>OZ025297.1:136385462-136802600 GCA_964019185.1 Maratus speculifer | reverse complement strand
CCACCATCCACCCACCACCAGAACCACCACGCTGAGGTTGAACTCCCACCATTTCCCTACTGTTAATAAAATGTAAAAATTTGTTACAGTTTTCTGAATATATTGGAAATTGTTTTATAATCTATGCTCGACGCATGATTTTTCGTTCATGTTTTCCTTATTTTGGAAATTATGTTAAAAGTTCAAAAACTTAATCGATTTTGAAAAAGCATTTTTTATTTATATGGTGCAACATCCAGCGATTTTCAAAATTTGGAAATGTATTTTGTATTTTGAATGTATTTTGAAAATACATGTATTTTGTATTTTGAATTTTTTTCTTTTGAAAAGTATTTTGTATTTTAGGTCGTAAAACTAATTATTTTGTATTTTGTATCGAAAATGATTTTTCTATGTATTTTGCCCAACTCTGGGTAGAAACTTCATTTTCAATATTGTTCGTGCTAGGGTAAACGTCAATAACATCTATAAATTTCATGGCAATCCGAGTATATTTACAAGAGTTAGAGCGCGGCCAGACGGACAGACAAACTGAAAGCACAAACACTTTTCAACTTTGTTGGATAGTGTTAAAAGATTCTTATGCAAAGAAAACATCATATGGTAAAATTTATAAATTAATCACAAATTAGAATTAAAAATGTGGAATGTTATCATGCACTTTGTGATAGATAATTTTTCATTTCACCTTTCCAACAAAGTTGAAAGTGTTTAAGATTACGGTATATATTGGTGGTATCTGATATATGAATAATCACTGTATATTTGCGACCCCAAAAATCTGTAACAACAGAATCGAAAATAATAAATTAAATAAAGCTGATTTGGCATCCTTAATCAAAATTATTCGCTTGGCACTTTTTTTTTCTTTTTTAAGAAAACTTTCTTTTGCATATAATTACCTGTGCAAGAGATATTTTCTAAAAGATTTACTTTTAAAATATTGTGGCGCAAATAGAATATAAAAATAAAACCATACATTTAAAGCAACGTCCATAAGGATTAAAAGCCATATGCAGCGTTAAAACCCGTTGAGCTCTGCTGGTAGAATTTTCTACCACATAATTTTCTTTCCAAAATGTCACAATGACACCAGAAAATTTGACCAAATTTACTTCAAAGAGGTTTAATGCATTTTTTCGTGTTTATCGTTAACCGGTTTTTTATTTGCAAAATACTGGTGCCAATGTGACAATTGGAATTTTGTAGAAATTTACACCCCAGAGCTCAAAGGGTTAAATTAAGAGAATAATGAAACAAATTTCAACATATGTATATATTTCTATTTATTTTATTGCTAAATAGAATAAAAAGAAAAGCAAGGCAAGAATTTCACAATCTTAGAAAGGATTTCATATTCAACGATCAGTGCATGATTTAATCTTATTCTATATTCCCTAGTTTTATTTATAAAGCGAATTTGATCAAGGGCGGATCTGGAGAATCCTCAAGGGGGGAGGGGCGATATAAAAAAATTTGGAGACTCTAATCTGATGCGCGGATCGGGGCTAATTTTCTTAATGTGCGTCGTTTTCCTTCTATTTTTTTTTTTTTTTTTTTTTTTTTCTGTGGGTCGTGTTTGGGCTCGATTGACTTCTACTTCTACTGCGAGTCGGGTTTGGGTCCGGTTGACTTCTATTTTTACTTCGAAACGGGTTTGGGTTCGGTTGACTTCTATTTTTTGTTGCGAATCAGGTTTGGGTCTGGTTGGCCTCTATTTTTTGCTGCTGGTCAGGTTAACTAATACGGTTTTTGTGGGCCACATTTGGGTCCGTTCGACTTCTACATTTTGCTGTGAGTCAGGTTAACTTCAATTTTTTTTCTTTGCTACGTGTTGGGTTTGAGTCCGGTTGACTACTATATTTTGCTGCTGGTCGGGTTAACTTATATTTTTTTTTGCTGTGGGCTGTGTTTGGGTCCGGTTGACTTCTTTTTGCTGCGGGTTAAGTTAATTTCTACTTTTTTACTGCGGGTCGGGCTGACGACTTCTAATTTTTAGTTGCGTTTAACGCGTTGGATTTTGACCTGACCTGACCTAACCAAGCCAGAGTCTCATGAACTTAAAAAGGCACGACCAGTTCCATGCCTCGCCGGACTTGTTTTTGGCCCCAAATCATTTTCTGCGAGGATGCATAATGCTTCGCAAACCCTTTATTAGCCATAGGGAGGGGGGACGATCGCTCTCCCCCCCCCCCCTTAGATATGCGATTGAAAACAGACAAGAAAGATACCAGCCCAACTTGGACTCGTGGGAAAACTTGGACTCACGGCTTGTAGTGTTTATCATACTATGTAGATCAGAGACTTACCGAATGTTTAACTGTTATTCGGTGCCGAGCCTGGACCTAAAAATTTTGGCCAATGCAAAACTCCAGGAAGAATGAAATCCAGGCCAGGGTCGATTTTGAAGAAAAGAATCCTGGCCCTACACGAATCTGCAAAAAATATAAGAACAGGACACAGTCCGATTCTAAATGAAAAGACCTGAAACAGCCCAAGTCTCTTGGATTTAAAATGGCACGACCCGGGCCGGGCTGTGCCGGTCTCGAGCATCGCCTCATTTCTCGTGAGGATGCATAATGTCCCTTTGTAAAAAACCCTTTATTATCCCCTTGAGGGGTGGTGGTATGTCTATGAAACCACTTAATTTTAATTCCCATACACCACATTGGCACCAGAGTTTTGGTAATTTTTTTTTCGGTTTAATGAATACGCGGAAAATAGCTTTTTGTTATTTACAAATAAAGTTGTTTCCAAATTTAGGTGTGAGTCATTAATTTCCATTTTAAGCAATGAATTTGCTCTGCACCGCAAATGGTTAGCCCTGTCAGCATACTCACTACCCTTAACACTCTATAATATATACATATTGTAATAGTATAATGTAGCATGACTTACTGGTTTTTATTTTATTCCAATACTATTCTATCATTATCTTACTTCCAATCTCTTTATTTTTGTTTTTCCTGGTTCCATGGCATATTCCATTTTTAAATCGGTTACTTATTTGTTTACTTTCGATTTGAACACTTACATGTGCATTGAACACTTCATGATCGCTTTCTTCCGTCTGATCGCGATTTGCGATTTTCGCAAATCGCAACTTACGAGTAGCCGTATCTCCCTTTCGCAAAGCAGGAACGCATTCGCTCAACTTCTGCAGACACAAAGGGGGCGTTGTCTTCTGGCGATATCTGGAATCGCGAGAAGTATTTAAAACAGTCGGTTTGTTTTGACTGCGGATGGTCTGACGATGTTTTGGTCTAGTAAAGGCCGTTTGTTGTCATAAATATTAGTTATGTAAGTTCAGTTGTAGTTTATCTTAAGTAGTGAAAGATGGTGTTGTCTTATGGAATATTCCTGTTAGTCGATAACGGGAATGTGATGATAAACATGTTGCTGTCATGAACTGTGTTAACATCCAAGGGTTTTTTTACTTTCTTTGAACTATTCCTGGACTTTATTTTTTCGTCATCGTCCGATTTGAAAATTTCTTCTTCCAGTTATGTCATGGTGAGTTGTTCGTTTTGCAACCACTATGTGACATTTCCATTGTCAAAAAAATAGGGACTTACAAACTTAAAAGAAACGATGCCCGCGACAGGCCTTCCTGTGATCAGTACACTCAAGAAGGCCACTACCCCCTGCAGGCCACTCTGGCTATTTACAATTGCACCCCTGCGAGCCGCTTCCTGGGGCTGCTCGGGTCCCGGAGGATGAACCATCCTGAGGTCTGATCACATTCCAGCGGGAGTTAAATTGTCCGCGATGTTGGAAATGAGGGTATTGAAAAGCTTATGTATAAAAATAGAACATATGCATATGAGACAAAAAAATGAAATAACAAGAAAAACAAGTGTATAATCACATATTCAAACATTATAAAAAGAAAACACTGAAATATACAAAATCTCAGATTTGAAAAATGAAACTTGTTAAACTTCAGGGTTTAACTTAAAAAAAAAAAAACTAAACAAGCATCTTAATACTTGACCCAAGTCCAAAGGAGGGGGAGTTTTTTTCCACCTTATACCTTTAACATCTTTATACATTTTACTTTTTACTTTTAAATAAAACATATTTAAAAACATTATATCTTACTTATAACTAAAGATCACTTCAATGAATCTTTTAAGATCAAACTTCGTTAAGGGTTTTGTAAAGATGTCTGAGAGATTAGCTTTACTAGTTACGTGTTTTACATTAAATATCTCTTGGTTTAAAAGGTCTCTGACAAAAAATAATTTAACGTCAATGTGTTTTGTTCTGTAGTTTTCTATGGGAGACTTAAGGAAATCAATGGAGGCCATATTGTCTACTAACAAGGTTGGTTTAGTTTGTGGGCCTGTAAAAATGTGTTTATCATAACACTCAGTTATGATTCTACTGAACCAAAGAAGCTCTTTAGTTGCTTCTGTTAAAGCCACAAACTCTGATTCCATGGTAGACAAGCAGACAGATTTTTGTTTAAAAGCCCTCCACATGACAGGAGATTTGTCTAACATTAAAAGTTGTCCCCCCATTGACGTCCTGTCATCACGATTGGCGGCGAAATCGGCATCAGTATATGTTATTAGATTTATGTTATGACAAGGTAGCTTCAATTTGTAGTGTTTGGTGCTTTGTACATATCCTAGTAATTTTAAAAGACCATTCCAGTGGATTATTCCTGGATTACTCTGGAATTGACTGAAGATATTTACTGCATAGGATATGTCGGGGCGAGTCCTGCTTGTAAGAAAAGATAAGCAACCCAAAACACTTCGGTACGGATATTTTGACATCTCCTGGATTTCAGTATCTGTTTGAGGGCACTGTGCTTTGGAGTACACTACTCCTTTACTTATGGGAAGTGATGTGATGGGAAAGTTATATTCCTTAAAACGTGTGCAGATATCATCAATATATTGCATTTGATGGATTGACACTACACCTTCCCTATCCTCCTCAAACTCAACTCCAAGGAGTTTACGTGTTTTCCCCAGGATTTTGATGTCAAAATGTTCAGCTAATAATTTTAAAATTTCATTTATGTGTTTCTGATGGTTACTTAAAACAACAAAGTCATCAACATATAATAATAAAACAGCGTAGTTAGAAAATGTATAGATGCAATTACACCAATCCAGTTTGTTAAAACCAAGAGAAATTAAAACTTTATGTAACTCATAAAACCACACCCGGCCACTCTGATGGAGGCCATAAAGTGCCCTCTGGAGTTTACAGACCAAATGCTCTTTCCCTTTTATTTCAAAACCAGGAGGCTGTTTCATGTAAATGTTATCTGAGAGAGGGGCGTACAGATAGGCTCCTTTCACATCGCATTGCGTGTGAATCCATCCGAGACATGAGACTAGGGCGGCAAAGAAAAAGCGGATTAAACTAAAATTTACGACTGGTGAAAATGTCTCGTCATAAGTTTCACCCCTGACCTGTTTGTAGCCTTGGGCTACTAGTCTCGCTTTGTATCTTGCCACATGCCCTTTATCGTCTCGTTTGATGGTGAAGACCCATCTGCAGCCTAGAGGTTCAGTGTTGGGTGGTAGTGATGTTAATTCCCATACATGTCTTTTATTTATTACGTCTATTTCCTCCTGCATTGCCTGTCTCCAGAGTTCCCACTGAGGGGATTTTAAGGCTTGCTTATATGTGTTTGGTATGGAGTCTTCTAGTCATATATTGTTTTTACGTGTTTCTGATAAAGATGTGTGTGGAGGTGTGTAACTAGGACTTGAACTAGCACTGGAAGTAGATTTTACAATACCCTGGTATTTATTTTCCCCTTTGAAACTGAACATGGTTGGATCAAATTTTATACCATTAGACTGACAGTATTCCCGCACTTCCCTGAGTGATCTTAAACGTTGCGTTTCACCCATCTCATAATAATAGATGTCCGTCCTCGACTTATCAGGCCTAGTTATGGCCTTATGGAACCATACAGCATCCCTCAGTGTTCTCGAGAATTCCTCGCCTTCCTCGTCACTTTCATCGTCAGATGAGTGAACGGAGGCGGGTTCATCAGTTTTTGAGGTGCCTGGCTTAGGTGATGGAGATCTTGCTAAAGGAAATCTGTCAGGTTGAAGGTCGGTCAAAGGGTCAATTTCTGGTTGTTCTGAACTTAAAATATATGTGGGTCCCAGGTCGCTTCCGTTGTGCTGCTCTGAAGTTGTAAAAGGGTTTGTGCCTATTGAATAACTTGGGCCTTGCTCGCTATGTCTATGAACATTTCTTGGTACAGATTCATCCCCAAATCTAACATTTATGGTTTCTATTATTTTGTTTGTGTCGGGAATCCATACTCTGTAGCCTTTGGTTGACATCGCGTAACCCACTAACACCCCCTTTTTGGCCTTAGCATCAAACTTTGAGTTTCTTAACTGTTTGGGCACTCCTACGTATGCCACAGTACCAAAAGGGCGTAAATGTCTTATTGAGGGTTTGTTACCACAGTAATACTCGAAAGGTGTCTTTTTCTGTGTTTTATGACATATCCTGTTTAGTGTGTACGCGATGTATAGAACTGCTTCCGGCCAGAATTTTAAACTAAGTTTACTCTCATTAAGTATTGAGCGTGCCCCGTCCATTATAGTCTGATTTAAACGTTCCGAGACCCCATTTTGTTCCGGAGAATACACGTTGGTAAACTCATGGTGTATCCCGTTTTCCTCAAAGTATCTTGTAAATGCTTCATTGTCAAACTCCTGCCCATTGTCGCTACGGACTTCTTTTACCTTAGTGCCTAAAAATCTTTCAGCTCTTTTTACATGATTAGTGAACACCTTGAATACTTGTGATTTGTTACATAAGGGGTAGACTGATACTTTACGTGAGAAGTCGTCAGTTATAGTTAAAAAATACTTCTCGCCGTTTCTACCTGTTATTTGTGTCGGTCCCCACAAGTCAGTATGAAGTAATTCAAGGGGTCGTTTTGATCTTATTTGATTTATAGGACGGAAGGAAGTTCGCCTGTGTTTGTTAATTTTACATGTCTCACATTCAAAGTCTTTACTTTTAATAGGTGGTAAGCCCCTTACACCATTACATTTTACAGTGTGTTCAATTAAAGTGGAGCTAATGTGTCCGAAACGTCTATGCCATAACTTAAAGTCGTCCTTCTGGACAGTAGAGGCTTGAAAATGCACCTTTTTAGGACTTTGACTATTTTGAGTTTTAGTTTTATTTTTAGGGCTAGGATCTGGGTACAGGCAGTAAATGCCATCTTTAAGAAAAGCACGAAATAGGGTACCACTGTCACGATATGCTCTAACCCTGCCCTCACCTCCTCTGAACTTGGCACCAGTTTTATCAAGCCTAGGGCCAGATATCAAATTGTGCCTTAAACTTGGGCAATACATAACATCGCCGAAGCGAACCATTTCCCCATTTATTTTTAAGTCCACTAGACCAGTTCCTTCAATAGGAAAAGTTGCTCCGTCAACGGCAACAGCCAACTCCTCATTTTGCAAAGGTTTAAATTTTACATATAGGTTTTTATCTTTGCAAAAGTGGTGGGAGGCACCTGTGTCAAAGACCCAGGCATCTCCACCACATTTAATATTACTAAGATTAGATTGAATGAGGTAATTTACCTGGCTTGTTGGCTTACGTTGACGTTGGTTTCTAGCTCTATTGCGAGGCACATCTCTGCTAGGTCTGGAATTACAGGGTTGGACTCGAACTGGACTGGACACCGATGATCCTCTGGATACCGAGGAATTCTGGAATGAGGAATCTGAGGAGTCTCTCAAAGTAGTATGGAGGCAGGATTCGGGACTGGAAGCTTGTTGAGGCAATTTACACTGACGAAGCACATGGCCGGCTTGACCACACCTGTGGCATCTTCCCTTGAACTTAGGCTTATATGCGGACCTCTTGGGTGTTCGAGCTCGGGAAAAATGGGATTGGACCAGGCTACCTCTGTCTTCTTCTCGTAATTTAATGCGGGATTCTTCTGCTACTAACTCGGTCAGGACATCTTTAAACTTGAACTGCTGTTCGGGCCATCGCAAAATTCCCTGGACGAGATTATCAAACTTCTTAGGAAGCCATCTCAGCAACTGGAATGTTAGATAAATTTCTTTTATCGGCTCATTCATGGCAGCCAGCTGATCAGCAAGTCTCTGTAGGCGAGCAGCAAACATGTCGACTGGCTCATCAGGCTGTATTCTGCAGGACAGGATCTCGCCAAACAACTGCATGTGGCGTGCACGGTTATCAGGTTGAAAGTGAGTCTTCAGCTTTGTCCATGCTTCATGAGGGTCGTCGATGTTTTCTATTATTCTCCGGAACTCAGTTTCGACGTTTAAGTATACTATGGACAGTGCTGACCTGAGCTGTGCCTGATATTCTTTTGTTGCCACTGCATCACTGGTATTCGGAGCCTCTTCAGTACCATTCACGATGCCCCAAGCATTTTTGTCGAGCAGCAGGTATTTTACGTCCGCTGCCCAGGTTGCATAGTTGTGAGAGTTCAGTTTGTTTATGCTAACCTGTACGTTGGTCATTGCCATGCTCTTAACTAGACTTTATGAAATTTAACCAGAAAGGAAAAGAATTTTTTTTTCAAAAAAAAACGTACTCTAAAACAGTCAGATAGTACGGCAAAAAAAAATTTTTACAAAAAGAACCTTTCTATTTTATACCAGAATAATTAAAAGTTTAGCAAAAATAAAAAATGCTATTGCGGCCCCCCCCATTAGAAATCACTTGGAGGTCTAATGGCCGCATGCTACCACCAGTTTACGATATTGCCAACGAAGGTTATGGCCACCATAACAGGTTAAAAAGCGTAGTAGCTTTGGCCCATTTGAAAATTTCTTCTTCCAGTTATGTCATGGTGAGTTGTTCGTTTTGCAACCTGTACCGGTCATTTGGGCTTTACTTTACGTCATGCTATTTGTTTAATTAAGTATTTTTATTGTGTCAAATATGACTTTAATTTTATAGATAACATAATTTCAGAAATTACCTTTTTTTGGTTGAATCTTACCAGATATGATTTCTCTTTGTTTATTATTTCATATATACATATATTTTTATTTTGAATATGTTTTTTTTGAAAAATAAACGTTAGTTTATATTTTAATTAAATGCTTCTTTACTGACTTTATAAAGCAACCACATATTGCCAATATTTATTTTCAGGTCACCAATTTTAATTTCTTTATCTCTGCTTGAGTTTTATTTAATTTTAGAACGGTTCTGGCCTCAGAACCGATCAAGCCCTAGTGGCGGCGATCCTCCCCTCCTTAGATTCTCCTTTGCATAAAAGCTGGGTCTATCCCACACTGAGCGTTTAGCTTTTATAACGGATGGAGCCTGAGCTTGTAAATTATACCTCTAGGAAGAAAGAAAACCCACGCCAAGCCCGACCTGACAAAAAAAAAAAAAAGTGACACTTGGTCAGGCCCGTAGCTAAAGGGGCGCTATGGGCGGCTCAGCCCCCTAAAATATTTTGAGCCCCCCCCCCCCCCACTGGAAACGATTCCAAGGTCACTAAATAAATTTCTGTTCCGAAAATTTAAATGAAATTTTGTACAAAATTTATTTTTGAGACCCTTTCACAGTTTTGTAGAAATACTAAATTGTACCTAAATAAGTGTTTAAACACTCCCTCATCTTATTTGTACACATGAAAACAACATGATGTTTAATTTTGCTCCAAGTTATACACTCAAAATTTTCACCATCCTGTACTTTTCTAAGCATAAAATGAAATTATTACTAAAGTTTAATAAGAAACATAGTATCTACAGTGTAAATATGCACTAATTTATCTTTCTGCATCAGAGAGAGAGAGAAAAAAAATTATGAGCCCCCCCCCCTGCATTCTCTTGAGCCCTCCCTACTATTCACTTCTAGCTACGGCCCTGCACTTGGTCCAGCTCTGCAGAAGACCCACCCCGCACCGGTTCTAAAAGCGTGAAGACTGTACCCAGTTCCAGTTTAGTGAATTAAAGTTGACGCGGCCCGACCCGGGGCGCGCGCATCTCGGGTTTAGGTCCAACCTCTTTTCCGTGCGGACATCTGATTTTTTTTACAGACTCTTTATTGGGCTCAAAGGGGCGGGGGCGATCGCCCCCCCCCCCTTAGATCCGCCATTGAATTTGATATATACATGTCTCATTTTCATTTTGCTACATTTTATTCATATTAAATTTTATTTCATTTATGACTTCTTAAACATGTAATTGGTTTCTTAACGGCAGAATTGCTGTATCTTGTACAGATGAAAAACCTTTAAACACACCATTTCTTTTTAGTTGTGAATAAAATCTATCCTCTTCAATAAACAGTCATGCATTGCTGACGACTGATTTTTTCGTTAATCATTGCCTCAGATTAATCTCAGAAAATGAAGATGAATTACGCTTTAAAATTTTCTTATTAGCCATACACATTGCCCGTATAATGGGTTTTTCACTAATTTTAAATATATGTGCTCTATTTAAAGACAATGTCTAAAAACACTATTTAATTATAATAGAACTTTATTTATATTTCAAACACACAAACGAACGCATATTTATTTTTTACGCATAAAAAAAGTTTTCCACACTGTAAAAAATTTTTCCGTTAAAAAACGGAAATAGTACTGGTAATCTAGACGTCAGTACTACTTCCGTTTTTTAATGGAAAAAAGTTTCCGTAAATTCCAGAAATAGTTCCGTTTTTTCAGAAAATATTTCCGTTTTTTTAAATTTTTTCCTTATGTAAAAATTTTCATTTGAAAAGTTAAAAGAATTTTTCAAGGACTAACTAACATCTTTGTGATTTTTATTCTTTACTTTTCAAAGACACGTTAATATCAGGGACACATTATACACAATTAATTTAAACAACAGTGAAGAAATGTTACATACCTTCCATGGGATTCGAACCCGGGGCCTCTTGTGTCGTAGCTTACAGTGTAATACCATTACACCAGGATTATTCAAATGGCGCTTTCAAATATCTTTAGTTATTTCGGATACATTTCGTAAAGTAAAGATAAGATTTTGAACGCAGGTTCATTTTTGTAGAGATAATATTTTTCTATTGAATGGATAATTATAAATGTTTTACAGATTTTCTTTGCATAATTTCGAATATTTAGCTTATTAATATTGGCTTTATATATATAAAAATTAGTCTTTCATGTATTACATGCATGAAAGAATTTATTAAGAGTTTTGTTTCCTTCTTTTTTGAAAAAGTTTTAAAATTCTATTGTAATATTTTTGATATTTATTTATTTAAAAAAATACTAACATGCTAAAAGAAAGAAAAAAAATGTGCATTTTAACAAATTATTTTATGACGATCGAAGGTAAACTCAATAAAGATAATTACAATAAGTTATATATACAAAAAAAAAAAAAAAAAAAAAACAGTTATTGATTTTTTATAACATATGTAATCCCCAAAATTACCTTTCTTAATTTCCATAATTTCTTTCCATAATTTCGAATATTTAGCTTATTAATTTCAGTTTTATATGTATAAAAATTAGTCTTTAAAATATTACATGCATGAAAGAATTTATTAAAAGTTTTGTTTCCTTTTTTATTTTTTTGGAAAAGTTTTAAAATTTTGTTGTAATATTATTGATATTTATTTATTTTAAAAAATACTAACATACTAAAAGAAAGAAAAAAAAACGTGCCTTTTAACAAATTATTTTATGACGATCGAAGGTAAACTCAATAAAGATAATTACAATGGGTTATATATATATATATAAAAAAATCAGTTATTGATTTTTTATAACATATGTAATCCCCAAAATTACCTTTCTTAATTTCCATAATTTCTTTCCATAGTTTCGATTTTCTTTCCATAATTTCGAATATTTAGCTTATTAATTTCAGCTTTATATGTATAAAAATTAGTCTTTAAAATATTACATGCATGAAAGAATTTGTTAAGAGTTTTGTTTCCCTTTTTTTTTTTTTTTTTTTTTTTTTTTTGGAAAAGTTTTAAAATTCTGTTGTAATATTATTGATATTTATTTATTTATTTTAAAAAATACTAACATACTAAAAGAAAGAAAAAAAAAACCGTGCATTCTAACAAATTATTTTATGACAATCTAAGGTAAACTCAAACATAATTACAATGGGTTATAAAATAAATTTCAGTTATTGATTTTTTATAACTTATGTAATCGCCAAAATTATAAGAATTTCGGTAATATATTTCGATTAGGGATGCACCGAATAGTGATTTTGGCCAAATACCGAATGCCGAATATTTGGCCGACAGGTGAACCGAATACCGAATATTCGGCCAGCCGAATAGTTAACTATTCGGCCAGATACCGAATATTCGGCTTCCCAAATATTTTTTATATTTCAAAATTTAAAGGCATTTAAATGTTACTTTTTAAAACAGTTTTACATAATATTTAATAAAAGAAACTTACATTTTGATAAACAAGAGCTTTTAGTATTGAAAAAAAATCTGGCTTGAGTTATTTAAGAAGCGCAGTTATGAAACTTTAATTAATAAAATTTTCTACGAATCAAAACAAACATTTTAAAATCAAATAGTGAAAAAATGGCCGAAGAAAAATTTTACAGTCTGATAATTGTCCTTTTTAAATAACTCAAGGTAGATTTTTTTCAATATAAAGTACAGTAAAACCCTGATAATTTGGATTAATTGGGACCGGACCTAATCCGGATTATCCGGAGAATTAGAAAAAAAATGAAATAAAATATAACATTACTAACAGAAAATCACCTTTATGTTAAACTTATTGTATATTTGCAGACAGTAAAAATGTTTACTTTGCTTAATTATTCCAAAAAAATGTCAGACTAAGTTTCTTTATTTAGAATAGGACGATGAAACAAGTTAATGTTATGGAAATTAGCCAATCGCTTCTCAAACTTAAAAAAAATGAAAAAAACGATCCGAATTATCCGGAATATCGGGGTTCTACTATACAAATACTTTCAACTTAATTCTGAACAAAGGTATGTTTAACTCATAGTTCTTTTCTTATGAATGGTGGTATTTTCCACCCTTCTCATCATATCATATTTTACAGAAACCAAAGCATGCGAGTTGAAAATATGTTATCTTATTTATTGTTAATGTAATAAACGAACACACAAGTTTTGACCTAGAGTGAGATGAAATACAATGTACTTATGACTCAATAAGTTGATTATGATTATGGTTTCATGAACAAAATTTGTCTGCCTTGATAGCTATTACTAATCTCAAAAGTTTTTTTTTTCTTTTAAAGAACTTATATTTGGGGAAAAGCAAGAAACAGATTATTTACTAAACAAAATTTAGAAACTTGTATCAGCACATAATTTATTCTTAAGGAGAATCCTAATAAATCACCATTTTAATCCTTCTCATGGTTAATTTTCTTAAGTTATACTTTACAAACAGCAAATAAATAATGTAAAAACATTCTATTTTATTTAAAAATTATTTTGTTCCTAAATATTTTAAATATAAATTAAAAAATTGACAGTTAAAAGTAGAAATAGTAAAAAGTTTATAAAAGGTTTTATTAAGTATTGGATTCGGCCGAATACTTTGATATTCGGCCATACCGAATATTCGGCAGGCCGAATAGTTTCATATTCGGCTCAACCGAATAGTTTGATATTTGGCCTAACCGAATATTCGGTAACATGGCTGAATAAGCCGAATACCGAATAGATACCGAATATTCGGTGCATCTCTAATTTCGATATATTTTTAATTTTATATGCGAACTTCTTAATTTGAATAAATTAAAAAATATATATATTAAAATTAAAAGAAGAATTTTTTTCCACTTTTTTCAAAATATCCAACGCACTTAATATATATATATATATATATATATATATATATATATATATATACAGTGAAACCTCTAAATACGGGACACTCCGAATAAGGGACACCTCTATTTAAGGGACAAAACTTCTGGTCCCAGTCCCTCGGTATAGGACGTGTAATGTATTTACCTCTGAATAAGGGACACTCTATTTAAAGCACACTTCAAAATGAGACTAAAGAGAATGGTTTTTGAATTTCAGATAATGAAGTAGTTTGTAATGAAAATTAAAATAGAGATTTTTGTGAACTTATCAAACAGACAGACAGTCATGTTGATACCGAGGCATACTACACTATTAACGACCATTTATTTACCCACAATTCTGATTCAACATTAGTGCTTTTATCTGCATTGAAAGTAATGATGAAAATTGTGAGGATGATTCTGAAAGTGGAGAATAAAAAAAAATTGTGAAATAAAGAAGTTTACATATGCTTTTAAGCTGTTTTCAAATCCAAAAATGCAACTTTTAAGACATATATTTTAATTAATTTTTCTCTGGAAATGCAAATTTTATCCGGAAACTAGCAAGTTTTGTTGTTCAGATAATATGTAATCGACCAATTTTTTCTATTTTTTTACAAATGTAATAAGATCTTTCAGAAAATATCAATGTGGGCGTTTTGAACCGAATTTCCATGCGAAAGAAAAATAACTACTCAAGAAAGGGTAAAAAGGTCTTTGTCACGTGATAAAAATCACTTACCACTAACAGGTAATTTATTTTTCAAAAAAAATGAAAATACAGTTCAATTGCAAATCGCTTCCATAATCAAGCATCCCAATTTTATACCTTTCAATAAAAAAAAATGAATTTGTAAATACGCCAAAACATTTTCCAGCATTAAAATGCGCAAACAGTTGACTATATTTTTTTTCTTTGGTAAATACTGCTGGTAATGAAGAACTAAAATTTATAAGTATGGTAAATGAAATGAACATTTGAAAGGTTTATACTGAAAAATTGAAGTTTGCAAAACAATTCCTTTTGATTGTTACTTCCAAGTAAAATTCTTTCTAATGTTTTTATATTTTTTGCTGCATGTATACAGTTTGCATAAAAAATAGAAATCAATAATTCTACAAATCATGTAATGATTTAATAATTAATTGAAAATTTTAATTAATTCTCTTTTTTATTTTTGTTTGATTAACATAATTTATATACATTTCGGGTCATTTAAGGAGTATCATCTTTAATGTTTTGTTATTTTTATATCCTTCAGAATGATTAAAAAAATAATAAAAACTCCGAATAAGGGACACCTCTATTTAAGGGACAAAAGTTCCGGTCCCATAGGTGTCCCTTATTTGGAGGTTTCACTGTATATATGATAAAAATAAATTACAAATTATTTTAAAATCACAATCAACTTTCCTTTTCAGCTATTTCAAATTTAAAAAGAATTAATAATTTTTTTTTATTTTTTTTTTTTAAATTATTAATATATTTTTTAATATTTTAAAAATACGTTAGCTTTTTATTATTAAAACAGAATGAAATAGAGAAATAGTCTAGCAAATTGTTTAAAAAACATCAACTCAGTATAAGGTTTTTTATTTTCCTGGTAGATGGCACCACTAAACTCTACTGTTTTCGGAAAATTGACAAAAATAACGGAACGCTTCCGTTATTTAACGGGGTTAGTAACTCCAAAATGTCAAATATGGAAATTCTTCTGTTTTTTTCAGAAAAATGAAACTATTCCGTAATTTTTAGGGAAAAGTTTGTGTAAATTAATGGATATTTTTTACAGCAGCTGAGTCCATTGACGCAGCCATAGGATTTCTTCTCAGAAAAGAAAAGGGGGTGTCCAGAATTTTCTTGTCATATATATATGTTGCGGCCAAAACCCGAAATCGGCCAATTCTAGAACTGGCCGGCCAATTCCCGAACTGGCCAGTAACGTTTAAAAATGACTGGCCAATTCGCGAACTGGCCAGATGCGATTAGCCAATTCGCGAACTGGCCAGATGTGATTGGCCAATTCCCGAAATAGATAGAGGCACTCGGTTTAATCATTTCTAACACAGTTGAAAGTGTCTATGAATTCAAATAGTGTAGTCGTCTACCTGGCCGTTCTCTAACTCGAGTAAAGGCTCGGGATGACTTGTATTTGTTATCTTATTTCGTTTATCAATTTATTTTGGCACTGATAGGGAATTGTGTACTGTTTTTTGTTAATTTACTGGGATATACAAAAATATTTCGTTTCAATATAATCAATAAGAATCGTTTTTACGGTACATTTTAATGTTGTTACATTACAATAAAATTGGTACCTATGTATCATTAATAAAGACGACAAACAGTTATTTATTACAGTGCATGAAATATAGCAATTCTAGATTTTTTCAGAAACACTGAAAATTTTATTACTAAGAAAATGATGAAAGAATTTTTTAGTGCCTTTTAATGATGTTACACTATTTCAAATTTAATGAAAATCACATGCTTCTCTAGTGTAGAAGAACTTTTTTTATAGAGTATATTGATTAAGTAGCCATTTTAGTTCGTTTATTGGGACGCCAAAATGAATTCCAATAAAGATTATGATATTGCCAAAAAATCCTTTTTAGGGCATTTTTATAATGTTACATTATTTGAAACATAATGCAATTTACAACCCTAGCTTATGTAGGAAGCAATATATATTTTGTAGAGTATTGGTTAATTAGTAATCATAGTTCGTTAATAGAAACATCAAAAATGACTCCAATGAAGAATTATGATACATTTCATACATAATGAAGTTTATATGCCCTTCTCATGTGGGAAGCAATGCTTTTTTGTAGAGTATTGATTATGTAGTCAATATAGCTCATTTGTAGGGACGCAAAAAGTATTCCGATAAAGAATTATGATAAATGCAAGGAATCTTTCATAAAGTATTTTAATGATGTTACACTATTTCAACATAATGCATATGCGGGATGTAAATTTTTTGTAGCATATTGAATAAGTAGCCATTCTAATGTACGTTTATAAGAACGCCAAAAAGAATTCCGATGAAGAATAATGATGTATGCCAAAATACCTTTTATAGGGTATTTTAATGATGTTGCACTATTTCAAACATAATGCAATTTACAAGCCTGTCTCATGTGAGTAGCAATATTTTTGTTTAGAATATTGATTAAGTAGCCATTATAAGGAAATATAATACATGCGAACAAATCTTTTATAAGGCATTTTAATGATGTTACACGATTTCGAACATAATGCACATGTGATACTTTTTTTGCAAAGTATTGATTAAATAGCCATTACAGTTCGTTTACAGGAACGCCAAAAAGAATTCCGGTATAGAATTATGATGTATGCCAAAAAATCTGTTATAGGTTATTTTAATGATATTACACTATTTCAAACATAATGCAATTCATGAGCCTCACTGATGTGAGAAACAATGTCTTTTGTTGCGTATTGATTAAGTAGCATTTGTAGATCATTTATAGGGGCGCCAAAACAATTCCAATAAAGAATTATGGCATATTTCAAACATAGTAAAATTTATATGCCTCACTCATGAGGGAAGCAGTAGGTTTCTTTGTAGAATATTGATTAAGAAATCATTATAAATCGTTAATAGGGACTCCAAAAAAGTATTCCGATAAGGAATTATGATATATGCGAGAAATACTTTTACAGAGTATTTTTTTTTTATATTTCACAACTTCAAACATAATAAACCCTTTATACATTTCTAATATGCTCTACAACATGTTTTCTATAGATTATTGAGTAGGTGGAATTTACCATTTATAATCCGATTGTTTTTCATGTGCATTTCCAGCTGCGATAAACTTTTAATATTTATTTGTAAAGCAATTTGTAGATCATAGAAAGCCTTAATGAAAGATAAAATAAATAGATTACTAGTTGCGGAAACCTATTGCTGAAATGAAATTTTACTTTTTTTTATGCTTATGTGGATATCTCTTTACATAAAAAGAACCGGAGTAAATTCTCTTAACAACATTGCGATAGAGTTGCATGATATTTTGTAATCTACACAGTGATTCATTTCCTTTCTTGTTTTAAGTTTAAAATTGCATATTTGTCGATGAGTTACGTTTATTACTTTAAAAAAATCCCTCTTCATGTTTATTTTAATTTGTAAAGAATCTTCTGCAGAATGTAGTTAATCAGGTTCAAAAGAATTGGAAATAATGCGAAATACTATAAATTTACTGAGACCATTTTTATACAAATAAAAAATAATATTTCTATTAGAAAAAATGGCAATTTAGACCACTAAGGTGGCATATCAGAATAGCATGGAAATATCCTTTTCTGTCACGTGTGCATATCAGTGCCATCAAACGGAACCGTCGCAAATTACGTTCTTCTTTGAATAAGAAACAATTTCTAAAAGAATTTCATGACGGCGCCGCATCTACTGGGTAGCCTTAAATCCCCAATTCGGGTGTTGGCCAAGGCTTCTCGGCCAGTTCGCGAATTGGCCGGCCAAAACCCGAAATACGCTATTCATTTCATGTATTTCGGGTATTGGCCGGGAAGCTTGGCCAGTTCGGGTATTGGGCGGCCAGTTCTAGAATTGGCCAGGCTCCGGGTTTTGGCCGCAACATGTATATATAATGAAACCTACTTAAGACTGAATTTGAAGGCGAAAAATTCCACTTGATGTGTTTCTATCTTAATAGATGTAATCAAGGGCGGCGCCAGAGGGGTGTCCGTGGGGGCATATGCTGCCCCCCCGTCGGGCATACCTGGCCCCTCCATCGGGGTCAAAATTCAATTTCGTCGGGGAAAATATTTTTACTTTTGAATTTCAGCCCATTCAAGTTGGGTCGAAATATGGAGTTTTTTTGAAAGTCGGATTGACTAAACTAATTCTTTTTTGTACATCGGTTTCTGACTTAAGTTTGATTCTTGCAATTTGAGTTTAGATAAATCCGAATTGTCGAAAAAAATCTGAATTTTTAAAATAAAAATCTACATGGATGACAGCATAGGATGATGCATGAATAACTCTATACATGTTTTTTTTTCAACTAAAAGATAAAATTTATACTAAAAATTAATTTATACTGTTTTTTTTTTTTTTTTTTTTTTTTACTACATAAAATTTGTGGATCAGTTTTCGCTTATTTTGGATTTACGATTGGTTGGTAATAAAGAATTTTTAGTTCAGTTAAAATACGAAAACGAAAATTTTTTTGTCGGGGTTGTCTTGGATAACAAGTAGAATGCTTCATCGTGTCGTGCAAACTGTACCTGACGTGGTCTGGACCGGATCGGGTTGAGCCTAAATTTTTGTCGTTGAGTGTCGGATTCCAGTCGGGTTAACTTTAATTGTTTCAGGTTCGGGTTGGATGTTGATACTTATGGTTCTTGATTCGAGATGAATCGATCTCTCAAAAGAATTTACAAAACTTATTTTAAGATGAAAAACTGTATTTGAATGTCAATGAATTTATGTATACTGATTTTTTTACTTAAAATCTAAAATTGTTACTGAATATATAATTTTAAACATTATCTTACATAATTCGCATTACAGCATGGATATATTTTTTCATCAGTTACAATTAGGGTTTGGTTGGGTTGAAATATTTCGGGTTCAGGTCGAAATTTAGAGATGTCGAGCTCAAATCGGGTTTCGGGTAGAAACCCGATCCTGCATCTCCTCAGAAAATTAAACTCAACTCGACTGGCGGTTTTAGTCGGACCTGGCTAAAGTTAATTTTTTTTCGGAGAGTTTAGGATTGACTTCTATTTTTCGAGTCGGGTAATTTTAATTGTTTTAGCGTATGGGCTCGATTCTATGAGATTCCTCAAAAGTATCCCCAAAGTATATTTTAAACTGAAAAATTATATTATTTGAGTGTCAATGAGTCAATATACAGATTGTGGTGGTTACTCGATAACCCCCCCCCATATTTTTGTTTTAATTCAATTTTATTAACTATTTTATTTCCTATCATCTCCTTTTTATTAATGTTCTCAATTTAAATATTATTTCGATTTCGTTTCTTTTGATACCGTCGCCTGTAAATTTTTCTTCCTTACGTAGCTTATCGAGTGTTCTAATCCGGTAAAATCTTGTTTGAATTCATTCCTTCCGGTTTAGAAAGCTTCTAGAATTATCTCGATCGTTCTATGGATGGTATTTCCGGTTAATCGGACCCTCCCCTTGGCCTATCAAATTCAAATCCACAGGTGACGTGATTTAACCAGCTAAGTGCCTGGCCACCTTCTTTGGCCTTCCTTCTTTAAGAGTTTGTCATTTTTTTCCTTATTAAATTTATATTTCACCATACATTAAAACGTAGCTTGGCTTCTTTTTCCTCGCTCTCCCCATTCGAACGTTGCCAACTTGGCGTATTCCGGGTTTACAGTAACCCTTGTTCTTTTCTCTCTCCTGGCTCTGCGCCACCAAGCAGTCCAGTTCAGTTGAGCGTCAGTTGAGTTCAGTTGAGTGTCACCGAGGCAGTTGAGAGTGATGCTGAGAAGTTCCGTAGATGCCGAGAAAATTTAGCGGGCACCGGGGCAAGTGAGCGCGCCCCGAGGCAGTTGAGCGGATGCTGCAAGATGGATGGTAAATCCTCCAAAATCGTCGTTAAGCTGCGAGCGGCAATGCACCTCTGCCGCTGCGATCTAAACTCCTTTGTTCATTTTATTCCGGCTACTCAGTATGTTCTAATGGTGTGATAAAAATCAGTTATTTGTCTTCATAAATGATTTATCATAGTTCTTTTCCAAAGAACTCTCTTCAATTTATTTCAAGTTTTCTTCAAACCGATTTCCATATCATTATTTTTAGTGAATTCATTTTTCCTCTGAAGAGAATGCAGAGAATGTGATTCCTACTTAAAATATATCATAACTTAATTCCTCTTCGTTTCATGATAAATCGGCCATTAAGCGTAAATATAATTATCTGGGCATAAAACGGCATCTCCAATTGAAGGTATTGAATATCTTTTGTGATTTTTCAGGCATATTCCTTCTGAAGTAATATTTGGTTGATATTCTAAGATAATTTTTGTCTTCATATCATTAAGAAAATGTTATCATGTTATCAAAATGCATACAAATACATACATGAAGAAAGGTTGTGTTAAAATATGTCGACTTATGTATATCATCCTTGTGGAGCATTTTTGTATGAAAATAATAATTCTACTTATATAAAAATGTACATGATTATATATAAAAAAAATATTCAAGTCATGAAGTATTTCACAAGTGATTATAAATAAATATGCTTGTCTTCTTCAATTTTTTTCTCTTCATTTAATTGCGTCAAAGCCTATTCATTTGTCTACCTGAATTTGTCTTCATCAGCCAAGAAAATTCCAGGTAACTTTTCTTCTTATCATTTTATATTTTTACAGCTTTGCTTTGAGTTATTATTATTATAGTTAAAGATTGCACTATTCAAGAACTATAATGGTTGCCTTTTTTTTGGGTCGTTTGCTGGCATTCATCCAACACAATGTGCTTTATCCATTAATACGATCACCTAGCCTATATTTGAGATGAAACAAAAAATAAGTGTTCTCATCTTATCCTCTTCTTAAGCAATCACCACAGAATCAATCTTCTTTGATGCCGTGACCAACGCGTGACCATCTATTTCCTTTGCTGCTATTGTGTTTTCTTTATCTATGCATATATTCAACAAAAGAATAAATTATGTCTTCATTATCGGGTCTTTATGCAGTGATCAATATTTTATATTTGTATTTTGTTGAGTGTGGTGTAATAAATGAATGCATAATATATTTTGATTTTATGCTGAAATAGTATTTTTTTTGGAGCAGTGGATTATATATAACATAATTTATTGATATATTTTTCTTGTCATGATATAATATATAACTAATATATATTTTATTTAACAAAGGTGCTGGTAAACATAATTGTTTATTTTAATATAAATTATTCTCTTCTCATAAATATAAGAATAGGTGTTTTGAGTGATATGATATATATTTACATAAAATTTTCTTGGGCCATGTTCTTTTGATCTGATCCTAAGAAGGATATGTTAGTATTTTTCTTCTCTTCAATCATACATTTATTTTTCTTCTTAATATATAAAAAAGATATATAACGTAGATGAAATTCGTCAGTATGTTAAATAATGGGTCAATTTATATATTATTCATTATGTGACCAGTCTATAACCAAATTTAACCTGTCAATTATTGAGCTCTTATTTTAATTAACTCATCATGCCTCCCAAGTCAAAATTAAATATTGCAATTCAGCCGTTCGACGGCAACCCTCAGACTGTGGAATTCTTCTTTGATCAATTGTCTGATATACAAGAGTTAAATAATTTTTCCGATAAAGAACTTTTTGTTCTCTTCAAATCGAAACTTGAGGGTAGCGCCTTACTCTTCTTTCTTGAAACACAGTCTCAGTTCAAGAACTATAATTTTCAAGACATTCGGAAAACTTTTATAGACTACTTCTTACCCTCAAAAAAGACTGTTTCTCTCAAATCCTTGCAGAATTTAAGCTTAGATTCAAATGAATCAGTCAAAAATTTTGCATTTCGGCTGGATAAACAACTTCGGCTTGCATACCCTAAATTGGATCCTCCTGCTCTCAATTCATTAAAATTCACTCATTTTCTTGAGGCTTTGCCTAAACAAATTAAGCGAAAAATTCTAGAAGAAAATATTTCATCTTTTGACTTAGCTCTTGAACGAGCAAATTTTCTTCAGGATATATATGACTCTCCCCCTAAAAAATCATACGAGAATTATAATCAAGCCTATTGTTTGGATTCTGAAAAAGTCCATGATAATTCTACTGCTTCTTCTAATAATGTGCTCCATAAGACTCCTATGAAACATACGAAGGATAAAATTTATGTCAATTCTCAAACTACCTTCTCACCTTTACAAACTCAAAAAGACAATTCTCATGCTTCTAGTAATTTTAAAAGAAAAGCTAGAACATATTCTCCTTCTCCAAATAGACAAGAGGCTACAGATAAACATAAAAATAATTTTAGTCAACATAGATTTTATCGAAAACGTCCTTATCATCAACCCACCTTCGACAAGTTTTCTCACAAAAAAAATTCTGCATCCTTTTATCACAAACGAGATGTTGTGCAGTGTGCGTTCTGTGGAAAATTCAATCATCGTATGGACTCATGCTACAAATTTAAAAATATTATTAATGCTTCTAATCAAAACTCTTCATCTCAATTTTCGTCTAATCCTCACAGAAGGAAAAACTACACCTCTTCTCAAAATAAAAACAATGTTTATCATTTAAACGAATAAGGGAGATTGGTTCTACTGACCGCCTTCTCTCCCGTAATTCTCATTCAGGGTCAGTACACTTTAGTGACAAAAGCAAACAACAATTTGACAAAAGCTCTTCAATCACTTTAGTATCGTCCACAGCTGTCCAAACTTCCCCTGTAACACCTAAATTTAACAAATCTTCATGTTCTTATAATTCGTTGACAACCAAACAAACTTCAGAAATTGATGATGATGTACAAGAAAGACATGTCATATGCAGTTCCTTTAATAACTCGTATGTTCTTCCATGCATACTGATAAATATACAACATAATGAAATCTCAACGTTAATTGATACTGGATCAAGTTTGTCCCTTTTGGATCAAGAATGCTTTAACAGCATTAAATCCAGGCTTCATTACAAATTCTTATCCAGAAATGTGTCTGTGTCTACTATAAATTCTAAAGTTTTTTTCAAAGGATGCATAGAGATTGCATTTAAAATCGACAAATTTTTCTTTCATCATGTCTTTTATCTTACAAAGATACAAAATGTCCATTTTCAAGCCATACTTGGATTTGAGTTCATTAATAAACATTCTGTAACTATATCACCAACATTTAAATCTATCTTGATTAAGGATAAACATATTCCTTTTCACAGTTATAACGAATCTCCTACTTGCTATTTCATGAATTCTGAATATAATTATAATAATTCAAATGTGCCATATTCTTTAGATGTACACTAGGGTGGAGCGAAAAATTTTTTTTTTTGAAAATCAAAAACGGGTAGGTGCCAAAAGTTGCCTTTATACTAGTACATCAACTGTGTGAAATTTTACCGCTGAAAAAAAATGGCTTGAGTCTGCGCTTTTGCTCCAAAAATCGAAATTTTGGGTAAAATTTGTCATTTTTGACATTTTTTCAAAAAAATTAAAAAATTCCTACAGAGCTGGTTAGTATTTAAAAGTGTTGCTTAGATCTTTATATTTATCTGCTTAACATATTTAAACTATAAAACAATATCTGTAGTCTGTATAATTGGAGCAAATCTGACAACTTTTTGTGAAAAATCAGCGTTAACCTCAATATTGGAGCATACAACGAAATGTTGTTTTGAATGCATTTCTTACCTAGTTGCTTTTAAAACTACTGTGTATATAACTCATAGAGGTGGTTGCATTATCCCACCCGTCTCAACCATCCAATCATCTAGGCCCAGTGTTTTATTTATGTATTGAATTGTTATTTTTTTTCCCGAAGACGAGTATAAGTTTTCTATATATCAAAGTAATTTATCTCTTCTTTATATTCACTGACTTTGGATGATTTGGATCATGCTGATGTGACCTGCTGCACGTATATTTTTATACCATGTATAACAGAAGAGAAGCTGAGCAATGTATTAAGTATGTTCTTAATTGAACCTATTCAGCAGTCTATTATCTTCATTAAAATTTCATGCAATTAGTACATTATGATTGGAAGTTTTGTTATTATAGCATTCTTTCAATCAATTACATTTTATATGCAATGATTTGCCTAAAAATTGATTGTATGAATTTAATTTCTAGTATGTCATCATTTATTGAACCTATTACATTGAATATATGCTGAGAAGCTAGCTGTTTAATATTATAACGATTGTCACAGAGGATTGCAAATAAAATTTGAAAAAACTACTTGTTGTAAAACAACAATATTTCTAAAGAAGTTTTAGTATGCTTTATGCCGTTTCCTGTGTTGTTCCGTAGTCTAGTAATTTCTAATAAGATTTTAGATCTATTATTTAGGTGTGTAGTACATTTGGTATAAAACATCCCGCGGTATAAACTTGGATTATACATTTTGTGAGTGAACATATAAACGCTGACTGACAATCTGTGCTTATATAAAGCGGAAAATTTTATTAACTTTATGAGCTGTCTTTTATGTGAGATGTTTTCTAAATTCCTATTCCCCATTCTTTCTGAGAAATAGCTTTGCAATCTCTGACAGAAATTTCTAGTCTGTTCTGAGTATCTTTTTCTCAATTTGAGGAAATAATTTTTCAAAATGATTCTCTATTTTATAAAAAAAATTGCAATAGGAAGTGAATAGTACGTAGACAAAGATTTTTCTTTTTGATCCGGTGAATCCATGTAGCTTAGAACGTTTTATATCGACTTCTCAAATAATTGACGCAGAGGAAATTCACTGGTGTTGAAGTAGCGAATGATTCAATATTATACAAAATTCTAAGCTTACCCCATGCAAAATGGTTCACAGTGACAAATAAACTTCTCCTAATTTTAAATGAGCAGTTATAGTCGATTAGAATCCGTACATTCCCTCATAAAGTACTATGCATTATAAGTTTATGCCCAGGACAATTCACCATCAAATGTTGTCCGCTCATAAAAAGAGGATCTAAAAGTTAATAGGAAATTACCTAGATACGAAAACACTTAGAAAACGGCATAAAACTAATGCAAAAAAAAAAGTTATTTACAACAGCGATTGCTTTACACATGAAGAACAAATTTTCATTGCAATTCTCTCTGACGATCACCATCACATGAAACAGCTCGCTTCTCAACATATAAAAAATACAAAAGTAGAATAAATGATGGCATACTTGTAGTTGAAATATGTGAAATCATCTTTAAAGCAAATCATTACGTAAAAGAATTACAATTGACTGAAAAAATGTTGTGGTAACAGAACTTCCAATCAGTATTCATCAACTGAATGTAAGTTTGATAAATATAATAAATGGCCGAATAGATCCCTTTAATAATATTCCCGTGCATTACTCTGCTTGTCATTTTTTTGTATAAACTGTAAAAATATACATGAAGATAGTTACAGCAGCATGTGGATGCAAAGAACAGATAAGCAAGGTGTAAGCATCGAAAACATGCCAAATTTTTATAAAGAAAATCACAAATCAATGTATAAATAAAACACTGTACTAAAATGATCGAATAGTGGGCCGGGTGGTATAGTAAATATAACCACCTCCAAAACGCATGTCCAAGGTAGTTTTGAAAACAAGAGCTGTATTAAAAACAATAATTCGTTGTATGACCCAATAGAGTGGTAATGCTGTTTTCTTACTAAAAGTTGTCTGTTTTGCTCCAGCTATAGGGAATAAACATATTGTTTTATAGTTTAAATATGTTAAGCAGATAAATATAAACGTCTAAGAAACACTTTTAAATACTAACCAGCTCTGTAGGAATTTTTTAATTTTTTTGAAAAAATGTCAAAAAATGACAAATTTTATCCAAAATTTCGATTTTTGGAGCAAAAGCGCAGACTCAAGCCATTTTTTTTCAGCGGTAAAATTTCACACAATTGATTTACTAGTATAAAGGCAACTTTTGGCACCTACCCGTTTTTGATTTTCAAAAAAAATTTTTTTTCGCTCCACCCTAATGTACACAAAATGCCTTGTTATGAAGATTCTATATCAAATAATCTAAGTAATGGTACTTATACTGATGATTTATATGCAAATTATGGTGACACAAATTTACAATTAGTCAACAATTATACAACCTATCCTTATAATTATAATTTTCAAAATAGTAGTTTATTTACAAATAATGTTGCTAACACTGCTATGAATTTTCATAATCCTTATATTGATGGTAATTTTACTTATTTGTCTAACTATTTTCCAACTGATTATGGTAATGTTGTGAACTATTTATCTACTAATAATAATATGCCTGACAAAAATCTTACATCTGAAAATACTAATGATCTTAGTTATGTTGGTGAAAAGCAAATTCATTTAAATATTGGTAATAAAATTTTGGTGAATTCCAACATGGTACAATTACTCAATAGGGAATTAATTCCCCCTAATTCATTTGTTTATTTACATGTCAAGTACTTGAATCCTCCATCTGAATATTTTATTTTCAAACCTTCTTTAAAAAATAAAGGTCTTGTTTTACATGAATCACTGCATTCCAAATCTTCAATTCAAAATAATTTATTTTTGGTTGTATGTCAGAATATATTAAAGCTGGACATTCATTTAAATAAAAATGCAATTATTGGCGAATGTATTAATGTAGATGAGAAAGACATTGAGGAATACTCTTTTGATTTAGACTTTGAAGACGAATATTGCAATTTAATTTTACCATCTGAAGAGGTTAAGAGAAAACGAATTCAAGAACTGTCTCCAAATGACTTTGATCTAAAACACTTACCTCCTCATGAAAAAGAATCTTTAACAAAATTATTGTGCAGTAAAGCTTTAGCTTTTTCCAAATCTCTTGACACTTTAGGTCATACCGACCTGGTCAATCCTCAATTTACTATGCTAAATTCTCATCCAGTCAAAACTCTACCTTTTCCTGTGCCACAGGCACTCGAGCAAGAAGCTCTTGACCAAATTAATCAAATATTAAATGCTGGCATTATTGAGAGATCAAATTCATCTTGGGCGTGTCCCATGCTTCTTGTTAAAAAAAAGAGAACTGATATGACCAAGCCTCAAAAGTATCGTTTGGCTCTAGATTTAAGATTGCTAAATTCGATTATAATTCCATCTTCATATCCTCTTCCTAGAATTCAAAATCTATTGGTGCAATTATCAAAATTTAAGTATTATACTACTCTTGACTTGCCCTCTGCATACTGGCAGATCGCTGTACCTAAAGATATGCAGGATAAGCTCAGTTTTACCATGATATATGTACCATGTTGATATATGTACCATGGGGAATTTTTACCTACCTACGTCTCGTATTTGGCTTGAAGACAGCTGCAAGCACTTTCCAACAATTAATTGATTCAGTTATTCAATTATCTCAAATTGATTCGTGTTATGCATACCAAGACGATATTGTAGTTGGCGCTAATTCATTTGAAGAAATGACCATGAAGCTCACAAAGCTCTTAGACACTCTTATTGCTAACAACATTACTCTGTCTCCTGAAAAATGTGCCTTTATGCAAACTAGTATTAACTTTTTAGGATTCCAACTCACAGATCATAAAATTCTTCCTATTACAAGTAACATTTTAAAAATCACTTCTTTTCCAACGCCTAAAACCAAGAGGCAAACGAAAAGTTTTATAGGTTTATGTTCATTTTATAGATCAATTATTCCTAATTTTGCTAAATTGATTACTCCTCTCATTGAAGTCACCAAACCTAAAAATAAATTTTCTTGGAAATCTGAACAAGAAAATGCATTTAAAAAATTACAAGACATCTTCTTTCAAAAACCTATGCTCAATCTTCCTAAGTGGAATGAAACCTTCTATGTTAATACAGATGCATCAAAGACAGCAATATCAGCTGTTCTTATGCAGAAATTTGATGGTGAACTTAGACCCATCTCCTATTATTCTAAAACTTTGTCTCAGTCTGAAAGACAATACCCTGCCATCAAATTGGAACTGTATGCCATTTACAAAGGCATAACAGCTTTTAAATATTATATTTTTGGTCGACCCTTTATTCTATTATCCGACGCCAAACCTCTTAATAATTATAAAAAGGCTACATCACCAGTTGATATTACTACTCGATGGATGTTAGAACTGTCAGAATACTCGTACACATTCCAACATGTACCAGGCAAAGAAAATGTCTTAGCAGATTTTCTGAGTAGAACACCTCACATTCCTACTGAAGATCTCCATAATAATCCAGATCTTATTTCTACACAAGAACCACTACCAATTGTAGATAATCAAAAAGATCTACATAATGAAATTCCTCACTTTCCATGTGGTTTAGTTGACAAAATGCACCACACATGTCATCTTCAAAGTGACTCTTCACCTCCAAATAATGATAATAATCAAGATCCATTATTAGAAATTCTTGATCACACCATTTTCTCTGAACAACAAAAAGACCCAAATATCAAAAAAATTTATGAAGATCTTAAAAATAACAAAAAATCTAAAAGTTTAAATGGTTACTATATTAACCCAAATAATGATTTACTTTGCTACAATGGACATTTTTCTTCAGAAGATATTGAGCTACATAAAGCTGTTTTACCTTTGTCACTTAGAGCAAAAGCCTTAAGAATTGCTCATGTTACTCATACTGGAATTCATAAAACTATTGTTAATTTAAAGAAAAGATTTACCTGGAAAACCCTTGTTTCTGATACCATTAATTATGTTAACTCTTGTGAAATTTGTTTAGTAAACAAAAATCATAAAAAAATACTGCTCCATACTTACCAGCACCACTTCCAACAGCTCCCAATCAAAAAGTTTCTATGGATTTACTCGGCCCATTGAGAAATCACCAATATGTCATGACCGTTATTGATCACTTTTCTCGTCATTTAGAATTATATGCCTTGAATAATATCAGCGCTGAGTCTGTTACAAAAGCTTTATTACATTACATTTCCACTCATGGAAAACCCGAATTAACTCTCACTGACCATGGCTCTCAGTTCACTAGTGATATGTTTTCTTATTTTAATAAAAAGCTTGGCATTAAATTGGAACACAGTTCTGTAGCACATCCCCAGGCTAATGGATTAAGCGAACGATGTAATTCTCAAATAAAATCGTCTGTGAATACAATGGCTTCCCAAGGTTGTGATGTACCAACTGCTCTAAAAATTCACCAATCCATATATAATGCTACACCTCATCCAGCTACAAAGTTTACTCCAAATCTTCTTCATTTTGGAAGAGAGGTAAATGACATTTATTCTAATTACAAATCTCAAGCTTCCTGGAAAATTCTCAATACTGCCTATGAAATTCATAAATTGATGGATGTCATTGAGAAAATATACTATCAAGCTTACAAGAATAACGAATCTTCTAGGCAAAAAGTGTACCAAAAATCGAGAGAAAAATTAAAATTTGCCAACATCAATGTTAATGACATTGTTTACGTAAAATTTCCCACGGTGTTTAACAAAAAAGTACAAGGCCCATACGTGGTGAAGAAAATAATTTCTCCTGTACTTATTCAAATTCAAGATTCCAATAATAGTCAAGCATCACCCATGTTGATTCACACTAACAGAATCTTGAAGCTTCAAAAGAGAAATGAAGCATTACAATATCCTTCAGTTTCTTCTAAAAATGCATCACATGATCAAACATCTGTTGATAATGCATCTTCTACTCCTGTGAGACAACACTCTCCTACTCAAGTGTCTAATCATGATGCTGCTTGTAACACATCTCCTCGAATTCTTTCTTCTTCTAAGTGCCAACAAACATCTTCATGTTCAAGTAAATCGGTACAGTCACAAGTTCCTCTTGATGGCACTCACACTGATATTAGAAACAAGTCTACTCAATATAAAAATTATGATCTTCGCCCTCGCACTCATAAAATGTATAAAAAATGAACTAATCTTCTTTTCTTTTTTCAGGATGACTCTTGATTTGTAACATATTCAGTCAATACTAGTTCGACTGATATTCAAGTATGAAGAATGACTGTATAATTTTTTGTTTTCTTCCTCCAAGCTGCAGGCAGCTGTTATTTTTTTTTCTCTTCCTTACTTAAGTCTTCTTCTCCTTGAAGCAATACAATGGTCATCCTCCAACTGTATGTATGGTTTTAATATTTTTACTATTCACTGTATTCATTTCTAAACCATAATTATTGTAATAAGTATATATTCTCTCAAATATGCCATATACTACTACTTCTAGCCTTATAAAGTTTTTTAGTGCAATAGTTGGTGCTAAAATTGAGAAAGAATTTGACCTTTTATATTCTTATTAAAATATTATGTCATTATTTAAAGTTATTTTTGACAAATGTTTATCCTACTAAGAAAAGTGGATTGTAATTGATGTAAGGTAAACATAAATATGAGTACTCATGAAATCATTTTCCCTATTGTGACTTATATAATAATTTCTCTTTACAATGCATGCATGCTCTAACATTTAACCTCTTTTAACAAAAAATGATAATGCATGATAAACTTATGCATACTAATAATTTTACTCTTATTATTGAACTATAAAAAAATGAATGACTCACAATAAGTATTTATTTTTTTTGTATACTTCTGAGTATTTGAAAGTTATTAAAGATAAAAAAAAAAGGTTTTTGTTATACTATAATTATACTTTGGATCCAAAGATGTCGGTTGAGTCATTATATATTTATATAAAGCAAATACTTGATATATGACAAATACAAAAATGATCACTTGTTATTTCAAAATGTTTGAAAAATTGCAATTAAACATTCAAAATATCTTATATAAATTTTTGATATAATTGATTTTTGTTTCTAAGATGACATTATCAAAGTCATATACAAGATTGATATATTTATATAAGTTCTTTTTATCAGAATATAAATACCCTATGTTTTATGTTTATTTTGAATGAAGTATAGTATTAAAAGTATTTATGCAATTATTGTCAATTTATGTTGAAAGTGTTCAAGAATATTCTTTTATGAGAGTGTAAACATTCGCTCTTTGAAAATTATTACATTCATTTTAAAAAATGTTTTTGGTTGGAAGATAACATTGTATTTTTCTATCAATTTACATATGCCTTTGGAATTTCTTATATTTTTCTTTGAAAATGTTGTTATTGAATGATGCTAAGATTAATCAGTTAAGATTAGGTAAAAGCTTAAAAAGATACTATTATATGTTGATATATGTACTTTTTTTTATGAGAGCTTAAATAATCTCTCTGCACCATTTGTATGTATTCTTTTCAAATTTTCAACTTACAAATTTACTCAATTTATCATGTGTCATTTGAAACCATCCATTTTTATATACAGTTATAGTATGATTCATATACAGTTATAGTTTGATTCATTTTATTGACAACTGAAAATGTACATATACATGTTATTGTTGTACACTGAAATATTTTACATATGCTAAAGCATTTATTTATCATATTGCATTTTGCACAGCTTAACAAGAGACTGTTGAATAGTTAAAGACTGTTGTTTCTGCAAATATATATAGACTTTAATAATAATTTTTGATGCATGATAGGTACCTCTGGAAGAAGCTTATCTTTTGTATACCTTCCATTTTAATATTTGCTATCTTTGGTGTATTAACCTAAGGACTACTACCATAATAGTAATTATTTTTATTATTTAATATCATGTAAAACAATTATTTGTATTCATATAACTATTTCTGGTGCACTTATTTTGTGTAATTATTTTATATCTTTGTATATGTTTTAGAAAATATTGTTTCGATGAAGAAATTATTGAATTTTTGTCATCTCTCCAATATTTTCTTTTGGGGAGGCCCGGGTAGATATGTGGTGGTTACTCGATAACCCCCCCATATTTTTGTTTTAATTCAATTTTATTAACTATTTTATTTCCTATCATCTCCTTTTTATTAATGTTCTCAATTTAAATATTATTTCGATTTCGTTTCTTTTGATACCGTCGCCTGTAAATTTTTCTTCCTTACGTAGCTTATCGAGTGTTCTAATCCGGTAAAATCTTGTTTGAATTCATTCCTTCCGGTTTAGAAAGCTTCTAGAATTATCTCGATCGTTCTATGGGTGGTATTTCCGGTTAATCGGACCCTCCCCTTGGCCTATCAAATTCAAATCCACAGGTGACGTGATTTAACCAGCTAAGTGCCTGGCCACCTTCTTTGGCCTTCCTTCTTTAAGAGTTTGTCATTTTTTTCCTTATTAAATTTATATTTCACCATACATTAAAACGTAGCTTGGCTTCTTTTTCCTCGCTCTCCCCATTCGAACGTTGCCAACTTGGCGTATTCCGGGTTTACAGTAACCCTTGTTCTTTTCTCTCTCCTGGCTCTGCGCCACCAAGCAGTCCAGTTCAGTTGAGCGTCAGTTGAGTTCAGTTGAGTGTCACCGAGGCAGTTGAGAGTGATGCTGAGAAGCTCCGTAGATGCCGAGAAAATTTAGCGGGCACCGGGGCAAGTGAGCGCGCCCCGAGGCAGTTGAGCGGATGCTGCAAGATGGATGGTAAATCCTCCAAAATCGTCGTTAAGCTGCGAGCGGCAATGCACCTCTGCCGCTGCGATCTAAACTCCTTTGTTCATTTTATTCCGGCTACTCAGTATGTTCTAATGGTGTGATAAAAATCAGTTATTTGTCTTCATAAATGATTTATCATAGTTCTTTTCCAAAGAACTCTCTTCAATTTATTTCAAGTTTTCTTCAAACCGATTTCCATATCATTATTTTTAGTGAATTCATTTTTCCTCTGAAGAGAATGCAGAGAATGTGATTCCTACTTAAAATATACCATAACTTAATTCCTCTTCGTTTCATGATAAATCGGCCATTAAGCGTAAATATGATTATCTGGGCATAAAACGGCATCTCCAATTGAAGGTATTGAATATCTTTTGTGATTTTTCAGGCATATTCCTTCTGAAGTAATATTTGGTTGATATTCTAAGATAATTTTTGTCTTCATATCATTAAGAAAATGTTATCATGTTATCAAAATGCATACAAATACATACATGAAGAAAGGTTGTGTTAAAATATGTCGACTTATGTATATCATCCTTGTGGAGCATTTTTGTATGAAAATAATAATAATTCTACTTATATAAAAATGTACATGATAACAAATATATATAAAAAAAATATTCAAGTCATGAAGTATTTCACAAGTGATTATAAATAAATATGCTTGTCTTCTTCAATTTTTTTCTCTTCATTTAATTGCGTCAAAGCCTATTCATTTGTCTACCTGAATTTGTCTTCATCAGCCAAGAAAATTCCAGGTAACTTTTCTTCTTATCATTTTATATTTTTACAGCTTTGCTTTGAGTTATTATAGTTAAAGATTGCACTATTCAAGAACTATAATGGTTGCCTTTTTTTTGGGTCGTTTGCTGGCATTCATCCAACACAGTGTGCTTTATCCATTAATACGATCACCTAGCCTATATTTGAGATGAAACAAAAAATAAGTGTTTTCATCTTATCCTCTTCTTAAGCAATCACCACACAGATATATCGGTTTTTCTACATAAAAAATATAATTGATACTAGACTACTTTTCCATTATTGCTTTACAAGATGGAATTTTGTTTTTTCATACTGAGTTGGGATTGCGTTCGGAATGAATACTATTGATTTTAGATCGAAGTTTTGTCAAGTTCGGGTTATCTATTTTTTAAAAACTGGTTCAGGTTGAATGGATATATAATTAATTAGCTCAGGTCGGGTATAACCCATTCCGCGGAGGATTCCGTGCTCGGTAAACAATCCGTGAATTGAACTATCCCCCTGCCCCCATTGATTAGATTCCGTAAAAACAGAAAAAATTGCACTTTAATTTTGCCATTTCTACTCCACCTCCCGCAAAAAATACAGAAAAAACACCAAATACCTGAAATATTCACACCTAAAGCAGCATGTTCGTCAAATTACATGGGTAATCTGGCATCTGAGTTGCTTAGTACTATTCGTATTAGAAACGGAATTTAAATCCCTTTTATCTAAAAATATGTAAAAATCAGAAATCTAAGATCCCCAAAAAAAAAAAAAAAAAAAAAAAACTTATGGCAGAAGGCAGAAATTAATTAAAATAATAGAAAAGGTGAAAATCAAAGGAATGCTTCGGCAATGTTGAGACGGGAAATTTTGGTTCTCGCAGACCTCTAACCCGCAGCCAGATCTCCTGCATATAACTCGCAGTTCGAATCAGCGATATATTTATAATTGCAGATCGCTTTTTGCTGATATTAAAATAATTCACTTTTAGATTCCCAACTATTTTACAATTTTTCACTTCATTTACATTTCTCTTGGAAATTTTGTATTAAAGTTTTTGTTTCAGATTTAAATTTTGATCTTATCAAAATTTGGAACATCACACTTTGTGCATTTGATCAATATACACTCTAAAACAAAATGGAAATTGAAGATATTTTCCCCCACTGTTTTTATTATTATTTCTATAGCTAAAAAAGTCTGCTTTAATTTGAACATTTTTTCGAAAATGAAGAAAATTAATCAATTTAATGCTAAAACTACCTGAAATCCTCCAATATCTACAGATGCATTTTTTTAATTAAAGGACTGTTTAATTAACTGTGCAACAACGCTGTATACTAGGTTTTTCTATTATAAACTGATTTTTTTACTTGTCTCTATTTTCTCTCAAGATATGAAAAATTCATGAACCAAATCTCAAATTTTTTTTAAAAATTCTACAATCAAAAGACAGAAAATTCTTCAAGTAATAGAAAAATCCGTTCCAACCACACGTGCGTTCCAGCAACTTACTGCCTGTATGTTTTATTTTTTGCGAAATTTTTTTTATTTTTTGAGGGTTTATAAAATAATTACATTTTCTCAAAAATGACTAAATTAGAAAATGATGGAAAAAGTAAAACGCGGTACTTATAAACTCTTAAAATTTACATATTTCAAAAATTCTAGTTCGATTAATTACTTTCACATTCATTTCAAGGAAATTAGTATTTAGTACAGCAACGTGTTCAGATTTAGCGAAAAAGGATATGAAAGAAATTTCAATTTGGTTTTGTTCTAGCCAAGTGTGTTGTTTCTTTATACAGTAATTTCCGGAGTATAACCCGCGGATCAAACAATCATATCTTGACCCAGAAAATTTTTTTAAAAAAATTTGACTTTTTTGATCGCGGTAAATACGTCTCATCAATTACTGAATAAGTTTTCTGGGTCCAAAAATAATTGTTTGATCTGCGGCTTATAAACCGGAAATTACGGTACTTGTATTGTTGTTTAGATTTCAATCTAACGATGTTTAAACTGCAAAGAACAGCTGCGGTTCATCAAAAGGAAATGCATGCCTATCTGTTTTGAGTAGTTTTCAAATTCTGTTCTGCAAATTAATATAAAACAAACTTTTCGACTGCTAGAATGATAAAGAGATCGATGAATATGTTGTTTAGCTTCAGCAAACGTATTCTTGCTGATTGGTTGTAAAAAGAACCTTTATACATCTCAATGTTGTTGTGGGAATTACTAGAAAAACATCTGCTCTGATAGGCTTGAAGGATATTTCAGAGTTACATAAGGTGCAGTACCCTATTATCGACATTTGTCCATTGACCACAGATAAAAGGAGTTACTTTTTTTTCCTAATCTAGTATTTTTATTTAAAAATATCGAAATCGTCCATTTAATGCTTTTTTTTTTTTTTTTACAAAAATTATATAATTAATCATACAGTAACCGTAAGAACAATGCTACAATGACCTTTTAAAGAACGAATCTGACTATAAAACAATGAAATTTATGACTTTGCAAATTTTGCATTTGAATCATTATTTCTACTAATTATAAATACTTTATGAGTTCAATCTTTTTACGAATGTGTGAACTATAATATTTTTCTGCAGTATATAAAAAGTTTCAAGTCTTTCATACGAGTAAGTTCAAATGATTTCTTATTTCTTTGCGTTTGTATGTAATTTGATATTTTTACCCGAGTGCTTTTATTTTAAAACTTCTTTATACGCAGAATTCGTAATTTTGTTGATAATAATAATTTAACTTTAAAAAAAATTATGTAAGTTTTTCATTTGTATTTTTGCATTCAGTAATACATACAGTAGAGCACCGATTATTACGCCTCATATATTACGTACGAAATGGATTAGACATTAATATTCCTGGGCCCAACATAAACAAGATTTAAATGAAATTTCAGTTTTACAATTTTCGGACCTGCGAATTTTTAAACTTCTAAATATCGCACATTTTAAATTTTTACACAGTGACGTAGAGAAAAAAATGCCCTTTTAAATGAAATTTGTTTGCAAACTTTATCACAATTTGTTTTCAAATTATTAATATTTTTAAAGTTTTTATTACTTTTTTTGTCATCGTGTCAACAGAAGTATTCTATTTTTGGACATTAAATATGGACCAATCACAAAACGAATAAAATAAAATAAGTTCCGGAATTCAACCAATAAAAAGATTCAGATCTGCTTCAGATTTTCCAGTTCTCCATCAAGATCAACAACTATTTTCCAAATACAGTCGGCCCCGCATAAACGAATATTAACGGTTCCAGAAAAAATATTCGATTAAGCGGGGTATTTGATTAAACGGGGAGGCATATAAATGTAATATTTAATGTGCAATAAAATGACAAAATTATTAAATATAGTATATTTAATTACCAGAATAAGAAAATCGTTAAAAACTTTAGTGGAATAATACAAACCAAAATAAAAACAAAATGACAAGTAAATACGCAATAGTTCAATGACGGTAAACACATGCATTTTGTTTACATAACACTAAATGCAGATCGTGTGAATTGGGTCCAAATTTTGTTATTAGAATTTATTTTACGTAATTTATACAGGTTTAAAAAAGTAGATGAAAGTGGTTTATGGGAAATTTTAGAGTAAAAGATGGGCGAGATTTTCTTTCGAATGGTATCACAATCACCATCTTGAGCCTCTAAGTGACAACATATTATTATTAAAGGGCTATTTCAATCACGTGACAAGATTTGCTCGCTAATGCTAATTCTATAGAAGAAACTTATAAAGATATCTCTACCGCATTTCAATATTTTTAAATGATCTTTTTTGTAGTGGATAGCTGAGATCGATCTGTACAAAGGGCTTCGTCGTTTTTAACATTCGTTTTTATTCCTGATATTTTTAATGAGGTTGGTTTCAGTTTCGGAACTGGTTTTGAAAATGAAAATGTCTCCATTAAAAATAACTGTAAAAAAATCGAAAAAGTGAAAAAAAAGTCCTTTGGCAAACGAAAGTAAACAAAATATGATATTGATCAAAATTATTGTCCAATTTACTTCACCATTTTTAAAATTAATTCGAAAAAATATACAAGAAAGGGAACTCACTTGACCAGTCCATTATGCACCTACCAGGCGAAATCCATGCTGGGAGTTCTGGAAGTTTGTTTTCTGTGTAACAACCGAAAATGACAAAAAGCATGGAGGAAATTCTAATTGAAACGTGTTTTTCATACCCATTTTTCAAATTGTCTCACTCATTTGTTATTCGATTAAGCGAGGACATTTCGTGAAAAGTATTCGATTAAACGGGGTAAAATAACATTAGCCCAATGGGGTTAAATTCGGTTCCGGAGGATTTTATTCGAATAAGCGGGGTATTCGATTATCCGTTACCCGATTAAGTGGGGAGGACTGTAGTTAAAAAAAAAAAAAAAAAAAGATTAATTTTTTTTTATCAGAACTCTTCGTGTAAAACAGTTTATAACCATATCGAAGTAAAAATTCATGTTTTGTAGAAATAGAGTCAAGTCGGGTCGATATTTTAACATTTTTTGGGGGGGAGAGGGAAGGGGCTAATATATATAATCCTTGCTAGACCATATAAGCAGGCAAACTTTTTAAATTTTACGCCGACCGGAACATTAATTTATTTTGTACGAACTGGGTCCTTGAAATTTTTGCCCACGCAATTTTTAAGACCTGGCCCATCACGCGGGGACCTCTAATATATGTTATAAACTTGGCCCCCTGTCGGGGATACAGTGCCCCCACGTCGGGCAAATTCTGGCGCCGCCCTTGGATGTAATTGCACGGTACTTTTTTCAACGAACTACAGCATTTTTCCGATTAAGATAGGTTCCGATTTCACAGATTTTGGTGTATTTACATATATCTTTATATATTTGTTATGCTTACATTAAAACTGCCAAAACGGAGCCTGTCAATCTCAAATTCTTGTCTTAAATGGAAACTTTTTGTGCTCCGACGAAAGGATTACCATACAATCAAACCTTCTAAAGTCTGTCAAACACATTTTTTTCGGTACTTTACACTTGATTTTCACACGTTTTGCTGCATAAATATTTAACCTGTTTAAACGAAAATAGTCTATAAAAGAATCCTGCTTCAATCGGAAACATTCCATAACTATAACGAAATTAATACCTTAACAGTTTACCTGCTAAGGCGGAAATTTATCTAAAACGGAAATTTTCTTGATTTCTTGCAAATCCAACTTAGAAATCATTACTATTTGTGTATCCATCATGAAATAATTAGTTTCTTATTTCAAGGGGGGGGGGGTCAGCCCCCTCCTCTTTCCGCTGCTGACTGAGCCCCTCCAATAATTTTGAAAACTCTACGCCTATGGAGTTGGCTGTATTTACAATCTAACAAAGATTATAGGTTGATAAAGTCTGTGCTACAACATCAAATTCCAGTATCTTCATCAATGGAAGGATAATTCAGGATTGTTAGAGATTATAATCACTCGTTCAATTTATTTATATTTTGAAATAAATTAATATATTTTCAATGCTATAATTAATATACTACTCTTTAAAAGTATTTGCATATTAGCAATTTATACTCATCTTATTAAAAAGTAAGAATTAGACATGTTCCATCCCCCCCCCCCCTTTCCTGGCATGTCCCGTTATTCTCTACCTTCTTTTATTATAAACAGAAATACTGCTTTTAGGCATAATTTAAATTATAGTTAATATACAATATAATGTTCTATAAATAGGAGAACTATTACATTTATGCATAAACAAATCATTAATATACAGAAAGCACAAAAAGTTTATGAAGTAAATTTACTTTTGATTCTTGAAATAATCTTTTCTTTATACAACTGCAAGCTACGTCAACCAGCTACTTTTTTCAACTGAAGATTGGGATACTATTGCTTCATGTAATGTGTGATTGATGAAATTTTCAGAATTATACATAAAGAGAAAAACCTACTGTCCCATTCCACCCCACTCTCCTCTATATGTAACGTAAATCCTCATTTATATGTATTGCATTTTCAAATATTTTATAATTATATCATTATATTCCTTAATTATTTCTTTATATTTTTCAGTGTAAAAGTTTTTCCAATAGTATACATTTTTTGAGGAGGAGGGTGAGGTTGAGGGAGAATTCCTAAAAAATTAGTGCAAAAGAATTTTTGAATATACATTTACATTAATTTAGATTTTAGAAAATTTTATTTTAACCATTATTTTTTAAATTAGGAATACTTACAGATTTTAAAATGATCATTATTTGGTTAATGACACCTTAAGTGTAAAAAATCATTTATTTTTAAACAACAGATTTTACCTCTCCAATTTTTTTATTATTTAAAGCACACACATAGAACAATGTTTTTACCAAGTTTCAAAAAAAATCATGGTTAATTTTTTTTTTATGGGCAATTACAATCGGCCCTTTTTTTGGGTGATATTTTCAGTTTGCACATAATAAAAAGTAAATAAATGAAAATTTACTATTGTTTTGATGTAAAATATGCATTCTTTGTACAAATAGCTTCAAATTGGTACCAGATATATAAAATTTGAGCCATTAGTTGTCAAGTTATAGGCACTTTTAGACACTGATGAAATTCCAAGATGGCCGCCATTTAGTAAAAATGGTCAGTTTTCAAATGTCTATATCTCATCCAATATTGCGAATATTACTTTTAAATTTCAGATTTGAGGGTTTCATTACTATGTCTGTCTGTGATAAAAAATGAAAAAATATCTGTGACTATGATGCAACACCCATTGGTTGAATTCATGTGGAATGACCCTAAGGAAAATCCTAATAAATCATCATTTTAATCCTTCTCATGGTTAATTTTCTTAAGTTATGCTTTACAAACAGCAAATAAATAATATGAAAGTATTCTATTTTATTTAAATATGAATTTATTTCTAATTATTTTAAATATATTTATAAATTGACAGCTAAAATTAGAAATTGTGAAAAGTTTTTAAAAATGTGTTTTAAAAGGTTTTATTATGCACTGGATTTGGCCGAATACTTTGATATTCGGCCAAACCGAATAGTTTGATATTTGGCCTTGCCTAACCGAATATTCGGTAACATGGACGAATATCGAATATTTGGTGCATCCCTAATTCACATACATATTAATACTTCCTAAAAAATGCAGAATAGCAATTCTATTTGTTAAGTGATTTACATCAAAATCTAGTCAGCAGAAACTTTCATCAAGTTCTAATAGAATCTGAAGTTTAGTGAAAATCTGTGCAACACATATTATTGCTGATTATGTTTCAATGTAAATCGCCCAACAGGTGGCGCTTATTTTGCCGAATTTCTCTTGATATCCGCAATAGTCCTATTCCAAGAACGAATACGCGGAACTTCATCTTTAGAATCTTCACGATGTGCGTAAGATATACAGTCACCGCAAAAAAAATCTTGACACTTGCGATTTTAGACGTTTTGTTAAATATCTAGAAATATACATAAGGAATTATTCTGAAACTCCAGGTGTGTAAACAAAATAGTACACCTCACATATTTTCGCGAAGAGTTTTCCCTGAAATCCAACAGGTGACCGTCAACAAATTGAAAAAGAAAAGAGATCTTTTGAAACACCCTGTCACAACTAAAGAAGCAAAAGAGTTCAAACTGCAGATTTTTGTTAAGTGTCTTATGTTAATAAACTATGTTCATTTTTATGAATATAGCATATAAACTCGTAGAAAAATTAAAGTTTTTATAAAAACGGTCCCGAATTTTTCCAAGTTTTTTGCTTATAATTTGCAGAGTTCTTATTATAAAAAAATGTTCTTTTCTGACAATATGACAAACAACATTGTACACAATACCCTGCGATCAGAATTTAAAAATAATAAACATTTTATGAAAAATGAGTAGGTTTACTAAATAATTTTTTACTGCGCATGCGTTAACGCTAGTAAAATTTCATTTGTATATTATGTTAGTTAAATGTATAGAGCAACTTTTGTGAAAGTCTCAAAAACATAGCTTAAAAATTCTGAAAATTATCGTCGATAGAATGAGATCAAAATCCGTTATTTCCTAAATGAAGCAAAAAGATGAAAGGCTGTATCCATATTCCATTGATTAGCGCCTACACAATATTGCACGTACAACTAATATTTGGATAAAAACCCTGATTTTTTTTTTCCTTTCGGAATAACGGATTTTGTGTTGATTCTATAGGCGATCATTTTCAGAATTTTCAAGCTATGTTTTTGAAACTTTTACAGAAGTTGCTCTATACATTTAGCTAACACAATATGCAAATGAAATTTTGATATCGTTGACGCATGCGCAATGAAAAATTATTTACTAAACCTACTTATTTTTCATACAATTTTTATTATTTTTAAATTCTGATGGCAGGGTATAGTGTACAATGCTGTATGTCATATTTTCAGAAAAGAACATTATTTTATATTAAGAACTCTGCAAATTATAAGCAAAAAACTTGGAAAAATTTAGGACTGTTTTTATAAAAACCTTAATTTCTTTACGAGTATACATGCTATCCTTATAAAAATAAACACCGTATGTTACAATAAGCCACTTAATCATAATGTGCAGTTTGAACGTTTTTGCTACATTAGTTTTGACTGATCTTCGTTCTTTTTCAATTTGTTGACGGTCCCCTGTTGAATTTCGGGAAAACTCTTCACGAAAATATATGATGCGTACTAGTTTGTTTACACACCTGTAGTTTCAGAATAATTTCTTATGTATATATCTAGATATTTAACAAAATGTCTAAAATCGTAAGTGTCAAGATTTTTTTTGCGGTGACTGATGTAGATTGTCATTTAATTTTGGCACTGTGATAGCCAATTTTGAAGAATTAGCATGTATGAGACAGATAGAAGAAAGTTTTGGGTGTGGTGTATTTTTGTCGGCCGATTATCTACGCTATGGGATATAGATCCTATGGGGTGGGTTGCCCTCCGTGGGGGTCTTTCTAAGGGAACCTAACCCGTATTTACGCAAGGTTCGAAGAAAACCACGGAAAACTTCGAACGGCTAGGCCGACGGTCGCGATTGGGTTCGAACCCAGCACCTACCGTCTACCAGTTTGGAGGTCAGAACTTCGCGGCCACTGGTGATGCAGAAAGTTTTGGGATTGCCAGTAAATATTAAGAAGGGGAGCATGAGCAAAGCGAATGAACTTGTCAATTTAGATTCAAAGAGGTATGTTTGTGTTGCGGAGCGGGGGAGGGTTAATGTAGATCAGGGTTTCTAGGAATTTTTTTTTTTTTTTTTTTTTTTTTGTAAACAAATAAGGTAATTATTTTGATTAATGAATAATTTAATTATTTTTGTCCATAACTGCTGTGCGTAGTTTAGATTTTTTTTTTTTTTTTTTTTTTTTTTCTCTGAAGAAAAAACGCCTACCAAAGAAGAAAGAGGGCATTTGAACCTCTTTTAGAATGTTTATTGTTCTTTTCTGATAAGAAAGATAATATAGGGAACGCAGTTTCTCCCTCCCATTTTTTTCCACGCCGTATCAGCTGTACGCGCTTCTGTGCGATTAAAAAGAGAGAACTATTCACAATGACTCTGTCTTAGGTGCTGTATCCAAAGCTCCCCTTTGGTGTGATTAGAAAAGTTGTTTTTTTTTAGATATTATTGTCGCCAGTATGGCGGTGACAGGATACTTTTGTGTATGCATTTTTCCAAAACATTGCTAGAAGTTTTGAATAGAGTAAATTTTTAAGTTCTCTGCGTGTGGTTCCCCAGCGTTAGTTCCTGTTTGGATCGTTATGTACTGAAAAGGTAATTTTGACTATTTAGAACTTCCATTCATATATTTTTAAAAGCCTCTATTACAAAATCAGTTGCGAGCTATGCGCACCGAATTCTTTTTTCTTTTTTGAAAAGAAATTTGAAACTTATATTTTATTATTTATATGTTTGAAAGTTTTAACAGCTTGGTAGTATTTCAAGTAACTATTACTACTATTAACTATTACTACTAATAATAAAACATGACTTTTAAATTACTAATAGCATAATTTTATTCGTATATGTAATTCAAATTAATTTACATTCTACTAAAAATGAAATAGAAGCTCATTATTTATTACCACCGTGCAATGTATCTTTTGCTATTTAGTTATGTAGCGTAATTCAGCACAAAAAATTAATACATTGATGAGCTTGAATAAAATGCCTGGCTTTTATCCTGGAATCTTGTCGAATTGTTTTTCTGATTGTAAGTTACTCTGTGATTTATTAAAGTGCTTCTGTGGTTTTTCTGTCGTCGGTGCTCACCTAGAATCTTTCCATAATCGAGGTCCACTGTCACATTCCCATAACCAGTTCCTCTTCGAATACGAGTAGGCATTCCGCGATGATTATCCACAGTACCTCCGTCAAAAATCATCGCGAATTCATGCAAAATAAAATTTTATTTACTCTAGTAACATATCTTCAGATTGTTCTCAACTACTCCGCTCAACAAGCGCAAAACGATTTGACACATTTACAAATTCATTTTTAATAGAAACATATAAAATTGGAAAGCTTGACTATGGAAGTGATTTTGAATCAAATATAGTTTTCCATTTTATGATAATCAAATTACCAGGGTTGAAAAAAAAACTTTTTTTCGACCCCCCCCCCCCCCCAAAAAAAAAAAAAAAAGTCTTTTTGGTTTAAACCAGGTTTTTTTGGTTTAAGCGGGATTTTTTTTTAAACATCCTTTCTTATTACATATACATTAATATTTATTGATAAAAATAAACATTATTGGATTATAAGTTGTGTAACTTCATTTTAAAATAATTTAAATTAAATATTTACAGTGAATTTATGTAGAAAATTGAAGAAATTCATATTTTAATTTAAACAGTGTTAGCAAACTGTCTTATGTTCTAAGAATAAACTGCTCTATACATTGAAGCATTAATACTCTGAAAATCTTTATAAACAATCTTTTGATTACCCCAGTAGCAGAAATAGTGCAGCATGGCAGCAGCACTGCAGATTTTGTTTGTACCTTGCAGATAAATCTAATAGCTTTAAAATAAATTCAGAACTAAAAAAAATAGCTGAAATATAATTTTCTTTCTAGATTTATGATATTTATTTACCTTTTACTTATATCTCCTGCTTACATTTTCTTTGTAAATGCAAACTGCTTATTTTATGGGCTACTATAACTTCTTATACTAGCAAGTTTGGTCCAACATATTTGGGTTGCAGATAAATTTTGATTTGCTGCAGATTAACGCAGAAAATTCTGTTTCTGGGTTGATTACTACTGACAAACATTTAAAAGTAGTTTGATAAATAAAATATTCTTCTCCATAGTTATTCAAATAGAAAATTTCAAATACTTGGGATTTTGTTTCTTGAGTGACAATTTGAAGTCAACATTTTTGGTCATAGATTCAGCAGATAACTAACATGGGAAAAAAAAATATTATTATTAAAATCTTATAAGTAGCACCCAATCTTTGAAAACTGTCTTATTCGACTTCATATTTTGATTTTAATGCTTAAGATAACCTCCCCAATTAAGATTGGGGATTTCTTTTATAACTTGAAATTTTATAGATTGTGTTATGTTATTAATTGCATTAAATAATCTGCATTTTTCAAAAAATTAAGATAATTTATATTAAATTTTGAATATTTTCAATCTATTTATATATTTGATCTATTCACATGTTTGAAACTTTTTCTTTAGAGAAATAAATATGTTCACCAAAGTATACCGATTTTAATCTTATACATAAAAAATTATCTAAACCCACTATATCCAATGCTTATTGCTGAAATAAAGTGTTAAAAATAGAAATTAATTATATCAATTAATTTGAAACACGTAAATTATGGAAAAAAAAAAGAGAAAATGTCATTAGATTTCTTCTAAAAAAAACAATTTTTTTTTTTTTTTTTTTTTTTTTTTTTTTTTGAGAAAAAAATTAGTTGGTTTAAACCATGGTTAAAACCAATTGGTTTAAACCGTGTCAACCCTGCAAATTATCTATTCAGTCCTAAGCTATTTTGATCACGTGATCACCCGTTTTTCTCTTGTTTTTCGACCGGTTTTTCTGTTTTCGTCGGGATGTTTGTTCAAAAACTTCAACTTTGAAGGCTTGTTATGAAATATCTATTGCGTTTGTAAAAAAAGAGAAAATTTAGTGCAATTATACAGCTTCTGAATAACAACGCCTGCTAGTTTCATGCATTTCCGAACAAAAATAAATTAAAACTTATGTCATAAAGTTTGATTCAAGAACACCCTTAATAATCATGAATACACGACCATTTTCTCAAGAGTTTAGTATTTTCTAGTTCTTTTTTTTTTAAGTATAGGAATCAATTACTTTAAACTCTGGTATAAATAAAAAACTAATTAATATTTTTACACGAAATTTTAAAAGTTTGAACTACTCATAAAATCGATTGAAATGTAGCATGCCACTTAAAATTTGGATGATTACACAGCTTTTCAGTCCTATTAAAGCTCTTTTGAACAGCCTTGTAAACGAGCCGAAAATGCTTAAAATCTGTTTTTTAATAGGAAGTTTAAGTTGGATCGACTGTTGTAACATATTATATCTTAATATAATGTATATACGAACTTTTTTATTTAAGTTAAATCATTTATTTATTTATTGAAAACCCGAGGTGAAAAACCTATTCTTCGGGTTCCGCTTTGTTGCTTGGTCACTTGGCGCCATTTCAAAGAAATATATAAATAGAACTATGGAGCCGTGCAAATATAATGTTATCAAATTGTTGGTAATTTTATAACCCCTTTCAATCCTTCTGATATCATACGTTATCTCTCGAACCCCTTTTCCCTAAGTAATGATATCGTTATCAAAATGCATTTTTTTACTTTCTTCTATCTTTACAAGAAGAAAGTATTGGATTCATGAAAATTTTCGACTTCCGCTTTTCGACGGATTTATACGTTTTAGAAGGTCCTGAACACGTTTTGACTACTTTTAGAAAATGTCTGTCTGTGAGTCTGTCTGTCTGTATGTGACAAAAAATTTGTGGGCGCTCTATCTCAAGAACTAATGTTCGAAATTTAATAAAATTTTATATTCAGTTAGACCTTGATATAAATTAGTGCCTATTGGTTTTTGGTGAAAATTGGCCTGCAGGTGGCGCTGCTATACTACGTTTTTCATGATTTTCAAGATTGCTGTACCTCAAGAGCTAATGCACAGAATTTCACCAAACTTCAGATTTTGTGACCCCTTGATATACATAGACGCTGATTAAGTTTTGGTGTAAATTGGCCAGCAGGTGGCGCTGCTATGCCACATTTTTCATGATTTTCATGATAGCTATATCTCGAGAACTAATGCACAGAATTTCACCAAACTTCAGATTCCGCGATACCTTGAGATACATAGCCACTGATAAGGTTTTGGTGTGAACTGTCCTATAGGTGGCGCGGCTATGCTACATTTTGCACGATTTTTTGCGATAGCTATAGCTCAAGAACTAATGCAGAGAACTTCATCAAATTTTAGTTTCTTTTCCACTAGAATATATAACATAATTAGACGCTAATTACATTTTGTTATTAACCTTGCAACAGGTGGTGCAGCTATGCTGCATTTTGAACGATTTTTCCCATAGCTATATCTCAACAACCAACGCACAGAATTTCATCAAACTTCAGATTTTGTTACAAAATGACATATAACATAATTACACGATGATTACGTTTTGTTATAAATCCTTCAACTGATGGTGCTGCTGTGCTATATTTTACACGTTTTTTTAAACTACCTATATCTCAAGAGATAATGCACAGAATTTCATCAAACTTCAGATTCTTTTACACCATAACATAATTAGACGCTTTTTTACGTTTTGGCATAAATTGTCCAAGATATGGTGTTGCTGCGCTACGTTATCCAAATTTTTTGTTATAACTTTATCTCAAGAACTAATGGATGAAATTCCATCAAATTTCAGATTCTGTTAGGTCTTGACATCAATAGATGCTTATTAGGTTTTAGCATAAATTACCCAACATGAGGCACTACTAAGCTCATTTTCTCAGAATATTAATTAAATTTTGCGTTTTAGGCTTTTCGGATACCAGAATCTCATTAGGCTAGGTCAAATGTTCGAGGAAATTCGATAGTGGGTAACTTTGGGGTCACCACGTTTTTTTTTTTTTTTTTTTTTTTTTTTTTTAAATATTAAAATGTACTTATGAGATAGAAGAAAGTTTCAGGATTGACACATCCAACTAGTTAAAATTTATTTTTATTTGTTTGGAGAGATATACAATACAAAACTGATTACATTTATTTTTCGCATGTTTTATTGATTCAAATAAAGAGAAGTCAATAAAATATTGTTCTATATCAAATAACACTTTAAAAAAATAGTTACTAGTTAAAAATATTTTATAATAGCTTTTTGTTACATAATGAATTCAACTGTAACAAAGTCTTGTTGCACTTTCCCCGAATGGAGGAAGGGTGGGGGTTGATAGATATTGTTATCAACAAAGCAAGTGGATAAGTCTTTTACTTTTATTTATTAGTAAACACAAACTTCATTTCAAATATACTTTACATATGGTTTCTCGAACCGTGATTGCATTTTCATACATATATGAAGAAGAATAGCAATGTCAAACATTGGGGGTATTCTATATTTTAGAATCCAAAAATTTTATAATAATTTACCGATTTTAACAATACTTTGTATTTTTATAAAAGTAGATAACTGACTATAAAAAGATAACATACTATTTTGAACCAAAGACCAAGTTATAAATAAAAAGAAAAAAAATAATTGGACCAAAAAATGATTCCGATATCAAAAGACAAATCCCCCTCCCCCTAGAGATATCTTTCAATATCATGTGACAGCAAGGTTGGCAAGTTTCTGCCGGGGTGGTTTAAATCGCCGGTTAAAACCGGCATGGCAGAAACTAGTTTCTGCCAGTAAGTGGCAAAAACTGGCAGAAACTAAGAAATAATACTAATAAGAATTTTAAGCTGCAACGATTCATAATGCACATATGTATTTAATGTATAAAGAATTTAGTTAAATTAAAATAAAGATTATAAATGTTATTTAATGTAGCAAAAAGTATCAAAAGGATCATATAAATATACTTTGTTTATATAATTTTCTGTCACTTGAATACAGAAATTTTCATAGCAGTAATCTGATGCTGCTCAAGTTTGACTATTGATACTATTATTTACGGTTGAATTTCAATTTAAAATTATAAAAAAAAGAAATGTACAAAAAATTCTATGTTATTTTTAGGGATGGGACGAATAGTGATTTGGCCGAATAGCCGAATACCGAATATTCGGCCAAATTTTAGGCCGAATACCGAATATTCGGCCGGCCGAATAGTACATTTTTTTCCAATAAAGAAAACAAATTTTGATTGTATATAATTTAAAAAATAGGAGCTCATTAATAATTATTACTCTTAAATGTGCTTTTAAATATATTTTTAAATTTGAAAAACTTATTTTAACAAAAAAAAAAAAAAAAAAAAAAAAAAAAAAAATTATGAAATTGCATTATATCCTTTATTTTAATGTACATCAAATTGATTTTCAGTAAGTCAAGATGGGAAAATATTTTCATTAAAATATGAAGAATGTAAATGTACTTCATTTTTACTATCAATTGATACTTCTTGCATCCAAAATCAATAATATTCTTAATCTCTCTCTCTCTCTCAGAACTCATATGGACATATTTTCTGAAATAACCTTTAATGAAGTAAATTTGATCATTTAGAGTTTGTGTCCCTAGTGATAAGCAAATTTGTAAGAATGAGACTGTTTTGAAGTCAGATGCCAAGCTTTAAATTACAAATTATGTTAAAGCAAAAGGTTATGCTTAAAGTAGAATGCATATGTTAACAAAATCTTTGACATTTGAATCGACGCATACAGTATTCAACTTCAATATTCCACTTATTCAATAAGCATTAAAAGGATAAACAGAAAATTGATAACAACATGAAGGAAGGAAGATTAAATTAAAAATATATACATAATAATGTTACATATTTGAGTCAGGAATTATGCAAATAATTATTTAAAAATGAAAACTATAGAATGAAAAAATTACTTTGTTGAGTATTTAGAATTTATATTAAAATATTTATAAAACCATCTTCATAAAGCAAGTTGTGTCATCTAATGTGTATCGAGTTTGACACCAGTTCTGCTTTCAGATGTACCGTTGTATTTGGAATGGTTATATATTATATTTAATTTTGAAAATGAATCTTTGTTAACACACCTAGTGAATAAATTTTTTCATTTCTTACTTAACAGAAAATAAGTTATGAATTTCATAAGAGCCTTTTTTATATATGCATGGAATTTGCAGATATTAAATATTCAAGCATTTTAGAATAAGGCAGTGTTTTTATACCTTGAATTGTAATATATCATTCTCTAATGATGACATTTCCCGTACAATTAATTCTCCAGTTTGGGCATCATTTTCTAGAATATCACTAACTTTTATAGGAAATACAGAAAGGCTGTATATTTTTTAGTATCTTAATAACGCTATATTTTGTAAGTAAGAGTGAGAATGACTTCATAAATGAAGTAGCCAATTTGGATTAGAAAAAAAAATTGCAAGAATGAAATTTTTTAAATCCAAAATTTATTTGACAAGATATCTTTCACTATTCGGCGAGATTTTAGAATATTCGGCAAGATATCTCTAAATATTCGGCTACAGGTATTCGGCCGAAGTATTCGGTCAACAGGCCTTCAATATTCGGCAAAAGGGCCGAATAGGCCGAATACCGAATAGTGGCCGAATATTCGTCCCATCCCTAGTTATTTTAACATCACTTTGAGTATTTTTAAATAAATAATACACTGCAAAACCTTAAAAGTTATCTACTAGTACAAACAAAGAGATGGTTCTTATTTAAAATATACAATTAAATAATTGTAGCACAAAAATAACAGAAAAAAAACTTAATGAAATATCTTGTACACTTATTTTACAATATTGAAAAAACAAATTCACTTTTGTTGAAAAAGTAACTAAGAGCATTCTATAATGTATATTATTAACTTTGCTAACTCTTCTTAACCTAGACTGTTTTTTATAATTTGTTCTGAATGAAAGAAAAGTTCAAAAATATTCATTCAAGACCAGCATTACTTGCTGGTAATGTCATTATTGAGGATGTAAAATTTGAAAAATATTCATTTTCACCGGTATTTGTTTTTAAAAGCAATCACCCACAGAAATCATAACATTTTCTAGGACTTCCTTGGGGAAATATGTTTCTGAGAAAGGAGTTTATTTTGCTATGGGGTTATTATATATGGCACAAAATTAGATGAATATCAAAAAGCAATTTTCTTGCCCTTTCTTTATGCTCAAATGTCAATTTTGATCCCATATACTTAAAATGAATTAAATAAGCTAGCACTGCATTAAATGAGATTTGAATCTTGCATTTGGGAGTTTCCATAATATTTCCATCATTAAGTAAAGTTAAGCAAATTTTATGAGCAGCTGCAATAGAACAGTCATGTTTTTTACTTTTATCTAAAGCAACAAGAATAGATTTTAACATTTGTAACAAGTATTTAACTCTTTATAAATCATGATATTTATTTACAATTTTAACAACTGCTATGTCCTTCATATATTCATCATTTTCAATTATCTGCAAATAATATGGATCATTCTTCTTGAAAGATTCAAAACTATCAAATTCTAATTTATTTACTTTTTAAATTAAAACTATTCCCAATATTTTATATATTATTTATTCTGAATTAAAAAAAATATAAAAGCAATTTAATATCACTAAATAGTCTCAGATTATGTCATAAAATTAGTTTATGCCAGTTGTTGCCAGTTTCTGCCGGTAAAAACCGGTTATAACCACTTTTTGCCACTGGCACGGCAGAAACTATGTTATGCCGGCAAAAACCCAACCCTGTGTGACAGATCCCCATCCCCCTAAATTGATAACGTTATATATGCACCTATAGAACGCAAGCTATAGAGATGTCGAATTCCCGTTTTGATCAGTCCGCAAAATGTAACTAATCGGATGTAGCAATCCCAAAACTTTCTATCTCATTACATGTTAACAGGATTGGTAAGATATTGACACATGATGGCTTTTACCAGATTTTATCATGATTTCTACCTTTATGCCAAACATCTCTTCTCGAAAACGCATTTTTTTGTAATTTGTTTTTAACATTATAATAGTTATTATTTTGTAGTCTATCTTTAGTATTAAGTTGTTTTACATGAAATATTCAATATAAAAAATACTCTAAAGCAGTGATTCCCAATATGGGGTGAACGTCCCACACGGGGGCTGTATGGCTTTTTAGGTGGGAGGGGAATTTCATATTTCTTACCATTATGTAATTGAATTCTTTTGTGTGACCCTGTAAAATGATAGACAATATCGATATAGACATACTATTCCGCATAAACTCGAAATTCCGCTTTTTCAGCGATGAATTTTATTTTTATTATCCCTGGGATCGACTCAAATATGCATAAAAATTTGTTGGCATTTTTATGGGGGGGGGGGGGGGGAGAGGTCGAATGAAATACAACAAAAACGCGAGTACAAATTGCGCGAAATTGAGCCAATTTCTTCAAAGAATTACAGGAAAAAACGCAAATTTCTCCAAAAAATTTGGGGGGAAAAAACCTATACATTTGTCAGACGATCGCTGAAAAAGAATACTATTTTCTTCAAAGAATCGCGGAAGATAACGCGATCTTTAATAAAGGATCATGAAAAACACGCGATTTTCGTCAAAGAATTCCAGGGAAAACTCGATTTATGTGAAGAGCTTGCGGGAAAATACTCGAGTTTCGTGAAGAACCTTGGAAAATACTCAAATTCTGTCGGAAGATCGTGGAAAATACTTGAATTTTGTCGAAAGATCGGAGAAAATACGCGAATTTTGTTGAAAAATCAGAGAAGATATGCGAATCTTGTCGAAAAATTTGGAAAATCTGCGAATTTTGTCAAGAAATCGGGAAAATATGCGAATTTTGTTTAAAGATCGCGGAAAATACGAGAATTTTGAGAAAGTCGAAGAAAATATCCGTATGTTGTTCAAAGATCGCAGAAAATACGCGAATTTTGTCGAAAGATCGGAGACAAATCACAAATTTTGTCGAAAATGCGCGAATTTTGACGAAAGATCGCAGAAAATACGCGAATTTTGACGAAAGATCGCGGAAAATACGCAAATTTTTTCGAAAGATGGAGAAAAATATGCGAATTTTGTCAAAAAAGAGTAAAAAAAACCGCGGATTTCGCTGAAGAATCGTGAATAAATGCAAATTTCATTAAAAAAAAAAAAAAAAAAATGGAAAGAAGAGCGATTTTCGTCAAATGGTTGTGGGAAAACGCTAATTTCGTAAAAAAATTGCAAAAAGGCGCAAATTTTGTGAAAACGCTGCGAATTTCGTCAAAAGTCTGTGTGGCCGTAAAAGTTAAGCCTTTTTTTTTTTTTTGGCTGAGTTTGTACCATGTCAGAAATGAATTAACAACTATTCTTTCCATCATACAGAAGACATATTTTAGTGCACTTCCTAAATGCATATAAATTTGAATATGTTTGACATAGTGTAACATCTTTAAAATTCATTAGAAACGATTTTTCCCATAGGCCGTCATGTAACGAAAAACTTTTGACTGACCCAGTAAATAAACTGATCATGTTAGAAACTTCATTTGCAATAGGATTCGTGCTAGGGCAAACGTCAATAACTTCCAATTTCTTGGCAATTCAAGTATATTTATGAAAGTTAGATGACGGTCAGACAAACCGAAAGCATAAACACTTTTCAACTTTGTTGGAAAGTGTTAAAAAAGATTATTTTACATTTTTGACTGTTTAGCTTTTCCCGATGTCGAAATGAACGGAGTGGAAAGTTAATAAAAAAAGAAAAAAAAAATCTATATTGAAATTGTGTGGCCAGGCAGTACACTTTCTAATTCTATAAAATACTAAAACCATTATTAAAAATAAATGATTTGGTCGAAAGTATTTTACATACAGGGCAAAATTGGGAAATTTCTTTAGCGGCCACTGGCCAGTAAGACTAATTTTTCAAGTGGCCACTTTTTTATTTAAAAATATTAAACAGTTAAAATTTCTATAAGTATTAATGTAAGACTGAGTAGCACAAATAAATATGTTAATATAAATATATTGGAACCTAAAAAAGTAGAATCATTGATGAAATATAAGTAAATTGTATTCTCTCCTTGTAAAAAAGTGGCCACAAGGTGGCCGCTGATAGACAATTTTTCACTGGCCACTTTTTCTCATTTACTGGCCCTGTGGCCGGTGGCTAGTGCTAATTTTGCCCTTTAATTTTACAAACTGCTGTAAATATAATTTTTGTTTATTAATTTTTAAAAAAGAAATAATTCTAAAATTTGTTTAATGATTTTACAAATCTTCGAAGACATTTTTAAAAAAGTTTGGAAAAATGCTTGAAGTTGATTCATAAATTCCTAGTTTGGGACTTAAAAAGTTAGAGTTGCTAACAAACAACAGCAACAACAACATAAGAAGTACTTTTAAAAATTATAACTTTAAATTCATACTATAAATAAATAAATATGTAATTTTCTTTCACTAAAAATAGCTCTTTTGTCTTTCAGATGGAAAAATCGCTGGGTCCTAGGAAGGTATTCCGAGCTCCTGCCCTACGGCGGGGGCGAGAAATCATTCCTATTTCAGACAGGGTAAGTGTTTTTCTGTTCCTTTTTACATTATTTTATTTAACTGAATTTCGTTCTTATGTGTGATTAAAATTGCGTAAGTGTACACAGCACGGAGTAAAGGAGATGGAGGAGAAAGTAATGTTAAGATTTTGCTTTGCGGTTTTTCTCTTTATTGGCCCAGTAGCAGAAAGTTATGGTTGTGTCTGCGACAGCAATGCAGCAGGATGAAAATTGTCTGCATGAGGGCGTGTTATAATTGCCTTATATACATTATAGATATAGTTCTTATTGATTACTATTATAAAAAGACAACTATATTCCAATTATAATATAACTTGGATAAGTAAATAGTAAAATTAATATTTTTTGAAGAATTAGATTAATAATGAATACTTAAAGTGGTTCTTTAAGTTTGAAGTTAAGACTAAATCTATTTAAAATTACATTGAAATATAGTGTACATCTATTGAAAACAATGTATAGTTTCTTAACTTGCCTAAGTATTCAAATCTACAGAAGAAATAAATACAATGATATTAAAGAAAAAAATAATCATTTATATTGTCACATGTTAAATATTGATAAAATGAAGAAAACAATTCCATTTCCATTGAAAAGTAGATGCCATACTGCCTCGTTAAATTCTCAAAACATTTGTTTACTTGTTAAATCATAATAAAATGTTATAATAAAATATGTTGAAATAAAATATTGAAATGTGCTAAATTTTTTTTTCAAAAAAAGGGGACAAAAATCACTTAAAATATCAAAACCTTAAAATTTATTCAAAAAGGCTGCACATTAAAAATTTAAAGGCACTATTTCTTTACCATAAAGTATATATGTTATAGTTTTATAGCAGTGATGCCTTGAAAAACCAAGTAAATATTATGTAAAAGAAATATAAAATTCCGAATGATAATTTTTATAAATATACTGGATGTGTATCAAATTTTATTAAAATTTGCAGTGCTAAGTTATAGCCAAAAAACGAATTCTGATGCAGAAAAATCCGTTTTTGGAACAAAAAAAAAAAAAAAAAAAAAAAAAAAAAGGACAGCAAAATTAGTTTTTGGAGAAAGAAAGAGAAAAACAATTTTGTAGCAGCAAAAGCTAGAATTCTGTAACAGAAAATATGCAACTTTTTTCTTTCTTTCTTTTTTGTGCCCCTTTAACGAAATTTCATTTTATTGTTGATTGTTTGACGAAATATGCAGCTTTTCCGCTATATTTTTACGAAATTTACCTTTTTTTTAAAATCGTAATTAGCCTTTTTTTTTACCATTTTTTTTTTAAATGAAATTTACGATTTTTTCAAGAAATCTGCCTGTTTTTCGCGATCTTTTGACAAAATCTGCCGTTGTTTTGCTATTTTTGATGAAATATATCGTTTTTTCGCGATCTTTTGATGAAATTTAGCATTTTTTAAAATTTTTTAAACGAAATTTATTGTTTTTCATAACTTATTGATGAAATCTCCTTTTTTTCGCGACCTTCTAACGAAATCTGCAGTTTTTTTCAATATTTTTTAACGAAATATTCCATTTTTGCGTGATTTTTTGACGAAATTAACATTTTTTAACGATTTTTTTTAACGAAATTTACCATATTTTCGCGATTTTTTAACGAAAATTGCCTTTGTTTCGTGATCTTTTATTGTAATCTACCATTTTTTGCGATTTTTTTTTTTACGAAATCTATCATTTTTTAGCGATTTTTTGATGAAATTTACAATTTTTTCGCGATTTTTTAAACGACACTTGATTTTTCATAACTTATTGATGAAATCTCTCGTATTTTCGCGATGTTTTGACGAAATCTGTCGTTTTTTACGATCTTTTGACAAAAGATACCGTTTTTTCAAGATTTTTTGACGAAATTAGACGTTTTTCATGATTTTTTTTTAACAGAATTTACTATTTTTTCCTGATCTTTTGGCGAAATCTGTCGTTTTTTCGCGATCTTTTTTTTGAAATCTGTCGTTTTTCGCTATCGTTTTATGAAATCTGTCGTTTTTCGCGATCTTGTAACGAAATCTGCCGTTTTTTCAATATTTTTTGACGAATTATTCCATTTTTATTCCGATTTTTTGTCGAAATTAGCCTTTTTTTCACGATTTTTTGTCAAAATCTGCCGTTTTTCTGCGATATTTTGATTAAATCCATCTTTTTCATAATCTTTTGTTGAAATCTACCTTTTTTTTTTGACGAAATCTATCATTTTTTCGCGATTTTTTGATGAAATGTACGTTTTTTTCGCGATTTTTTGATGAAATGTACGTTTTTTCGTGATTTTTTAAACGAAATTTATTGTTTTTTCATGACATTGATGAAATCTCTCGTTTTTTCGCGATCTCTTGACGAAATCTGTCGTTTTTTTACGATCTTTTGACAAAAGATGCCGTTTTTTCAAGATTTTTTGACGAAAGATACCATTTCTTACGCGATTTTTTTAAGAAATTAAAAGTTTTTCACGATTTTTTTAACAAAATTTACAATTTTTTCGTGATTTTTTGACGAAATCTGCCATTTTTTCGCGATCTTTTGTCGGAATCTGCAGTTTTTCGCGGTCTTTTGACGTAAATATGTCTGTTTTTCTCGCGATCTTTGGATGGAATTTGCCGTTTTTTTTCGCGTCCTGTCCAATTCCCCCCCCAAATCATATATATTTTTTTCTTTTCCAAGTTGGCAAATTTGTCTGCAAGGATAAAAATAAATCTGCGACGCACGTCGCGCGTCACGCACTTTCTGCTACCGGGTTTATTGGTGGTGATAGCGTAGATGGCAGGCTATCAATCAATGCTTCTGAAATGCTTTCCAATAGAAATAACATTCATTAAAAGAGAGAGAGGGGGATATATATATCCTTATATATATTTTAAATGTGAAAGTGTGTCCGAAAAGTTGGAATGAAATTGGCTTCAAAACGGATGGATTAATGTCTTTGAATTTTTGTAAATAGATAAATTATTGGCCTGAAATGAACATAGGCTAATTTTTATTTATTTTATTCAAATATTTTTCTTAATAACTCAACATTTCACTATTTTTCATACAGAATAAATTGAAAAATTTTCCATAATATTTAATCAACTTTCTTTTTTCATTGCCAAAAAATAAAGAAAACCGGAATACTTATTTCTTTTCTGTAATTAATTTTCAATTGAAAGATTTTCACGTGATAAAACAAAATGAAATAAATAAATGGACTCTATTCTGTTTTTCGGTTCGAGGTTAAAAACCGCAATTTTACCAATTGTGACGTCAGAGGAATACTGTTTTTCTTCTTATATCAAGCAGACTATTATATAAAATTTCTTTTACACTTAGACTACAAGAATATTACTTCACACTTTACAAGAACATAAATATTTTAGTAGTTTTTCCAGATATTAATCCGTAATAAAAATAAATCTTTTTCTTTCTTTCGTTTCGAGGCTATAAAATTCAACTTTTTACCAATTGTGACGCCACAGGAATACTTTCCATAAAAAAATTAAAAATATCAATGTAACATCATATTTGAAACAAAGTATAAGTTTTCAAGTTTTTATTTTTAATAATACAATGTAATTTTGAGTAAGTGATAAAAGGAGACGACTGTGACGTCGCATATTAAAAATAAAATAAATATGCTCTGATGTTGCAATGAAATGAGATTGAATTATGATATCAAAAGTTATTAATTAAAGAAGATTAAATTTATCGTCTGAGCTTGGTTAATATAAATATTTAATTTTAAAATGAAATAAGTTTTTTAAAGGTTAAATATTAAATGACTAGAAAATGTTAATAATTTATAACGCAAATTTATCCATATCGTAAATGACGTAATGATCAATGAAAAATACTTTTTATCATTCTTAGAAAGTAAAAAAAGCTCAACTAGTCCAAAAAAAAAAAAAAAAAAAAAAAAAAAAAAAAATTGTGTGTTAATTTTTAAAATTGTGCAATTCTGAAAATATAAATAAAAATCACTTTAAAAATGCACTTTCGGGCTTAAAATCTAAAAATGTGATTGTGAGAAAATACATTCCCTCGGTCAATATCTCAATTTCGCATAATGTGCTTGAAGTGTACTGGAAACAGGATGTAAATGGACATTGATTCCACATTTTTTTAGCTCTTAAAAAGTAAAAATATTTTTTTATAATAAATTTCTATAAAGTTTTATGGTATACAAAGCATATATGTACAAATTATACAAAAATGCCACCTAAAACACAGTTTTGAGGTAGATTTTTCCTGACACTGTTTTTTTTTTTCGTTTTACTGAAACTACCCCCTTTTTGAACCTTTCTAACATGGTCTAAAAGTGTTTACGACTTTAACCCGTCTGTATACCGGATGCCGAGTGCCTGAGGTCTGCCGTCTGTTTCTTCGTGTTTTAACTTGAGTAAATATAGAGGGATTCATACGAAAATAATATATGTTATTGAGATTTGCCATAGCATGTGCGGCATTGAAAATGAACCAGGTAGCAATTATAGCTGAATCACAGGAGCATTCAAAAGGAGACTTTACATTATGGTTTAAGGCGAAAAAATCTTTGTGGTGTATTTTGATAATGTTACATAATTTTAAATGTAATGAAATCTACATGCATTTTTAAGGTTCACAAGAACATGGTTACTATGGAATATGTTAAGTGTAATACTTATAGTGTGCGTACAGGGAGCTCAAAAGTATTTCAATATATCATGGTCTGTGAAGAAAAACCATTTGTAGCGTATTTTAATAATGTTATTTTATTAAGGTTATTTTAATAATATTGAAATTGATATCAGTTTCTGAAGTGCACTAAAACGGGATTTCTGTAGAAAATGGGGTGCAAAGATTTAACATTCATTTACAAGATCACAGAACAATGTTTGGTAATATAATAGTCTACGGGGAAAAAATATTCCCAGCCAGGGTTGGAAAAAAATCATGATTTTTTTTAAAAAAATCAAAAAAATCGGATTTATTTGATTTAAATCAGATTTTTTTGATTTAAATCAGATTTATTTGATTTTTTTAGAATTCTATTTAAATTATTGTGTTTTTATGTTTTTACAATACATGGAGCAGTTTCTTATAAAAATAACTAAAAAAATAATAAATAATATTTATAATTTATAAAAATAATATAAGAAATAATTATATAGTTCAGTAAATACTATATTCTAGTTACTGATTGATACTAAAAATTAAACATGTAGGCTTTAATCTAAAGCCATTCTATTATTATGTAATTGAATTGTGCACACTAAATAAGAAATAAACTTAAATAGGTTGTAAATGAATAGAAAATGGTAAAATTTAAAAAACAAATTAAATATTTATTTAATGCAAGCTATTTATTAAGGGATAAAAATTACAATTAATTCAATAGTTTTTAAGCAAACAGAAATAAATCAGGGATTTAATTGTTTGAACAAAAACACTAATTTAGAAGTTTTGTCCACTCCTAATTTATTACGAAGGTTTGAATGAACTAGTCCAAAGGAAGAAAATTGTCTTTCTACTCCAGCAGATGAAGCCATGGCTGTTGTTATTTGATAAATAAACTCAAGTTCAACTTCTCTGATTATCTCTTTATTTCCCATTATATAAAAGGACTTCCACCAATCATAATCTGTCATAAAATCTGAAACTTTTATCTCAAGCAATGGTCATTTTTGGAATAGGCCATTTTTTGCTTGAAAATGTGCTACAGTGGTGAGAAGATTTGGACAATTTTCTTTAATGAATGCCAAATCTTCATTATTTTCCTCTACACTAAGTGAAATTTCATTTCAGTTTAAAACAGAGGGACTTAAAAAAACTCCAGCAAAATGACAGTCATAGCTTGTTCATATTTTGCTCTAAATTATGTAATTCTATCTCAGACTTGAGGAGTTCTGAAAGTTAACAATCAGGAGATTTTATCTCAGAAATCAGGAGATATTTTTGTCAATGAAAACTTGTTAATTTGCTGATGTAAACATCTTTAGTAAAAGTTTAAGTTTCAATATTGCTTGGTTATTACTAAAGATTAAAAAGAAATCTATCACTCTTACTTGAATAAGGAAAGTATGTATTCCTTACAAGTAGAACACTTTAGACTTTAAGAATATGATGTTTAGGATGTTTTAACATATTTTTAATTTGACTAAATATTATAAAAAGAGGGATGTTTTGTTAATCATTAACTTATATAAAACTATAGTAAAGATCATAAGTCTTAATCGAAACAAATTATTATTAATTTAATACATGACCATAGTAACAATAACAAACCTTAAATATTCATAGTTTATAAATGAATCTAGGTGTAATTCATCACATAAAACACTACTGGTCAAACATACTAAAGAACAATTACACCTGTACTAGAGCTTTTTTCACTGAATCACAGCACATTTGATTGGTAAATAACAGAATATTTAAAAAGTGTGAAAAATTCGGAGAAAAGTGTGAAAAATTCGGAGAAATATGTCAAAAATAAGGAGTATGGGGAAACATCTGAAAATCAGGAGACTTTTGGCAACTCTGCTATCTTTATCTAATGCATTTTATAACTTTTTACCCAAAAATTTTAAAAATTTGCTAACTTTGATTGAAATTTGACAGTGTAATATGGCAAGTTTCAAAACTTGTTCCTTGCACGTAGTATCCGATTTTTTGGTAAACATTAATGAATTTGTTTAATTATTAACTTGTGAAACAAAAAAGATTCAAATAATTTAGTTGCCAAAATTGGCAAACGAAGTATGATTTATAAAGTGTTTCTGCGTTTCGCCTTATCGTCTAAAGTTTATTAAAAAAGAACAAACAATTAAAGGATTAGGAGGGGACACCTGGACTTAACCTGTACCTACCACATTCTTTCTGATAGCAATCCTGAAAATACCAGAAAAACACCTGTTAAGTTACTTGTTATTTACACCTATTTCTTATTTCTCTGCTAACTAATTTCAAAAATGAAAAAAAAATGATTTAAATCAAATGATTTTTTTAAAAAAATCAGTTGATTTAAATCTAGATTTAAATCTTGATTTAAATCGATTGATTTAAATCATGCCAACCCTGTTCCCAGCGTATTTTAATTGCGTTGCACTATTTCAAACATGATGAAATTAATATACTGAGATAATCAATACAATGATAAATACTGAAATTTACTACAATAATGCTTGCAGTTAAGTATGATTTGCATCACATTTGTTCAGGGGCGTAAACCGCCCTAGTCGCGTAGGGGGGGTGTAGGCTCATAAATTTCCGACTCCAAGAAGGAAAATTTCCGAGTACTATGGCCAACCTTAGGACTAATATACAGGGTGATTTAAAAAAAAACGTGGATAAATTGATATGACAAGTCAGGCATATGACAAGGGTAAAAAATCACATAGGAACATAGCGCCGCAAACCATTTATTGAATCACAAATACAGGGTGTTTCATACTAACTCAATTTCGGTTAACAGTAATAAATTTCCGAAAACTGAAATATATTGTAATAAAAAATTTAACAGACATTTTCACCTTTGTTTTAAATGTGATAACACCAAACAAAAGTGGTAGAAGTTTGCATTATGCACGCCAGCAATATGCACTTGACACCTCACATTTTGAACTGTGATAATCAGTTTATACGGTATCATCGATTGCTTGAGCAGCATGTTTTTCCAGATCTTTTCGTAACGTTATCACATTTCACACAAAATAAGGTACATATCGTTGCATTTTCATTACAATACTTTTATTTTCCTCGAAATTATACTTTCAAACCGGGTGTAACTAGTCTGATACACCCTGTATTTGCGACTCAATAAGTAGTTTGCGATCCTATGTTCCTATGTGATTTTTTTATCCTTGTTGTGTATGCTTGATTTGTCATATCTTTTTGTCCACGTTTTTTTAATCACACTGTATGTATACAGTCGGCACTCGTTAATTCGAATTCATCGGAACCACAAGAAATGTTTGAATTATGGAAAGTAAGAGAGGAAAACATGTTTAAAGGGATACTATTTAAGAAGAATTAATGTTATAATATTTTTAAAATCTATTTCGGTTGTCATCATTAGAATATGATTTAATATTAAATTAAAATATATAAATACATAAACTGATTAAAGTATTAGGAATAAGCAGAAACGAAGATAGGGTGGAGGCGTTATTGATGGACACACAGGGCACTAAAAAAGAGGATAGCAAATGCATAGGACTATATGTATACTTGTTCAGAACAATTATGACAAAAACAAAAGAAAGAAAATTATTTCCAAGATCTGAATTCCGGGAGAAGGTAAAGAAAAGGGAAAAAACAGGAGTTTTGTTAGTTCGAATTAAACAAAGTCAAGAGAAAATGAGTTAGAATAAATTAAAATTTTTAACGTTATTCTGTTATTGAAAATCGGGACTTCATGTTTAGCTCGAATTAAGCGAAAATTCGACTTATCCGATTTCGAATTAAGGAGAGCCGACTGTATATATATGTATATTCATATATAATTCTCAAGATAATTATGACTTAGTGTATCGAGTTAGTCAAATAATCTTGTGTTATTATTAGTCTTATATAACCCTATATTTTCCCCATAATTAGTAGACCTCCTGATGGGATACAATAATCGTACCACCCGAGAGGGCCACGGGTAGTGCTTAGTATGAATAGACAGTCACAGGGCTTTCCAACGATATATCACATGAAAGGTGCCGGCTAAATTTAGAAAAGTGCTCGCCCGTGATATATCACAAGAGAGATGTAGACCATATTTAGGAAATTGTCCTTCCTACCAGAATAGACCCTTCCCCTAACTGATTTTCATATATTATAAATAATATTTATCGGAGGTCCCCGTAAAGAAACCCGAACTAAAATGATAAAACGCTACAATTTCGAAAAAGATCGAAAATTGTCCCCGGGAGGGAAATAGGAGGGAGTCAGCGGGAAGAAAGAAAGATTTATAATATGAAAGAGTGATCTGGGTCCAAAAAAGTATGGAATTTTTCCATCCCACTTTAACATCCTCGGGGAGTGGAAATTTTAAAATATCACTGAAACACGTATTTAATTAGTTTTTAATAATTTTATTTTCTGCCGTTTCACGCTGTTATTAAAAAAGACTCCTCAGATGCGCCAAATGTTCAAAATTTTTCAACCCCCTTCCTTTTTTAACCCCCTTATGAGGAATTTCTGAAATCGTTGGATTATGTGTTTGATATTTTTTCAGTGTTCGTGATTTTTTTGATTTTTTTAATAAAAATCAAAACAATCGGATTTTTTTTTATTTAAATCGGATTTTTTTGATTTTTTTAAAAAATGCCACACAATATTATTATTTTATGACTTTTTGTTTAATTTAAAAAACAAATTTTACACGCATAGACATGCATGTTATAAGTATTATCTATTATTAATATTACACAATTTACTTAAATGATTTATATTATTTCAAGGTAAAATTTTAGGCTATGAAAAAAAAAATCTTGATTACACAAAATGCATGAAAAACTACAAATCAGATGTTAAGAATTAATTCAAGCTTCAGTACTTTAATTATAATAAAAATATCTGCAACACATAAAAAATTTAAACAAAATTGGAAGCAAACTAAGTTAACTTTTTTTTTTTTTTTTTTTTAAGTGCTGGCTGAGAAAAATGAGTTTAATTGCTGCCATCAATCAAAATACTTAAGGCCAGAGGATACAAATTGAGATGTCATCAGTAATTGACTGACTTCTCGGAAGTGTTGGAATTTACACAGGAAAATTTTGAATAGCAGTTTTATTTGTGGAATATCTATCATCTTATAAAACAATAACTATTTAAACTTACTACTGAGAACTTGGAATTCCTAAATAAAAATTCAGCCAGAGAAGGAATGCTGCAGTGTTACTGCATCTGGCTGGTTTATTTTATTGGGGTATCACAAATCAGTAAATTTAAGAAGTAATTAATCATAAGTTAATCAGTAAGTTCAGTGTTTTATAAGATGATAAATATTACACAAATAAAATAAAAGTAAATTGCTATTCAAAATTTTCCAGTGTGAATTCCAACACTAGTGAGAAGTCAGTCAATTAGCGAATACATCACAATTTGAATCCTCTGGCCTTGAGCATTTCGATGGCAGCGGTTTAACAGTTTTATCTGTTGATTTCTAATTTCTCAAAGTACCAAACCCAAGGCAGAAAACATTTGTTGTACTGAAGCAGATAAATCTATTGCAATAAAAAGCTAGTTGATCATTAATTCTTTAAGTTTTTAGTATCAGCCTTTTCGATAACTGTAACAAAAATAACTTCCACTATTCTAAAGGGCTAAAATCAATTATATTAAATTAAAATAAATGACTGATTCAGATTTTGCTCAAATCTTAATATAACATGCCTCACCAAAGTACAGCACATAAAGTCATACAATTTTATTTTACCTTGACTTGCAGATGTTTTTCTAAATACCAATGAGTAAATATTCAAATATTTAATATATTTCTGCTTAGATTTCTTTACTGTTGCAAGATTATTTTATAATTTGATTCTGAAAGCATTTTTTTTTTTCTAAACTTTAAATTTATTTTACTTTTTTACAAAGCTTAAGCTTTATCTTTCTGAAAGTTGTTTAATTATATATATTATATAAAACTAAATTATGTTAAAGCACATTATTATGTTTGTTTACATCTTAAATTTATTTAAAAGTAACTTAAAAGAAAAACTGATTTAAATCAATGATTTTTAAAAAAAATCAATTGATTTAAATCGTGATTTAAATCAATAAACCCTGTATTTTTTTAGTATATTTATTTTCTGAGATTCCACGCTCCCACCTTAAATGTTTGCTGAGATATGGCAAGTTGTTCCAGAATTTTGCCCCCGCCGCTTGTCCCTCTTTGGGAAATAATTTCAAAAATTCCATCTTAGTGCATGCTTACATCATAAGAAGTATTTTCTTTTCGAGCTGTAAGTTTTGTAACTGACACATAGGGCGAGAGGAGCATGTAAGAGTTACGTTGAAGAGAAAACAATGTTCTATCTCTCTCTCTCTCTCTCTCTCTCTCTCTCTCTCTCTCTCTCTCTCTTTTTTTTTTTTTTTTTTTTTTTTTTTTTGCAATTAGTTAAAATCTCTTAAGTGTGTTTTTTTTTTTAAATGTAAAACTGAAATTTTTTTCTTGCTTGGGGAATATTTTAGAGACGAAAAATAAGTCTAATAAAGTTTGTCAAAAATACGGCATTTCTTAATATAAGATTTAATTCTTTCTAACGACAAACTTTAAAGCAGCGTACAATTTGGTGATACCCATCATCTTTCCGATTAAACAAAATGTAATAGTATTAATAAAAATATTAAAAAAATGAATACAATTGATTCAGGAAAAAGAAAACGAACGTATTATTTCTGAGAGAAGTAAACTCGTATAGACTGTAAAATATCCAGATTATTTTGAGATAAAAATTCAAAGTATTTGGGTATTTTCAATTTTCATCTTATATCATATAAATTTCTTAAGCACCTTTTTAAATCAATCAAAAATTATGTAACAAAATAAATAAAAACAATTTCACATTTTTAATAATAAAATAAAAAGCAATTTCACATTTTTAATTTTATTTATTTATTTATTTATTTGATAAAATTAAAAAAAAAACACACACAAAATTAGTAGGAATAATTAAAACCATAATTATTTTCAATTAAAGGTAAAATTTGTATGGAGTGGAAAATATCCAGATTTCGATATGGAAAAATACAAAATATTTGTATTTCAGTTTTGAATTTTTGTGTGATACCACCTAAATTCTGTTATACATATTTCTAACTAACTTTAAAGTTTAAGTAAAAAAATAGAAGTTTCTTCACTTTAATCAGTATACCTAAAAATTTCGACACTAAACTAAAAGCTTTCCGCCAGTAAATCAATACAGGTGGATTTCGATATCTCGAAGCCAAAAGGCACAGGGAAAAATATCGGAATATCAAGGTTTCATTCAAAATATCACGGTTACAAATAACATTAACATTGCTAGAATATGTACATAAACATTTTTTTTTCTTTGTCATATCGAGGTATTCGAGTGCACAATGTTTGTCAAATCAAAATTTTTCTGAATAGTTTTATCAGAAAAATAAAACCCTATATATTAATAAATTGTGTTAATTAATTAGTAAATTAAAGTATTTAGTAAATTACCAGTTAGTTAAATTAATTAATAATAGTTCCGGCTAAGAATAAATTTGTTTTCTTCGTTCTAAATTGTTTTTAATTTTTCTAAGTAGAAACTGCAAGTGGAAATAAATCCGATTACGAATAAAATTTTATAGGTTTTCTTCGATCTAACTTGTTTTTCTTATTTAATTAAAAACTATAAAAATATTTCTCCAATTCATAAGTATTTATAGATTAATACTTTTTTTTTTTTGGCTAAATTTACTTTTTTCTGATCGACAAGAATTTTTCCGACTGACTTTCCGTTTTTCCAATTTATAATTTTTTATAGGTTAATACGTAATACTATTTTTTCCGACTAAACATGCCTTTTCCGATGGAACAGAAAACTTTCCGAATGATATTTTCGTTTTTCCAATTTGTAAGTTTTTATAGGTTAATGCCATTTTTTTCCGATCGAACAAGAATTTTTCCGACTGACTTCTTCGTTTTTCCAATTTATAAATTTTTATAGGTTAATAAGTAATACTATTTTTTCCTACTAAACATGCCTTTTCCGATGGAAACGGAAAATTTTCCGAATAATATTTTCGCTTTTCCAATTTATAAATTTTTATAGAATTATGCCATTTTTTCCGATCGAACAAGAATTTTTCTACCTGATTTTTCTGTTTTTCCAATTTATAAGTTTTTATAGGATAATACGTAATGCTATTTTTTCCGACTAAACACGCCTTTTCCGATGTAACATGAGATTTTCCGAAGGATATTTCCATTTTTTCAGTTTATAAGTTTTTATAGGTCAGTACCATATTTTCCGACTAAACTTTTTCCGATCGATCTGGGAATTTTCTGACTGATTTCTTCTTGGGGGGGGGGGGGATACACATGTATATATTATTTTCGACTAAACGTACATTTTTCCGATCAAACGGGAATTTTTCCGACTTTTTCATTTTTCCAATTTGTAAGTCTTTATAGATAAATACTATTTTCCCGACTAAACATACATTTTTCCTATCGAACGGGAATTTTTCCCACAGATTTTTTCGTTTTTCCAATTTATAAGTCACTATTGTAAATAACTTTTTTCCGACTAAACGAACATTGTTAAAATTTGTAAGTTTTTAGATAAATACCATTTTCAAGACTAAACGTATATTTTCCCTATCGAACGGGAATTTTTCCGACTGATATTTTCGTTTTTTCCAATTTCTAAGTCTTTGAGGTAAATAACATTTTTCGGACTAAACAGACATTTTCCCGACTGATTTTTTTCATTTATCCAATTTATAAGTTTATATAGATAAATACAATTTTTTCCCGAGTAAGTTTATAGTTTTACCAATAAACACGAAATTTTCCGACTGATTTACTCGATGGGGGTGCCGCACCCCCCCCATACCCCCCCCCCCCCCCCCGGGATTTACGCCCCTGCATTTGTTGTTCATTTACAGAGACGCATAAAAGATTTTGGACCTGTGACCAGATCTCAGATATTGTATCCAAAGTATGGTCTACTAGAAAAGATTGCTGAAGAGCTTTTTCAATTATCGTATGTATTTTAAGGAAAACTATTTTAAGGAATCCTGAAGTTCAGCTAAATTGGTATAATAAGAGATGTTTTAAAATTTAAATAAATCATGTATCGGACTTACTGGATATATGGTCACATGTGCGATTCCCGGAAATATGAATTCAATAATTTTAATCGGGTTTTTTGCTTGAATAATTTAAGCTAAATATGCGGTCGTATAAATATCTGCACGTAATATACAGGATTGTACAAAAGAATTCAAGTACGTTTTTGTCTATTATTAGAAATTGTTAAAGGGGAATTTTAATCTTCGTTATAGTTTTTCTAACTAAGCAAAATTTTAACATTGTATTTAGAATACTTACAAACACATAGATCATATACATAGCTGCAGAAAAGAATGGGACGGCGAAGTTATGTATTATGGAAATGTTGGATTTTTTTTAATGACTTAGGTTTAACACATGATTTTTCTTTCTTTGATATGGAATTCTGAAATGCACTACAACATGATTTCTGTATAATTGGGGTGCGTTACAGTTGTTCTACAGTATAAGTGGTTGCAATTTCATTTTCTCGATTGTTCATATTATCTAACACATTTCGCTTTTATTTGACTGAGTTCTTTAAGTCCCCTATAAAGAAAAACTACAGCATAGCCTCATATGAGATATGTGTTAATTATATATGTTTTAAATTATTGTTAATGAAACGTTTTGTTTAATTAAAGCGTTTATCTTTTTTTTAATGCTACGTGAACGACGTCATGGGCAACAGCTATAGTATGTATATAAAATATAGATAGATAGATATTTGAATTTTTGAAAATCATACATGTATTAGTTATGTGATTAGTAAGGATGGGACGAATATTCGGCCACTATTCGGTATTCGGCCTTTTTGCCGAATATTCGGTGGGCCGAATATTGAAGGCTTGTTGACCGAATACTTCGGCCGAATACCTGTAGCCGAATATTTAGAGATATCTCGCCGAATATTGCTAAAATCTCACCGAATAGTGAAAGATATCTTGCCAAATAAATTTAGGATTTAAAGAATTTCATTTCTTGCATTTTTTTTTTCCTCTGATCCAAATTGGCTACTTAATTTATGAAGTCATTCTTATTCTTACTTACAAAATATACAGTTATTCAGATACTAAAAAATATACAGCCTTTCTGTATTTACTATAAAAGTTAGTGATATTTTAGAAAATGCTGTCCATGTTTGAGTTTTAATTGTACAAGAAATGTCTTCATTAGAGAATGATGTATTACAATTCAAGATATAAAAACACTTATAAGAAAAGAAAAAAAAAACCACTGCCTTATTCTAAAACACTCGAATATTTATTAATCCCTGCAAATTCCATGCACATATAAAAAAGGCTGCTGTGAAATTCATAACTTATTTTCTATAAAGTAAGAAATGAAAAAATTCATTCACTAGGTGTATTAACGGAGATTCATTTTCAAGATTAATTAAATATCACTATTCCAAACGGTACATCTAATAACAGAACTGGTGTCGAACTAGATATGCATTAGATGACACAACTTGTTTTATGAAGATGGTTTTATAAATACTTAAACATAAATTCTAAATACTGAACAAAATACATTTTTTATTCTATAGTTTCCACTTTTAAATAATTATTTGCATAATTACTGACTTAAATATGTAACATTATTAAGTATATATTTTTTATTTACATCTTCCTTCATTCACGTTGTTATCAATTTCTCTTTATGCTTTCAATGCTTGTGGAATATCTAAGTTGAATATTGTATGCACCGATTCAAATGTCAAAGATTTTGTTAACATATGCATTCTACTTTAAGCATAACTTTAAGCTTTAACGTAATTTGTAATTTAAAGCTTGGCAACTGATTTCAGAACAGTCCCATTCTTATGAATTTGCTTATCATTAAAGACACAAACTATAAATAATCAAATGTACTTCATTAAAGGTTATTTCAGAAAATATTTCCTCATGAGTTCTGAGAAAGAGAGATTAAGAATATTATTAATTTTGGATGCAAAAAAGGGTAAAAGTATCATTTGATAGTGAAAATGAAATACATTCTTAATATGTTAATGGAAATATCTTACCACCCTGACTTACTGAAAAACAATTTGATGTACATTAGGATAAAAGAATATAATGCAATTTCATAATTTTTTTGTGTTAAAATAAGTTTTCAAATTTAAAAATACATTTAAAAGCACAATTAAGAGTAATAAGTATTAATGAGCTCCTATTTTTAAAATTATATATAATCAAAATTATTTTCTTAATTGGAAAAAAAGTTGGTATTCGGCCGCCGAATATTCGGTATTCGGCCTAAAATTTGGCCGAATATTCGGTATTCGGCTTTTCGGCCAAATCACTATTCGTCCCATCCCTAGTGATTAGTTAGTTTTCTCCACATGATACATATTTTTTGAAAGGTACTTGGCGTTTCGATTGATTCTAATAAACCGAATACCGAATAGCTGTCGAATAATAATAACGTAATAATATACGAATAATAATATATACGAATAATAATATACGTATAACGAATAATAATTTCGTCCCATGTCTTAATAATAATAACAGAGTTCATTGATATATGTCAATGTATATATGTTTCATACATATCCGATATTTATTGTCTGAGCGAAGCGAAGTCTTTATACTCAGAGATACGTAACGATATTAAAAGTCAAAAAAATTCTTTCGTCAAGCAAATCTCAAAAAGTACTTGTCGGATTTTGATTCTGTTTGTACCAATAGGTACCTATGAAGGTAATCTGGTGAATGCACTACATACGAAAAATTAGTTCTAAATAGTTTAAAAGTTATATTAAAAAAACTGATAAAAAAGCACAATTTATTTGCATACGTCACAGAAATTTGGTGCGCGTGATTTTCATCAGCTGGATATTTTCGTAGATAACCGAATCAGTACATGGAGTAAATAGTAATCATTAACGCACTCAAAAATATTGAATGCAATAAAACATTTTGAAATTTAATCATGCAGGAAAATAAAAATTTTATTTTTTTATATTAAAAAAATGTCATAAAAACTTTGATTTTGAGATTTTGTGATAATCTCTTAATATCATTTTTTGATCGCTAAAAGAATGTTTTATATATTTCGCGTGTAAAAATTAGAAACAATTACGTTTTTAAATAAAAAGTTTCTTTTATGACATAATTTTCCCTTTATATTTATTTTTATTGCATGTTTTCTTTTAACTTATATTTTGTTTGTGTGTGGAAGTCAATTCTGGTCACTAATTTTTCGGCACGGATATCACAAGCGCATCAGATTTGGCGCAATTTTTTTCAAAGCCCATTTGGCGAAAACTCCGTTTTCAAATAATGCTTACATACACATTTTTAAATAATTTTCTATTTTCAAAAAGAACTTACAGTAAATAAAATAATAATAATAATTAATAACTATAAAAAGAAATATTTTATATAATTAAAAAAAGGAAATGAAAGTAAATAAACATTTTATGGGTAAATAAACAAATAATAAATAAATAAAGCCGGGTTACCATCTGAGGTAAAATAATGCCATTTTGACGCCAATTATGTACCCTGGTGCATATGTGACATCTTTTCCCATTTTTCATCCATTTCCTGTTGGCATATAACTTTGAAATTTGGAATGTGTATGCATACCTGGGAGCAATACTGGAATTAGACATTGATTTTGTTTTAATTCGATCCAAAAAGGGGCAACGGGGGCTATTTTTTAAAGATTTATACTGCATAAAGGAGCCACTTACCTATTTTTATATACAAGAAGAAGTACGTGGTATGTAAAAACAATTATAGTATACATAAATAAAATACTTGAAATAATATACTAGAGATATAAGCACCGGGTTTGGCGAGATATTTTATGCCAATTAGGCGAAAACATTGTTTTGATTACCAGATACATATAGCATGCTATAATAACACGTTATTTATTTATTTCAAAATGAAAAAAAGGAATAAACGAAACATTTTCTGGTATTAAAAAAAAAGAAATAACAATCAATAAATGATAATATTTTTAGAACAAACAGTTTATTATTATAACATTTATATGATAACCAGCATGCTAGGCAACTGAACGCCATTTTGGCACCAATTATGTACCTCGGTGTGTATAGGGCATATATGTGCCATATTTATTTGTAAAACTGAGCATGAACGTTTACCAAGTGTGTTTTCATAGTCGCTTATAACTTTTTGCAACATAGCGCACCTTCCGAAGCCAAAACTGCACAAAAGAAAAAAAAATCAATATTTGCAGTACTTTTTTTTTTTTATGTAATGCACATTTTGTAATCAGCAGGCTCGATAATCAGACCTCGGTTTTTTGCTTTCAAAGATGATATTTCATTCGACGTCTTTTTTGGATTCGTCGTTTTTCCATATTTGATAGTATGCGTCTACTCGTTTTGTAGCTTTTTTTGTAACTTTCTTCTTTATTAACAGCGACATTTGGATTTCCTATTTAAATAAAAATTCTTCTCAATACAAAGAATTTTGTTAAAATAAATAAATAAATGAAATGCGGACATCTATTGCTCAGAGCACAAATTTTTTCCTATTGAGTTAATAAAAATCAGTAAAAACATAATTTTTATGATAATAAAAAGGTGACTTATGTAATAACAGAGTCATATATTATGTACGTTATGGATTAAGTATGAATATTTCTCCACCATTTAATAAATAACAATAATAATAAAATAAAATGCGGACTGACCAAAGTCTATATTTGACTGAAAACAACAACCATTTTCTAAATGCTTTAAAAAGATGGCCAATGAAAAGTGATATTTCAAAATTATTATGAAATTAGTTAAAAACCATTTATTTTAAACTAAATGAATAAAAGATTTATATTTTTAATGAAATAAATGGGATTTGAAAAATTATTGGAAATTTATCACCATAGATGTATCAATATTATAATCAGTACTTTGTATGCAAAATGGAACAATTAGCAATACTTTTTGAACCCGAAAAATGGTCGTCGCTTTTTTTAAGGTTAAAAAGGAGGTTACGAAATATTCCTATACAGAGATGCCAAGCCCCCGCTTATTGCACAGCAGAATTTTCTTATAGGAAAAGTTATTTTTTAAATCCGCAGAATGTCCCTATTTAATAAAAGATTTTCTGTATTAAAATGCCGGTATCCAAAATGCCGGAGACTTGGCAGCTCTGCCTATAACATTTTAATTAATCACGGTACTTTTTTTATCGGATTCAAATTTAGTTTTTTCGTTAGTAACTACGATACAATTCCTTGATGCTGAAATAAAATGTTTTGACTTATGCTATTATTGATTCCTCTTATTTATTTATTTGAATTTTAAATAAAATGACACAAAATCGTGTTTTTTAAATGTACGGAAAAAATGCATTTCGAGAGAGGGCGAAAAGAACAATATTTGGCGATTTATTACCTGCGTTTGGCTAAGTTTCTTACTACCTTGTATTTAATACTCTTCACAATACTTCGCTGTTATATCGACTTAGGCGCTTTTATAAAAAGTTTGACGTAGTTCGGGCTTAAGAAAGTGAGTATTTTACTGAATAATACAAATAAATGAAAAATGAATACTAAGAAATACTAATAAAAGAAAAATGAAGCGTTATATTGATCTATGTATATTTAAAAATGCATCTGCTAGCACTATTTAGATAATTTATGTGTATATAATAGGAGATAAATAGCTTTTGATTCTGTATTTCTATGCTTTAAAGCATTAACGTTTGTGTGTTTTTCGTTATCATTGGGAGCACAGAGTACGGAACAGAGAATCAACTTTCATACACTGTAATGGCAAATTTTTTAACATGGGATTACGCATAGACAGTAGCGATACGAGCGGATGACTCTGAAACTACGATCATAACATAAGAGAGGTTGCTAATTCGGCGAAACATCGCTTCCTTGGCGACAAATGATATAGGAAAAAAGAAAAAAAATACAGCGACTGCTTGCTGCTTCTTGTTTTGAAATTTATGAAAGAATTATTTTAATATGAAATAACTTTGACGTATTCGTCTTGCAAACAATGCATGTGTCTCTTCTTAACATAACGACCTAATAATTTAAACTTGAAAATTCAAGTACAATAACAGTAATAATTACGAATCAATATAAGCGCGGAAATCTAAGATCAAATAGCATAAGCACGTGTGCAAAGATAATCAAATCAGCATTCAGCAAGAAGTGCCAAGCCAGAATATGGTTACAGTTAAACAGAAATCACGAGGATAAAAATCGCCAACGCGATGGTTTAGTTTTTAAGTCATTCACTGAGGGCGTTCTTTTCAAGCCGAGTTGAGGCTCTGTCTGTACTCTGTTATTGGGAGTACCTAGCCGATTTAAAAAATAATGTGGGCAAAAAATGTTGGCAACTATCTTTGTTGCTAAATATACTATATTTTGCGTAGGAACAATAATCACCATCAATGCACGAGCAAAAAAAGTTCTAAAATTGAGAATTCTTTGATGTCGATATGACTAAAAATTTAAAATCTTTTTTTTTTTTTTTTGTGGCAACTTTTAGGATATAATATTCTCGTTATGAACGATTTCTAAAACATTCGACAATTTAATTTCACAAATTAAACATTTTTTTTCTAGAAAAAGTTTTAAACCTAATTTATTGAGAATATTGCAATTTCTAGGATACTGTTGGGGTCAGAAACTATAACTTTGGCATCACAGTAACTTATAAGATGTAAGTGATCGTTTAGGACAAATTTTTAAAAAAAGATTCCTTAACTCTTATCGACAACCTCATTGCATCCGTGGAAAGCAGATATTCAGCATTATAAACTATTCGGACGGATTTCACACCATATAAAATACACTCCATTCTCTTCAAACATAATAGTTTATGTTATTTATAGTTTCTCAAATCGGTGCGAAGCTTCTGTTTATGCTCATGACATCATTTCAAAGAGTTATATTTCCAATATAGGAAAATTTGGTGTTTTATTTTCTGTATTACTTTTAACATTTTGCATATTTCCAATTTTATATCCATGCATGGTTTGCTTTTCTTTTATAAAAATAGTATATGCAACTTTATATATAAGATTTTGTAATTCTATGATTCAATATGCTTATTTTCATCATATTTTATCACAATGAATGACCAATTAAAGGTAACATCTTATTTTCTTTACTTATCGCAAGTTATTAAATGTTTATTCTCAGCAATATCGCTCAGACTAATCCCTCTGAGGGAAGTCCTAGTTTTTAAAATATTCTATATGATATTTTTGATATTTTCATTCAATAAAAGTGTAAATGAATTTTTTAAATTGTTATTGGCTGTTTCATTTTGTAGATAAGAACGCTTGCTTTGTCCGAGACCTTTTTAGTTTCTCAAACACCGTTTAAACATTTTAACGAAATAAGTTATTCACACGATGTGCACATCTGACATTTTTTTTCATAGTCTTGTTTTTGCGAAAATGTGAACATATTCTTTACATCTGTGAAAAATCTTGTCAGAATTTTGTGGATTTGAAATGACTATTATATTCAAATTCTTGTTTATATATTTTTAAGATCACATATGTATGTGTAAAGTAAAATACATATATTTTCTTTATGTATATATAAAAGTGGCAGATCAGCTTTTATTTTTAAATGACTAAACTTGTGAAAGATCCAATTTGGAAATGGAAAAATTGTAAGGTGAAAAGTTTTGTGGAGGTTCCTGTTTGAGAAAAAACATTTTGTGAAGGGTCCTGTTTGAGAAAAATGTTTTATAAAGGGTGTTTTTTGAAATGACAGATTTTGTGAAGGGTCCTATAAAGGATTCCATTTCTTTTTAAACAGATTCTTGTTGATTGTTGTTTCAACGATTTATAGGGCGCGTCCGTAATTTTTAGATTAGTATTCTGCTTTTTATGGATGAAAATTAACGGTCGCTAATCACGACATGGCGATTAAAGTTGTAAAAGTGGCGATTAAAAAATTAGCGATCGATCGCCATCCTAGTCGCCACTCGCCAAATGACGATTAAAAAATGTTACCGATCGTCAAGTGAAATAAAGCTCTTTTTCATGGAAATATGCATCTTTATTAAATCTAATTAACAAGCTAATTAATTATTTTCACTGCCGAATGGAAGCAGATTTCAACTACTTAGCTGTGTTTTCAATATTTCAGAATTTCACCATGTACTTGCTCTTTAATTGGATTTTTTTTACAAGAAATAGCAAAATTCTGCATAATATATTCATCAGGATTACACATGCATTTCAAGCGATTTATTCCTCTTTTTTTCGCACCAGATGCAAGCGGACTTTAAGGGCATTGCAGTATCTTTAATATTTTGAATCCTGCCCATATGCTCAATAGTTATTTTCCTTCGAGGGCTACTTTATAATCCTGCAAAATACACTCACCGGCATAGATTTCACTTATGTGTGTAGTGTAATTTGCGTAGTTTATTTAATTTTCTGTGCTTAATTTTTCTCTGTAGACTGGGACCGGGCATGGATGGCGTTGCCCGAACTGCCAGTATTTAAGTAAATAATTTAGTTGTAAAACGTGGGCTTGAAAGTGAATTAATTAATCTTTATTGTTTCTAAAAAGCATAGTTCAAGTTTTTATTTATTTATTTATATTAAGTTTTGAATTGTAAAATTTTTACGAAGCTTTAATAGAGTGTTTAATTTCGAGCATGTTTATATTCCAATTCATTTTAGAGCATATTTTCAACTATCTTTTACCTGTTTTTTTGTGTCAGTCGACATCGCAAAACAGCAATCTTCAAGTCAATTAAAACGAAAAATAATTTGTTTCATTAAAATGTTAAGTTACTTAGCTTGGTCTCATGGCCTCAATTCCTTGCAAAAGAGTGCTGCATTTTCTTTCGTTATTGGTTGTTTATTTATGAAAGCACCAACGTTGACACACTTTTATTTAGTAGATAAACAAATCGATTAATGTAACATTTTGTTAATTGAAAATGAATAACTTAGGAGGGTCTATCAAACGCAAAATTAATAATAATTTGCAGACTATTGTTTTCTTTTTCATCCTACCAAATAAATTTAAACATACATACAATTTTTCACTATTGATATGTATGAGAAAAAGATGAGTTGTTTACTTACTCTGATTTTAAATTTCAGAAACAATTCTCAAATTTTCAACATCTTACATTTTAAAATGAAGTGTGTAAAATAGCTTTATGTATAAGTCAGGGTTGGCACGGTTTAAACCAATTGGTTTTAACCATGGTTTAAACTACGGTTTAAACCAACTGGTTTTTTTCTCAAAAAAAACCAATTGGTTTTTTTCAAAAAAATCTAATGATATTTTCTCATTTTTATTTACAATTTAAGACTTACAAATTATTGGATATAAATATTTTCTATGTTTAACACTTTATTTCAGCAAAATGTATTAAATATAGTGATTCTAGGGGTTTTTTATGTATAGGGTGAAATTGAGTATGCATTGATGACCATATTCCATTACTCTAAAGAAAAATCTTAGAATATGTGAATTGATCAAAAATAAAATAGATTAAAAATAGGTATTCTGTATTTAGTATAAAATATTTTCATTTAAAAAATGCAGATATTTTAAAGCAATCTATCATAACATGCACAATGCTTTTGAATATGGAGCTATAACTGGATTATGTTTAAAATTTTAGTGAAACTATAAAAGATTTTTTTTTCTATTGGGGAGATTATCTTTAAAAATTAAAATCAAAATATGAAGTTGAATGAGTATTCAAAAATTGGGTGCTAGTTATAGTATTTTAATAGTAACAAATTATCCCCCCCCCCCCCCTCAGTAATCTGCTAAATCTAATGACTATAAATGTTGATTTCAAATTGTCTCTCAAAACACAAAACCCCCCAAGATCAATCTCAAATTTATTATTTTTTTAATTGTAGAAAAGAATATTATGCTCACAAACTACATCAAATGTTTCTTATAAGTAATAAAAAGATTATTTATAAAGATTTTCAAAGCATCAATGTTTTACTGTGTAGAGTAGCTTATTGTTTGAACATAAGACTTTACTAATAACTATTTAAATTAAAATATGGTTTTTTCAATTTTCTACATAATTAATTATAATTATTTAATTTAAATTATTTTCAAATGCATTTATACTACTTATAATTCAACAATGTCTATTTTTATCAATAAATATGCATGTATATGTAATAGAAAAGGATGTTTTAAAAAAACCCGGTTTAAACCAAAAAAACCTGGTTTAAACAAAAAAAAAACCCGGGTTTTTTTGTTTTTTTCAAAAAAACCTGGTTTTTTTCCAACCCTGGTATAAGTATAGCTGATATAATAATAATAATAGTCTTTAAGATCTCATTTATTTGAATTAAAAGTTTGATTCCTTGTTGTCCTATGTAAATTTTACTGTGATCCAAAAACGACCTTCTCATTGTTTTCGGCAGCCCATATACTAAACTAGAGGTCTGCACGGGCCTCAATAGGCCCGAGCCCGGCGCCATCCATGAAAAAAAATTCGCCCCGATCCGTAAAGAAAAAATTAGCGGCCGGGCCCGATATAATAGCTAAAGACACGGCCCAAGCCCGGAAAAATGTTAAAATTTCAACCCGGCCCGAGTGATTTTCTACAGAACATAGATTTTTACTTTTACGGAAGAGTTCTGATCAAAAAAACTTATCTTGGGTCTTTTTTTTTCTTCCATGTTTATAATTTTTATTTATGCAGAAGTGCCGTAAGCTGCGATATTTATGTTTTTGATGAATCTCTGTTTGTTTTATGTGTTTCAGTTATCATTCATATTATTAATCTATATTCCATGTAATAGGCACATAAAAATCTAAAAAATGGTATATGGTAAAAGTAAAATCTTCTAAGATTGAATCCCATTAAAAAGAAATAATATGTTATGGACAAGTTCCCTCCTTAGCAGGTGTAAATCTATAATATATTTTTTTCTCGCGTATTATTGTATTTATTTTGCACGGAGGAACCATTTAAAAGAAGTTTAAAAGAAATTTCAAAGTTTTCAGTTTAAAAGAAGATTCCGTCTTAGGCAGATCCTTTTTTCATGCGTTTAACTCTATTGTAATAATCCTAGAAATCTACGATTCTTTAAAAAGAATAAATTTTAATGTTTAATTGTAGAGTAATGGCGATTTAAAAGTATATGCCTTTTTTGCAAAGATTTTAAGGCCAAGCCAAATTTTACTGATATTTGAATAGACTTGGACCTCGAGAAAATGATTTTCATACGGGATGATTCAACCGGGATTGAATATTTTAATCCGTGAAGATTAGAAAGAATGAAATCAGTCCTGGCTTCATACGTAAAAAAAAAAAAAAAAAAGCTAGGCCTGATCATTCAGGAAAAAAGTAAAGTCCGAGCTCGGCCCGGAAAGATTAGTGGCTAGGCCCGACCCGAGTTTTCAAAAAAAGTAAAACCCGGGCCCTGCCCGAAAGCCATTAATGAAAATCGGCCCTAAATCGACTCGCGGGCCGGGTCGAGCTCGGGCTTGGGGCTGAGGCCCGACACGTGCAGATCTCTATACTATCTATACATTTATGAAATAGTTTATCCTGACTGACTCATAATCAACGCACAGCCCAAACTAATGAACCTAGACGCATGAAAATTGGGAAGAAAATATTTCTTCTCAGGGTTTGTTGATATATATATATTTTCAAAATATCAAGTTTTTTGATATTTCAATTTATTTTCAAAATATCAAGTTTTTCGATATTTTCAATTTATTTTCAAAATAAAGGTGTTTGTAATTTTCAATATTTTTACATATTTAATATTTATTTTCAAAATATCAAGATGTTTGGTATTTTCTACACTTGATGTTTATTTTCAAAATATCACCATGCCAGATAGTTTTGTGTGTAGGGGAGACCTGGGCACGTTGGCCCAGTTTTTTTTTATGTTATTTTTTTCGATACCTAAATTTTTTTTTATTTTCAGATGTAGTATTTTTTTACAATACCTAGTACATTTAACTAGTGAGGAAAACGCTTATTTTTAGTTAATATGAAATTTTAGGAACTTTATGAATTTAGTTATGGTGTGATGTCATGCGGGCCAACCTACCCGTGCACGGGGTAGGTTGGCCCATTGAGTGGGGCACTTTGGCCTGCAATGCTCTTTTTTATGTTTATTAGGAAGTTAAATAAAATTCATAAAAGTGAATAGGAACTTTAATGCAGGTATATAAAAAAAATTACTTGCAAATTAAGTTTACAAATCAGAGGAATCATTGGAGTGAATGCATTCAAAATATAATCCATTAACCTCTTTTCGAACACATTTCACATGAGCCCAACGTTTGCAACTCATGCACTGGATCCATTCTTCCCCGGGCATACTTTGATTAAACTCCTTCAGACAACATAGACAGATATTGTCTTCGTCCTCCTCATCGTCACTTTCTTTAATATATTTCGTCTTCCTTTTTTGACGGTTCAGACCACTACATCCAGACAGTGAGGGATCAAAAGGAAACAAAATATTTTTCACAGATTGCTTTCCTTTCCGTTTTTTGGTCTAATTTCTTCTTTTAATATCAATTTTAATTTCGGCACTATTTCTTTCTTCTGTTGCCTTTTGTTGTTGTTCAAGATCTAATTTGACAGGGGTGTCTGTGAGGACTGCAGAAGTTCTCTTCATTCTATTCGAAGCATTTTTCTTCCTTGGCTCTGCCTTTTCGAATGGTCTAATTTTCTCAGGTGTTGGAGTTGTTTTGCATGGAGCATGAGAAGATTCAGTAGGTACATCTATAGAAATAGGCCTACCCATAATTACCTGGTTTTCATTAGAAGCTTCACCAATTGCTTTGCCGTGCGTGTTTGAAGGCTCTGGTCTATCTCTGACAACGAAGGCATGAAATCACAGTGAGCAAAAACATTCCTATTGAAAGGGCATATTCCAGTTACCTGAAAACCTGATATTATATTAACTGGATTTATTGCATTGGAAAGGGCAGTTTTCACAATTCCCAGAATATCGTAGATGGTCATAGAGTGTCTATTAGTTGTCACCCAACCATCACAGGCTAAATTAACATATTTTTTGAATGGGCCGTAAACAGTGCGGTCCAATGGCTGTAGCTTATGACTACAATGGGCGGAGAAAGACCGGGCCAACGTGCCCCGATGATGTAAGTCGGCCAACTTGCCCCCTCGCCATGTTTGAAATACTTTTGCTATTCTACACTTATCTTAACAACATTTAATATTTACTGTTACATCAAAAGAATCGTTATAAATTGAACTTTCAAAATATTACTCACTTTTGTTCTTGTGAAGTATATCTTGAGAGCATTAACACTTTCTGCACACTAACGAAAATTTGCTTCGAGATCGACGAAAGTGAAAAATCAACGTTGTTCTTAGTTTGCTTTTGTTAAGAGAACTGAAACTCGTGGAAGGGTAGGGGTACAGGTTTTCTAACATGTTTCTTGACTTGTGGCGACATCTGGTGACTAGTTTGAAAATTAAAGCAAATTGGCCAAACTACCCCTATGGCCAACGTGCCCCGATCTCCCCTAAAGCATAAACAAAATTCTCAAGTGTTATTGACTGTGTCACAATCTAGGTACAAAACTTATGTCTCTGTTAGTGATTTTTTTTTTTTTTTTTGGGGGGGGGGGGGGGGGTCAAAGAAAAAAACTAATCTTTTATAAGCTTTAGATTTAAAGATTTATTTTTAATTCTAGAACGTGAGAATTACTAAGAACAGCAATTGAAATAAAATCTGTCTTGTTTAAATAATCAGTTATACACAGTTTTATTAGAAAATAACTTTTACGGTTTTAGTTCAGTTGCATTTAAACTGTATAACGTGTTAGAGAGCACAAAATAAGAAAAACTTTCTTTTATGTTGAATTTTGCTCAATTAAAGAAAATTATTTTGTATTTAAAATTTGGCTGTATAAATTTCTGAATTTTTATTTTAAGCAGAATCCTATAGTTATTTTATTTTTATTTGTTTTTAAATGTATAACTGCATAAAGCAAATTCTTTCTGTTTTCGATTTCTTCTGTTTTCGATTTTCAATATTGCTCTGAATTAAAAATAAATGAATATTCGAATAATGCTTGATTAAATTTTCATGTTAAGTGCAATATATTTTAGTTTCTAATTCATATTATGCTTGAAAACATTTATTATCAACAGTTTGGCTATTTGAAAATATCGGATATATATCGAGAATATCAGATATATATCAAAATATATTAGTTCCGCTTTTCACCTCCAGGAGCGCACTCATTCCTTAACAAACCTATATCCGAAGGAAACTCTGTTATTAAACCTATTCCTAGACATATTAGTCGAAAGGGTGGGAAAATCAAATAAGAATTTGAGAAATTTAGTGAAATTATTCTTCGGAAATAACCACTACTTATATATTAAGGGCGAAATATGTTCTGTAAATATACGACAGAGATTCCCGCTACCAGCAGCACTGTAAAGTAGGTGTGCGTTAAACTCGGAACAATTTCCAGAATTTACAAAAAAAAAAAAAAAAAAAAAAAAAAAAGCAATGAAAAAATGTGTTTAAAAATATCTTTAAAAATAAAAAATCCTGCATCAAGAACAGATTATGAAACACTGTCTAACACATTCAGAGTAATGTAAGAAACTGCATCATTTAAAAAATTAATATATTATGTTTCATTTCAATATATGAAAATACATAAAGCATTTTAAAATCGAATTTCAGCTGTTCCCATCTACATTCGTTAAATTATCCGATTTTTTTAGTAACTCTGTACATGATATAGAGATTTGTATTTATTAACAGCATGCATTCTAAAATTTAGTTCATTTAAGTGATGTATATATTTCAGAAAATTCCGCTTCATCAATTTCCTCTAATAAGGAGAATGGTATGCGAAAACATTTATGCACCCTGTATATCAGGTATAGATTTTTTATTTAAAGAGTAATATGCAAATAAAGAATACTGCCCAGCTAAACTGATGGCATTGAGCTCACAGGCTACAAATACTAATTGTACATTAAAGCCTTATATTTTCAAGGGTTAATTCCGTTCGAAAAAAAATTAAGAAGGGGAAACAGCTCTCCCCTTTCCTCTTTTTTTATACTTAATCATTGAACCTCCTATACTATCAAAGACATGCTTTATCATATAAAAAATCTATATCCAAAATTCAGAGCAAGTTAGATAATTCTTAATAAAAACCCATTTAGCATTTATATAATTTAAAAGGAGTTATCCCCCTCTTTTATACTTAACCATTAAACTTCCAAAACTATTCAGAGATTTGAACGAAATCTGAAAATTCTGCTTGAAAAACCCATTTATATAAATTAAGGGGGGGGGGGCATTAGAACCCCTGTTCCCCCTATTTATACTTATTCAATGAACACCTAATAACAGTCACGGAATCGCCTCATCAGAATGATCCTAATCTAAATTTTGAACGAAAACATAATTCTGCATGAAAATCCCATTTATATCAACTAACGAGGGGGGGGGATTAGAACCCTTGTTTCCCCGATTTATACTTATTCAATGAACACCTAATAACAGTCACGGAATCGCCTCATCAGAATGATCCTAATCTAAATTTTGAACGAAAAATTAATTCTGCATGAAAATCCCATTTATTTCAACTAACGGGGGAGGGGCATTAGAACCCCTGTTCCCCCTATTTATACTTATCCAATGAACACCTAATAACAGTCACGGAATCGCCTCATCAGAATGATCCTAATCTAAATTTTGAACGAAAACTTAATTCTGCATGAAAATCCCTTTTATATCAACTAACGGGGGGGGGAGGCATTAGAACCTCTGTTCCCCCTATTTATACTTATTCAATGAACACCTAATAACAGTCACGGAATCGCCTCATCAGAATGATCCTAATCTAAATTTTGAAACAAAACTTAATTCTGCATGAAAATCCCATTTATATCAACTAACGGGGGGGGGGGGCATTAGAGCCCCTGTTCCCCCTATTTATACTTATTCAATGAACAGCTAATAAGTCACGGAATTGCCTCATCAGAATGATCCTAATCTAAATTTTGAACAAAAACTTAATTCTGCATGAAAATCCCATTTATATCAACTAACGGGGGGCATGAACCCCCCGTTCCCCCTCTTATACATATCGAATGAACTCCAAAAACTAATCAGGGAAGCGCCTTGTCAGGATATACCTATATACAAAATTTCAAGTGGATCGGATATTTTTATCATGAGTTATCGCGTTACGCACATACATACAGAACGGACGGGCACATAAGCTCTCAGGCTATGATAGCCTGTGAGCTAATAAAAAGAATACTGCCCAGTTAAACTGATGGCATTGAGCTCACAGGCTACAAATACTAATTGCACATTAAAGCCTTATATTTTCAAGGGTTAATTCCGTTCGAAAAAAAAATTAAGAAGGGGAAACAGCTCTCCCCTTTCCTCTTTTTTTTATACTTAATCATTGAACCTCCTATACTATCAAAGACATGCTTTATCATATAAAAAATCTATATCCAAAATTCAGAGCAAATTAGATAATTCTTAATAAAAACCCATTTAGCATTTATATAATTTAAAAGGAGTTATCCCCCTCTTTTATACTTAACCATTAAACTTCCAAAACTATTCAGAGATTTGAACGAAATCTGACAATTCTGCTTGAAAAACCCATTTATATAAATTAAGGGGGGGGGCATTAGAACCCCTGTTCCCCTTATTTATACTTATTCAATGAACACCTAATAACAGTCACGGAATCGCCTCATCAGAATGATCCTAATCTAAATTTTGAACGAAAATTAATTCTGCATGAAAATCCCATTTATATCAACTAACGGGGGGGGGGGCATTAGAGCCCCTGTTCCCCCTATTTATACTTATTCAATGAACACCTAATAACAGTCACGGAATCGCCTCATCAGAATGATCCTAATCTAAATTTTGAACGAAAACTTAATTCTGCATGAAAATCCCATTTATATCAACTAACGGGGGGGGGGCATTAGAACCCCTGTTCCCCCTATTTATACTTATTCAATGAACACCTAATAACAGTCACGGAATCGCCTCATCAGAATGATCCTAATCTAAATTTTGAACGAAAACTTAATTCTCAATTAAAATCCCATTTATATCAACTAACGGGGGGGGGGGACATTAGAACCCCTGTTCCCCCTATTTATACTTATTCAATGAACAACTAATAACAGTCACTGAATCGCCTCATCAGAATGATCCTAATCTAAATTTTGAACGAAAACTTAATTCTGCATGAAAATCCCATTTATATCAACTAACGGGGGGGGGGCATTAGAACCCCTGTTCCCCCTATTTATACTTATTCAATGAACACCTAATAACAGCCACGGAATCGCCTCATCAGAATGATCCTAATCTAAATTTTGAACGAAAACTTAATTCTGCATGAAAATCCCATTTATATCAACTAACGGGGGGGGGATTAGAACCCCTGTTCCCCCTATTTATACTTATTCAATGAACACCTAATAACAGTCACGGAATCGCCTCATCAGAATGATCCTAATCTAAATTTTGAAAACTTAATTCTGCATGAAAATCCCATTTATATCAACTAACGGGGGGCATGAGCCCCCCGTTCCCCCTCTTATACATATCGAATGAACTCCAAAAACTAATCAGGGAAGCGCCTTATCAGGATATACCTATATACAAAATTTCAAGTGGATCCGATATTTTTATCATGAGTTATCGCGTTACGCACATACGCACATACATACAGAACGGACGGGCACATAAGCTCTCAGGCTATGATAGCCTGTGAGCTAAAAACTAATGAAATTTAAAAGTGCATGCCGAATTTTAAAACGTACTCTCCTGCAATTATAACTGTAACTGATTTCTTTTATGTATCCCTGTAAATTAATAAAAATTGCTATGAATTCTCTTTTATAACGTAATTGTAGTGAAAATAGGTGATTTATATCCGTTTCAATGCATTTGAAATAGCGTAATGTCATTAAAATAATCTCCAAACGATTTTTCCCCATTTACCACAATATAATCGATTTCTTTTGAGTACCTTGTAAATGAACCATTATTCGTACATACTTCATATGCAATACCAAACATTCTTTAATGACCCTAAATAAGATTTATCAATTGCATAAAAATCCGAAAATATTTACGGGAGTTACAGCGGGGAAGCGGACAGATGGACAAACAAACTGAATGCATAAGCACTTTTCAACGAAGTTGAAAAGTGCTAAAGATACACTTTTGGAGATTAAAAGAAAATATATCATTAATAATATCGAAAATGGAATTTAAATTATATTTATATATTGGTACTCGCTACTGCAACATTCGAATGCAAGGAATTATTTTTGCTAATTTATAACTTTTAGTGGTAAATAGCCAGTAAGATCTTTTTTTATCTTTTACTTAGCATCCATATCTTCGTCTTGCTATTTAAATAGATCAGTTTCAACTAAGCAGTTATTATTGTTCAACCAATCAAAGTAGAGAAAAAAACAAAGACAAAAACAGAAAAACGACCTACTTGAATCCCAGATTGTCAAGCTCGTTGTTAAGTTCTGACGTCATTTGAAACTAATCTATTGTCTTAAACGTTCATTATTATTAAATATATGTTTTAAAAGCAAATGTTTCAACTCCGTGCTAAAATTTAATGTTTAAGTGAAAAAACAGTCACATTTGAAATATTAAGCACTCAAATTCGTTTATTTAATTCTGTCTCATTCTCATCTTTTTTATTATTTCTGCCATAGTTTTATACAACCAACCAACCAACCAAATGCAAGCGGTAATAAAATAACGTATTTCTTATAAGCGACGCTGTATAAACCAACCAACCAAGAATAAGGAAAGGAAAAAAATGTATATTTTTGATGAGAGTGGGTTCCAAATTTTAATTAATTACTCAGTTAATAATTAGAATTTTGAAATTCTGAATGTCAAGTACACCAGAAGAGACTTTGGGCAACTCTCAAAAAATTTTTGAACCTCGTACGTGCTGTTGATTTTGCTAACCATCGCAGACACACACACTAGAGGTTTGCACGGTGGAAATTTCCAGTCCGGCCCGGAAAAAAGCTAAAAATTCGGCCCGAAAACGGCTCGCCTCGGGTGAATTTCTACAGAACATTGATCTTTACTCTAACGGAAGAGTTCAGACCAAAAAAACTTATCTTAGTCTTTTTTTTTTTTTTCCCTTTCATGTTTATTAGCCTCCGATGCTATTCTTTCAGACAAGCTAAAAAGTGTCGTGTCAAAAATTGTGGCCCACTTTTTCATAATCTGGCCGTTAAAACGAGACATTCATACAATCTATATATTTAAAACACCCGGCTGTTTTTTTAGTCATCAGCCCTGAATTTTCTACTCAACCGATTTTGATAGTTATTATTATTATTTTAATGAAAGCTATTTATTTGTAGTTGTGCCCATTTAAGCTATTTTTTAATTTATTTCCATTTTTATATTTTATTTTTAATTTTAAATGCTTTTTACAATATTTCTTCAAAATGGTGGCAACTCAGTTTAGCTTTTCTCTCGATAATAAAAATTTATTTTCCATTATCACTTTCCACCAGTCAGAAGCTTTATTTCACCAGTGAACATGTCCTCGCATTTAAAAGAAAAAAGTTAATTGTTTTCGTAAAATTTAACCACAATAAAATAATTTCGTATAATTATGCACTAATTGAGGTTAAAAAAATATTTTTACTGAGAAATAATATTAATAATGTAAATAAAATAACAGAAAATAATTTATGATAAAAATTAATGTCTAAAGCAAAATAAGAAAAATTTCAAATGAGGAAAATGATGTCATTCAGCAATCAGATAAATGGGAATTACAATATAGAGCTCATCAGTGGTGACGTCACAACTCCAGAAATTGGGTCAAAACAAACCACAGAGTTCAGAAAAGATAGAGGTGAAATGTGTTGTTTTATCGTGAAGCTAAAAATTTGACCTTGAAACTGAATTAAACAAGTTACAATTCGGCCCAAACACTTTTAAAACTTCACCCAGTTCAATGAATTCAGCCTTTGAACCATATCTGATTTCATATTGAAATCCTTTTTGATGGTATATAGTGCATCTCTAGCACACTCAAAACTCTCTCGGTTTGTATTGACCCAGTTACCATGAAAATGCTGGGTTGAGTTGTCTGTGACGTCACACTGATGAGCTCTATTATTACGGATGCCTTTTTCATAATACTAATAACAGTAACTTTTAAAAAACATTTGAAGAGAAAATGACGTCATTGTTTAAAACATCGCATTTTTTTCTCATAACGATATTACATCTCAATATTTCTTTTCATTATGGACACTGAGATAGAGATTTTACTTTCAGATGACTTCAGTTAGTGAAAATAATGTCATAGTAAAAATGAAATTAGTATTTTTTTAATAAAACTATTTTTCTGTGAGTACATATAAAATAAAATTTCTGGATTTTGCCGGCACTCAGATTACAGTTTTAACTGAAGATGCGCGAATATTTGCATGCAAATATGTAACTGGCAAACTTGACATTAAGTTTGGAAATATATTTATTATATATTGATTCAATAATGTAATTACTTTTGCTTTTTTGAAAACCAAATCGATCGGGTCTTTTAAACATTTCATTCGTCGAATTCGACGGGATTTCACTCGTTTTATTGTTAAAATGCATTTCCTTTTTCTCAGAGTCCATAAAAAAGCGTTTAACTGAAGAAAAAATCAGTTTTTGATGAATCTAGTCAATGAAGAAGTAGCACGTCAAATTGTATCTCTTTATTATTCCGCAATTCCAATCCCTCAGAGAGAAATTGCTAATCAATTGGGTATTTCACGCCGTTCTGTTGCTATTGTATTGATAAACACAAGAAAAATGAAGTCAGTTCATTGCATTCTAAACGGGGTCGCCCTTCTAAAAGACCGCTCTCGATTTTTTTTTTTTTTTTTTTTTTCTAATCGGAGGTGAAACTCAATTCTGCAATGGCAGAATCTACATTCAACTTCTGTTTTGTATTCTGTCTCTGAACAACACCAGACATCTGTGGTATTTTTGTCCTTTATTGATGATTTGGTCTCAGACTGGAGTTCAAATGATTTTGGAATATTTTTAGTGGATGGAGCAGTCATAGTATCAGTTTTGAATTTGGATGATTCTTTAGATTGAGCAAACAATTTCTGTCGCCATTTTTCTAGATTAATTATTTTAACGGGTTGTGAATATGGTGGCCACCGTTCTAATTGTGGGTTTCCACAACATTTAGCAGGGACACAGACATCACGGGATTCTTTATAATCTCTATTTATGCAGAAATGCCATAGGCTGCGATATTTACGCTTTTAATGAACCTCTGTTTGTTGTATGTAAATGCTTCAGTTATCATTAGTATTATTAATACATAAAAAAAATCTAAAAAATGGTATATGGTAAAAGTAAAATCTTCTAAGACATTGGAAAGAAAAAAATACGTTTCCTTCTTAGCAGATGTAAATCTTTAATATATTTTTTTTCTTGCGTATTGTTGTATTCATTTTGCATGAAAGAACAGTTTAAAAGAAATTTGCAGTTTTCAGTTTAAACGAAAATTCCGTCATATTTTTTTATGTGTTTAATTCTATTTTAAGACGCCTAGTGTTCTACGATTCTTTAAAAAGAATAAATTTAAATTCTAATGTTTAATTGTAGAATAATGACGACTTAAAAGTATATGCCTATTTTGCAAAAATTTTTGGACCAAGCCAAACTTTACTGATTTATGAACAGTCTTTTCCACGTCGAGAAAAGGATTTTCATACTGGAAGATTCAGTTTCAGTTTCAGCTAGGTGGGGAAGCCTACCAAATGGCTCAACAAGCCCCACCTAGACGGGAAGATTCAACAGGAACTGATTATTTTGGTCCGTGAAGACTAGGAAGAACGAAATAAGTCTCGGCTTCGTGCGGAAAAATAAGTTAGGCTCGGCCAGGCCCGATACTCCAGGGGAAAAAAAAAAGATTCGAGCCCGGCTTGGCCCGGCCCGAATGACGTTAATGTAAATCGGCCCGTGCAGATCTCTAACACACACACACACAGACAGAGCGATTTGTTATTTTATTAGTATAGATTGTGATTTATCGTCAGATTTTGGTTCTGTTTCAATTATGCCAATATCTTCTATTATAGAGGCAGAGTTTCCCCCAGAGAGTTTCAGGGGGGCGCTCCGCCCCGCCTGCCCTTTAGTTTAAAAAATAGCGCCCATCTTGCCCCTCATTCAAAAATTAGAGCCCCTCTAGTCGCTCATTGAATAGAATAGCGCCCTTCTTGCCCTACATTTGAAAAAAACGCAGCTCTTCAGCAATGATGCGAACGTGCTATAGCGCGTAAATTACGCAAATAATCGGCGACAGGACGCTAAAAATAGCTTTTACGCGTCCCACGGGACGCCTAATGTCATCAACAAATCGCGAAAAAACAGTAAATTTCGTTAAAAAAATCGCGAAATAATGACATTTCCGGCAAGTTTCGAGAAAAAAATGGCTAATTTCGTCACAAAATCCAGAAAAAACGGCAGATTTCCTCAAAAGACCATGAAAAAATGATAAATTTCTTCGATAAATCATGATAAAACGGAAGATTTTGTCAAACGATTCGCGAAAAACGCAAACTTTCACCAAAAGATAATGAAAAACAGCAACTTTCGTTAAAAAAAATGGCGATAAAACGGCCGATTTTGTCAAAAGATTTGCGAAAAAACAGCAAATTTCGTCCAAAAATCGCAATAAAACGGAAAATTTTGTAAAAAAGATCTCAAAAACTGCGAATTTCGCCAAAAATTCGCGAAAAACACAAAATTCGTCAAAATATCCTAAAAAACGGCAGATTTCTTCAAAAGATCGCAAAAAAAAGCAAATTTTGTTAAAGTATCACAAAAAGAAGTTAATACCAGAAATGAATCTTTCTGTTCTTAAAACTAATTTTCCTGCTTCAAAAATTGCGTTTTTATTGCTCCAAAAGCGGATTTTCCTAATTCATAATCATTTTCGTGCAAAGAGAAAATTGCACCTGGGGCATAATTAGAATTTGACGACCCCCCCCCCCCAACTTTTTTTTATGTGACAGCCTAAAAATGACGTTTCTAGTATAAATTTGGCGCCTCCTAAGTTTCCGCGCCCGGAGCGACCGCCCCCCCCCCCCCGCACGGTTCTGTTCACAATCCGTCACAAATTTGCCGTTTTTTCGCGATCTTTTCACGAAATTTGTCTTTTGCTTTTATTTAGCAAAATCTGTCGTTTTTTGTCGTGATCTTTTAACAAAACCCGTTGTTTTTTTTGCGATCTTTTAACGAAATCGGCCGTTTTTTGCTATCTTTTAACAAAATTTACCCTTTTTTCTTGTTTTTCAATTTTTTGACGAAATTTTTGGATTTTTTTTCTGGATTCTTTGACGAAATTTCTGTATTTCCACAAATTTTTGAACCGCTAGAATCTACATTCAACTCTATAAAAGTGCCCCTAAAAATAAAAAAAGGTGCCCTGAAGAATGAAAAAGTGCCCTTTTCAGAACAGTAGCGAACTGCCCCTTTTTAAACCTGGGGGAAACTCTGATAGAGGAAAATGCATATATGAAAGCAAAGTTTTGCGAATTTTCTGCCAGTCAGAACTGGAAAGAAACCACATTTGTAAGAACTAACCGAGTACACCAGTATAATGACTTTGATTGAAGGTATGCGGTGTTTTAAGAACTCAGAGATTTGTGGTTGGAACGATTTTATTTTTTTATACTATGCCTTTGCCTTTTATGTCATGTAATTAAATTTTTCATCTTTCTTAATCAAGTTATTTTGTTTGAAAGTTAGTTAAGACAAATCAAAATTTTTAGAGTAGTGTTTGATTTTTGTTTGTTTTGATCTCGAAAAACTTATAAAATTTTGCCTTCATTAATTTATTAAAAATGATAAATTCTGTGTCAGTTTCTTAAATTATCTTTTACGCCTTATCGCTTGATTTTTTTTTTTTTTTTTTTTTTTTTAAACACCGATTGAGATAGATTCACACGTGTGTCGTCGTTAGTCTAAGGGTCAAACTATGACCATCCGTTGCGTTGAAAGTATGCTAAATGCAATTTGAAGCCATTTTTCAGATAAGAATAAAAAAGAATTCAAATTAGTTTTTTTTTTTTTTTTTTAATTTAATCTTTAAAAATATATTACTTGTAGATATTAGTAGATATTTAATGCGAGAGCAGATGCCGACAAAGTAACCGGGAAATAATAAAGAAACCATCATAGTTGGTATAAAATCCTGGGGGGGGGGGGGGAATTAAAATGTTAATAATCAGTTATATGAACATTTTTAACCCGGGAGGACGCGCGCAGGGCCTAAAAGACCCGGAGTGCGTATGATTTTTTTATTTGCAACCACTCAACTTATTTTAACGCAAGTTTTGTAAGAATTGTTTCCGTCTAAGTAAAGCGGCTGTTTTAATTTGATTTTATTGGTGACAAAGTTAAAACCATCCATTCCCTGGATAAGCGTGCGTTTTCCCGGGTTAAGAATTGCTTGTTTATTTACTAACTTAAAATTATACTGTCTTTTACGAAAACTATTTTAGGCTCATAAATGTTTATGAATAAAAATTTCATTTATTTCTACTTATCGCATATGCCAGTGAACAATATCAATATGTAGTTTGAATTTTCATGTAAGATTTTGCATATTTTGTTTTCTTTAATATTTGAGATTGCTGCTCTCCATCAAAGTGTGACGGATTTTTGTTTTTTAGTTCTGTTGATGCATCAACAATGATTTGATGCTTCTGATCACTATCTTACCTCCGAAGAGAATGGTGGTAGAACCAGAATTTCGTACCAAGAATAGTGAATGCTTTGTTTTTTGTGTGCAAGAAATACAAGAAATTTTTGCATTATTAAACGATTCATTCGTGAGACAGTCCAGTTTTTATTTTATATGAGGGAGAGGTGGTTAAGACTTTCCAAGATTTTTCTTGATCTCAGTAAATGGACTAAAAAGCTGCTGTTGATACTAGAGAAACTACAAACTTCGGTAAGGTTGTTACAAGGTCCAGGTTTTCTAGTTGATACAGAGTTCTTACGGTCATGGAAAACAGGAAAAAATCAGGGAAGTCGAAAATATAATAAAAAAATCGGTTAATTTTTTAAATATATGAAGTGGTCTGGGAATTTTTGATATATTACTTTCCATCAGAATTTCAACTATCTTTTTAAATGAAAAATAAAATGGATTTTAATTATTCCTCCAGTTTAATTTTGTCAGTTAAATTTATTGATATGTATTTGTTATCCCATAAATATGTTTTAAACTATTATGTCAATAAAATGTATAAATATCACTTTGATACTGTTCTTCATATTTGTATACTTATAAATAATAACAAAAAAATTATATATATGCTGGCCAGAAACTTTTGACCGCCACATTATATTTATCATATATGTACATCCCTTTTATTTATTTACATTTTTTATTATTTTTAAAAATACATTTTTGTTACATATTTATGTTTTAGACTTATGTATCTGTCTTTCGAAGATACACCGTCCCTAATAATTGAATTGTGTTCTTTTCACCAGTATTAAAATAATATCTACTTAAAGGTTCCATTCAAATCTAAATTGACTACTTTCTGACACATTCACATTTTCATTCTTAATTTTAGACACATCGCATTTATAGTACTTCTTGTTTAGAAACTATGTAATTGAATAGCGTTTTTCATTTTTCGTTAAAAGCAAATAAAAAAAAATGCTGTGAAAGTTGAAATGTTAAACCGAACGTCTGTAAGCGACAACCAAAGAAAAGTAAACATGAGGCAGCGATAGCTTTTAATTGAAGACATAATACATGTATCGATAAATGAAAAGCACTTTATGATCGCAAATCACTTGCCTGCCAATAGCTTTTACATTTAACCCCCTCGTGAAGAGAACCCTTTGGTTAATTTTTAATCTTTAACCACCAGTTTTTCAAAAAAGAATATTTTTTGTAATTGAATCGCGAAAATGTTCTGATTAAATGAAGTAAATTTTACAAAAAATAAATAAATAAATAACTGGTGAGAATAATGAAGGATTCAAAGTACTTTAAGTGGCATGTATACCGGTCGCTCGTCTCCAAGGGATTAAGAATGAATCAGTGAATGTGTCAAACAGTTTCACGCTTCTAAAAGGGGAAAAATATATTCTCTTAATTCTGTTATAGACAATTTTCGTTATCAGAGATTTTACTATTTTGTTTTATTGCCACCTTCACTTTTATCCGTTTATGACTATGTAAATTAAGATAACATTGTGAATGTATCTCCTTAAATCTCCAGTTTGTCATGGACATCATTTTTTCGGCTTCCTCTTTGTTTTCATTAACGCTATTTAAATTAGGTATTTATTCATGGATGACATTTATGTACTCGATTCTAAAACTTCATTATGCTATCTTTAGACAAAGGCAGCGATAGTTTGATATTGATAAATTTCAAAGTTACATGTTAATATTTGTGCTTCGATTTATTAAATGGAATTAGTTTATTGCGTATTTTGATTCACATTGCTAAAAATGTATAATTTAAAATTGTTTTAATTATAGAATGGTAATAACTGTTAAAAAAGGTTTGCTTTCAGAAAATTTTTATTTATTATTGCTAGGTAAATAAATACGAATACGCAATGGTTGGGGAAAAAAATCGGATTTATTTGCAGGGTGTTAACTATTTTAATCAGTTGATTTAAATCAGCGATTAAAATGGTATTTAAATCAATTGATTTTTTTTTTAAATTATAAATGTTTAAAACGACATAAAAGTATTAAAATATAAGATTAATTTGGAATTTTTCTACAGGTATTTTGCGTTATGAATAAATGAAAATAATAATAATAATAATAATAATAATAATAATAATAATTATAACTTAAAAAAAATTTTTCTAAACTTAATTTCCGAGAATTGTAAAACAGGAAATTTGCAAAGGATTAAAAGCATTTCATTTAAACATTGTATTTAAATTTAATATAATTTGTGATGTCATAATTTCCTTTAAGTAATAAATTATAAATTTTTCATGTAAAATAAGCATGGCAAGTATAATAAAAAGACAATAATAATAAATACAATAAATAACAAATGACAATAATAACAATAAACAAGTTAATAAATAATATAAATAACAAATAAATAACAATATTTTGATGACAATAAAAACAGATATTAATAAATAATAATAATAAAAAGACAAGGACTTGCAGAGCTTATGTTGAACTGCAGATATGTTAGTTATACAGTAAAACCTCTAAATAACGGACACCTTGGGAGCGCAGAAATTGTCCGCTATTCGGAGGTGTCCGCTATTGAGAAAACCTCAGCGATAGAAAAATTGCTAATGAATGCTTAATGTTTCATTAGTCAATTTAAAAATGTCCTAAAACCTCTATTATGTGATTAAACTAGAAATTAAAATAATTTTTAAAGCAATAAAACTGAAATAAATTGTGCATGCCTTTATCCTTTGCTTATTACATTCTTACCAAAAAAAAAAAAAAAAAAAAAAAGTTACAAAAGTATGTTTTTACTTGCGATTACATGTAATTTGTTTTTCAATGTGAAGTTTTAACTTTGTCAGTAGTTTTAATCCTTTTAAATAATCTTTTTCTATAAAAAAATTAAAAATATATATATAATTGTTTATTGTATTTTTCTGTTTCTTAAAAGCATACAATCTCCAATCATCCAAGGGTGGTGGTGGTGGTGGCTGTGTGTGTTTGGGGAGGGGGTATGTAGGGGATACATGTAGGGGGGAGAGAGGATTTTCTCCAACTCATCCCCACATTTATTTGTGATCACAAAATTTGTGATACATTGCTTTTGATAAATTTATAGATTTTTTTTTCCTCATTAAAAAATAATTTTTTATTCTTTTTTGCCAAAATCACTGTCCGCTATTCGGAATGTCCGTTATTCAGAGGTTAAACATACAAAAAATTGAGTTTTGGGAGTGGGGATTTGAAAACTGTCCGTTAAATAGAGGTGTCCGCTATTCGGGAGTGTCCGTTATGGAGGTTTTACTGTATTCCTTTGGAGTTGTATCATCTTATAGAGAATAAATGAATTTATGATTTTTTTAACCACATATAAAGTTAGCATCTGAAATTACAAATACCATTTTTACTTACTCTAAGTGAATAAGAAATTTTGTAGTAGGAACAAATTAACCCTTTGCGGCGCAGGGCAAATTCATTGCTTAAGTATTATTGAAATTAATGACTGACACCGGAATTTGTAAACAACTTTATTTGTAAGTAAGAAAACTATTTTTCTCGCATTCAATAAACCGTAATTTTTTCTAACAAAATTCTGGTGCCAATGTGGCGTTTGGGAATTAAAATTAAGTGGTATATCTATGAAACCAGCGCGCGGCAAGGGGTTAAAGCGCATGTTTGGTGTAGTCATTTGATGGCTGTTTCAATCGCTCTTAATATTCCTTCTAACGAATAAATAAATAAATTAATAATCCCCGAATTGCTTGTGGAATAAAACTGCGAAGTTCACTAATCAGTCGCAGAAATAATCATGAATTTTGCTATATAATCAAAAATCGCAAATTTCGTCACACGATCTCGGAAAAAATGCGAGTTTCGTCAAGAAGTTTAGGAACATAAGTTTGAAATTCGGCAATCGGGTCTCGAATTTCCCGAATAGGTTAATTAATTTGCACCCCAACAGTGTTAATAATAAAAACACAATGTCCCCCCCCCCCCCCCAGCAAAAATTGAAATGAGGCTTGATGTGTCCGATTTCTCTATATCTATAATATTAATATGAGAATTTATGTTAAATTTATTTTACCTAAACTTAAAATGGAGTAAAATCTCTTCATATTTTCTGCATAAGATATATATTTTTATAGACATGTCATGCTTGTATATGTACACATGACATGTATTAAAATTCATCACTGAGTTCATTGAATTTTTTGCTTTGTTACTTTAATTGATTTAAAATGCTGTGAACTAAAGAAAAATTACATTTATGTATTAAATAGTAGAAGTTATTGTGTACAGTTTATTCTTAATAATAATATTAAAAGCGCAGATAATAACAAGTTTGAGGGAAAATGTTTAACGTTTAAAAGAAAAAAGAAAGGAAGGAAGCTTGTATTTCTTGAACTAGTTGAAAAATGTTAATGATGTTAATTTACCTAGAAATTCAATTTCTGCCCTCCAGTGTTTGTAAAATTGGAAAATAACAAAATAAATCTTCATTGATAACATTGGAATTTTTGCTTTTTTAATCGTATATGTCTGCCAAGTAACTATTCTTTTTTCTAAAAGATCGATTATACTTAAAGTTTGAATGTCTATGTCACGCGAAGATAAAGAAAAAAAAAAAAACATTATTTTTGTATTTTCAATTTAGATTGGACATAATGAAAAATGTCATCGTGGTTCTTCTTTGTTTCCATAAAACTGATTTCTCGAACTGAACTTACAAGAATACTTTGATTTTACGAAACTTACGTAATTTAGAAAAATTGCTTTTTTTAGTAAAGAATATTAATAACACTCGTAATAATAAATACAATAATAATTTTTATATATTAAGCTAATAAGTGAAACAAAGTTTAATCCCTTTTTCTACATTCATAAAAGAATGTATTAGATTTATAACCATTTTCGATACGTAAGTTTAAGAAATTTTGATGAATTTCAATCATATCAGTTTCATTTAAATTCTATATGAAGATATCATAATGCTATATAGTTTGTTTACATATATAGTAATCCGCGAATAAAGTAAAATATATGTAAAAACTGCGGTGATTCATGAGGTCTTTAAATCTAATGAAAGTGGTGTAATTGAAACACATTGAAGTTTGCTAAAAAAAATCTGTTTTTCTGATGCTGTATTATACATTAAAAATATTTAGACAAAAAGCACTCGGAAAACAGTTTTAAAAGAATGTCCTAAATTTCATCAAAACAATCAAAGCATCCTTTTTGTGTCTTTATCGAAAGACCAAAATTTTCTGGTTATTTTACACTTCTTTTTTTTTATATTGAGAAAATTGCAATATACAAATAAATTAACGTTTTGAAGACTAATAGAGTAAAGCGGAGTAATTTGAAGATTAATTAAATGATATATATATATAGAGAGAAAACTATGTATATATAGACTATATAGATATATATATATAGATATATAAAACTATATAGATATATATATATATAGAAAACCGTCCCCTTAAATACTTCGCTATTTTTTAAATGTTTCGTGAAGCACGGCATAACAAAGGGCTACTGTGTATAATTTTGCATATTTCTGTTAAAAAATAAATAATTTTGTGTAAATTGCAATAGTTATTGCAATCCAAGAAAATTACCATAATTAAATTTTGTGTGCTTCTATCATATATCCTACAGTATCAATGGATTCGCATATCTTTCAAATAAGGTTTGTGTATTTGTAAAACCCTTTTGTGTTTATAAATAGTCTTTGGGTAGTTCCCCTTTGAATGACATCCGTTGTTTTCAAGATAATTTTGGTTCTTTTCCCTGAATGTAACATAGATTTTAAATATGTATTCTATGCTAATGCTTATTATCAGACTTAAAATGGAATGTCACTTGAAGTTATTGATTAATTATGTTTAATTAAAGTTAATCAAAATTTAAATATTCACCTCGGCAAGGAAGGCTTTTTTTAAAAATGGTCAGTTGTATCTTTGAGATGTCAAAAGTTACCGAAAGTTTTAATGCAGAGATCACCAACCTTTTTACAACCGCAGGCTCATTTGTATTTTTATGACCCTCTTAGTGGACACGTACAGGCATAATAAAGTGCATACGTACAGGCATAATAAAGTCGTGGGAGAAAAAAAAGTAAACATCTCCCAACAAATTCTGCAACAAATAATCATAGAAAAGAGTTTCTAGTACCACTGCAAATATGTTTTTACAGTTAATTTTTAATTTAATAATATTGTGTTCTCTAATTTTTTTTCCTCTAAAAAATTGACGTATTGCACGTAATTCAAGTTAATAAAATACTCATTTTATTATTTTCTCTCTAATCCTTTGATAGACAGAAGAAAAAAAAAAAAAGCATTCTTTCCGCCGTGTGTTTGATTTTATGCTTATTTCCTGACGTTATAATGGCACATTGGTCGACAGCTCCCTGTGTGTTACATATTACGGCGTATGGAGATGTTTGATGTTACAAATGTTTTATGTGATCATCGAAGCAAGACTTGCTTTATGATGATTTTCTCATGGCTTTTCGGTACTGAGATATTAGATGTCTGCTTTCTGTCTGTTACTTCTGTTTTAATCGTGGTTTTCCGGGATTGATTCTGTTGTTTTGTTGTCCACACTTCATGCTGTTAAGGTATCCGAACACGTTCGGAGCACTTTTTTAGAAAAACATGATATATAAACACTGTAACTATTTTTTTACAATCCATTTCAGTTCAAATTAATAATCGGCTGTCCAAATTATACATAAATCCTCAATTTTTTTTTTTTTTTAATGGTGAAAATGGGAAGAATTTTTAAAAAATTTTGAGGAAACTTTTTTTTGTTTTTATCAAAAAATATTAAACTTATTCAAAAAAATTTACTACCAAAATAATCTACACACATTTTGCCAACCTATTTTTTTTTTTTTTTCCTGGCTATTTTTATGTTTGGCAAGGAATGACGCTTTGATTCCGTTACACGTTCATCATCAAGTCTAGAAAAACCTTTCAAAGCATGAACACCAGGATGTACTCCAGTACTTTTAATAATATCCAACAATCCTTCAAATCCTTTGTTAAACTGAATAACAGCCATTAATGGCCATGCAGGGAATGACCTAAAAGCTTAAAGATATATCAATAAACAAATATTTTAGGACTGATCGAGTAAATTATTAAGATATTTCGTATGTTTTTCAATATAACAATTCAGAAAAAGGACCCAAATTTCAAAAATAATTATAATATCAACATTCTTTTAGGTCATGCCCTGAAAAAAACATATAGATAAAGTTTACAAAGTTTCATAAAAATATAATTATGCAATTTTAAGTTATCTTTAAAATGAACGAATTACACGTAAAAATCACTTTTGAGAAAAATGCATTTAAAGTTTAAAATATTACATTTTTATGAAAATCAGGAACATACACACTTAAAATTCACCACATTTGTAAGTTAAACCCTCCTTTTGTTCAGCCTTAGCTAATTTTCCTTTTTTTTGCCAACCTATTTTTTTTTTTTTTTTTTTTTTTTCCTGGCTATTTTTATGTTTGGCAAGGAATGACGCTTTGATTCCGTTACACGTTCATCATCAAGTCTAGAAAAACCTTTCAAAGCATGAACACCAGGATGTACTCCAGTACTTTTAATAATATCCAACAATCCTTCAAATCCTTTGTTAAACTGAATAACAGCCATTAATGATCCCAACTGAAGTGTTTGAAGCTCAACAAATACATCTTTCGGTACAAATTTCCAGATGACACCATTGAAACTTTCATTTGCATTTTGTGTTTTTCCATGAAAACATTTTGTCAAGAGTTTTTGATCGCAGAGCTTCATATATATATTGGTTTGATAATGTTCATCACATTTTTTGGAAGTCCTTTTGAATTATTATAAATTCTTCCATTCGAAGCAGCTTGTTGAAATTTGCATTAGCTTTCTTTTCCGACAGGACACTGTCCATGCATTGGTGCTTTTGCACTTGAGCAGCAATGGAAAAATGCAGCAAATACTGCAGTTTGCATACCCTGCAAATCATTTACATTACTGCGGATTGCAATGCCATAATAGTTTTGCAATTTATCGATAAAGGTATCGGTCAATTTTCCTCGACCTCTAAGACCCTTTAAATGTTGCCACTTAATATCCGGAAGTTTAATTATTTTAAATATTTTATTAAATGGTTACAAATAATTATGTTTAAAACAGCACGTTGTTTATTTCCTTTTATAACATGTGTTTGGCTCTTTAAACACACACTCCTTGTGGTTTAAAAGCCCACTTCCGGTTTATCTACCTTCACAAAATCTTTAATATCTCCCGTTCTAATTAGCGTAGAGGCAAAAACAAACCTGTTTTGGAAAGCCAAATAAATGTTCTATATAATAAAATAATTTTTTTTAAAAAATTATGATTTTTGGCCCAAAATGCCGATTGCAACGTGTTCGGATACCTTAATATTTCTTTTATTTGTTTAAACGTATTTTAAAAATAAAAATTAAGTGTAAATTTTTATATTGTGTCATATTGGTATGTTAATAAACATTTTAGAAATGCGCAATAACGATAGGTATGTTGTGTGTACTAGTATATGAATACCATTGTTTTGACTTTAATGATTAGGAGCTCCTTTCAAAATATGCATAAATTCATCTCTAGTTTTTGATACAAAATGTATCTGCTTCATTATTAATCCCGCTCTCAGTGTATGCGCTAGTGACTAATGGATAAATATTACAGTATGTGGGAGCGAAGGTGTTAATAATTGTTATTTGCGCATTACTAAAGCCATTCAACCTAGCCCGTTGCGAAGTAGTTAACACTTTCCAGTATTTTATAAATAAGGGTTGTATTTTACTGAATTGAAAATTTAGAATTGCTACCATTAAGAAGATGTGAGTAGGGTGTGGTTAAAAATATTGCATGTACAGAGTTCCCCCAGAGGATTTCAGAGGGGTGCTCTGCCCCTCCTGCCCTTTAGTTTAAAAAATAGCGCCCCTCTTGCCCCTCATCCAAAAACTAGCGCCCCTCTTGTCACTTATTCAAAAAAATAGTGCCCCTTCTTGCCCCGTATTTGAAAAAACGTAGCCCTCCAGCGATAATGCGGACGCGCTATAGCGCGTAAATAACGCAAAAAATCGGCGACGGAGCGCAAAAAATAGCTCTTACGCGTCCTACAAAATGCGTAATTTCGTCAAAAAAATCGCGAAATAATGACTAATTTTCGGCAAGATTCGCGAAAAAATAGCTAATGTTGTCACAAAATCCCGAAAAAAGTCAGATTCCCCCCCCCCCAAAAAAAAAAAATCATGAAAAGATGACAAATTTCGTCCAAAAATCTCAATAAAACGAAAAATTTTGTCAAACGATTCGCGAAAAAGGACAAATTTTGCCAAAAGATCACGAAAAACGGAAACTTTCGTCAAAAAATCGTGATAAAACAGCAGATTTTGTCAAAAGATTTGCAAAATAGCGGCAAATTTCGTCCAAAAATTGCAATAAAACGTAAAATTTTGTCAAAAGATTCGCTAAATACGGCATATTTCGCCAAAAATGCAAAAATTCGTCAAAATATCCCGAAAAGACGGCAGTGTTCGTCAAAAGATCACGAAAAAATGCAAATTTCGTCGAAAGGCACTGGGAAAAGTTAATGCCTTAAGTGATTTTTTCTGTTCTAAAAACTAATTTTCCTGCTTCAAAATTCTGTTTTTATTGCTCCAGAAGCAGATTTTCCTGCTTTAAAATCGGGCGTGCGAAGAGAAAATTGCATCCGGGGCATAATTAGATTTCGACCCCGCCCCCCTCCCAAATTTTTCTTGTGACAGCCCAAAAATAACGTTTGTAGTATAAATTTGGCGCTCCCTAAATCCCCTCACAGAAACGATGCAAATAAGAATCCGAAAAATTTAGAGTTTCGTTAAAGAACCATCCAAAAAACGCGAATTTCGTCAGAGGACCGTGGAAAAAAACGTGAATTTTGTTACATGATCGGCGACAAAAAGCGAACATTGTCAAATAACCTAAAAAAATGCGATTTTTTTTCCAAAGGGCCGCTGAAGAAACGCGAATTTCATCAAAGTACAACAGACAGAACCTTGAATTTCATCAAAGGGCCCCGGATAAAACCCTTTTTTCTTTGCGATCTTTTGACGAAATTCATCGTTTTTTTGCGATTTCTTGATGAAATGTCTTTTTTCGAGATTCTTTGTTAAAATTTTTATATATTTTTTTTATATCCCTGCACGAAATTAGCGTATTTTCACGATCCTTTGGCAAAATTCGCATTTTTCCCGCAATCCTATAAAGAAATTGCCGATTTTTCACCCTCTAATTTACGAAAATGATTTTTTTTTCAGTTATTAGTCAAAATTTGAGATATATTTAATGTAAGATTTTTAGAGTTATGACCGACTTTTTTTTAATTTTCGTAAATGACTGAATTAATTTTTCTTGGTTTTGAAAAAAATATGACAGAATCACAGATTCTGATCATTCATGATTCTTTTTTATCCTAAGCAAGAAAAAAAATTAAAATTCACAGCAAATTTTCTGAAAGATTACAACAGAGCTGGCGATTCTATTCTCGTTACGAACTATGTGCTTTTTTCATGCCCCTTTTTCGAAATTTACGGTTTTTTTTTTTTTTTTTTTTTCGTGTTTAAACGTAACAAAATTGGCAGTTTTTTGCAATCTTGTGACGAAATTTGCTATTTTCGTGATCTTTCAACAAAATTTATCATTTTTTCGCTATCTTTTCACGAAAATTGTCGTTATTCACGATTTTTTAGCAAAAGCTGCCGTTTTTCCGCGATCTTTTAACAAAATTGGCTGTTTTTTTTCGCGATCTTTTAACAAAATGTTCTTTTTTTTTTCAAATTTTTTGCGAAATTTTTGGATATTTTTCTCGGTTTTTTGACGAAATTTCTGTTTTTCCACAATTTGAACTGTGAGATTCAACTCTATAAAAGTGCCCTTAAAAATCAAAAAAGTGCCCTGAAGAAAGTAAAAAGTGCCCTTTTCAAAATAGTAGCGCCCTGCCCCTTTTTAAACCTGGGGGAAACTCTGGCATGTATATAAAATTGTTTTCTCTGTAGAAAAAGAAAAAAAAACTTTTGTTTTGTGAATTTTAAGAATTTAAAAAATTCTCTATTTTGGCCATTTTTTTCGTTCAAAGCAAAATTTTCTTTCTTGCCCTTGGCTAAGTATTATTACACACAAAAGTGATTGAGAATAGGGCTGACAAAAACTCCGATATAAGGAAAAAATAAAACAGATTTTTTCTTTATTTAAATTTTTTTTATATCTACAAAATACATATTGCAAATAATATTAATTTATAATTAAATTTATTATGATTAATGATAAAGTTTTCATTACACTATATTAGTACAATTTACATGTAATAAATTGTGTATTACATATGTGATTTATATGTAATATTTTGTAATGTAATAGTTTTATATTAAATCAGGATTTTTTTTTTTTTATCCTTTGTTAACAAAATTCTGGCATGTAAAATTCCGTCAATTAATATCAAGGAAGAAATTCTTATACATGAAAAAATGAAAATCTGCAACAAATATTCTAAATTATTCTATGGCGGAACACGTTTTTCTTCGATTTTTACATATACATTATTTTTCAAATCATTTTCTAAGCAGTATAAATTTAAATATTTAAAACAAAACCGAATATAAATTATTATGCATTTATTGATTTGATGGGGTTAAAAAAATGTTAAATATCAGAAAAAAAATTTCTTTTCGCTCTAAAAATTTTAAATGATTTTCTCAAAATAAATAAATAAGTAAAAGATATTCGAATACCAGTGCTGATAAAAAAAAAAAAAAAAAAAAAAAAAACAATAAAGAATCATGTGTCATACATTGATTATGAAACATTTTTCAACATATTCAGTCCTTTATACTCAACATATTCCCTCCTTTATACTTAACCAATAATCCTGCAAATCTAATCAGGGAAGCGCCTTATTAAAATAAATCTGTATACCAAATTTGAAGCAAATCAGATAATTATGCAAGGGGAAAATGTTAAATTAAGAGGTGAACGAGGCTTATAGATCTCCCATTTCGCCTTTGATACTTGACCAACGGAATTCTAATTCAAAAAGTTATCATTCAAATGACTTGAAAGTTGGTTTGTAAGTATACTTTGAACCGAAGATTTGAAAAATTTTGTTAAAATTGGGTATTATTGCCATTGAAAAAAAAAAAAAAATTGGGTTTGTTTTAGTATGTAGATGGCTCCTAATCAAATTTTATTTACATCATTTAAAACTAGACTTTATTTCCAATCGTTAAGGCCAGTAACTTTCTTCAACGATAATTAGAGGGATTTTTTTTTTTTTTTTTTTTTTTTTTTTTTTTTTTTTTTTTTTTTTTACATTCATATCTCCTTGTCAAATCCTGTAACTCAGTACGTACACCCAGCGGTGTCTTCGGGTCTACATTTGTTTGCAATGCAGACACACAAATATCTATTTCTATTATTGTGGTATAACTTCAAGTATTTTGCACCTAACAATATATTAAAATGTATTTTAAATAAAAATCTTAAACAATGATAAAAAGTGACTATTGTTCAAGTAATTGGATACAATATAGAAGACTTAATTTGAAAAACTTGAATTTTCTCACCATTTACCCTTAGAAAATGATGGAATATTGATATCATACCATTAACGAACGGTGAAAGGAAAATCCAGATCTGGAAAATGATTAGATTTAATAATTTGTTATTTATTTTCATTTGTGCTTAAACTATTTTTTTTTTTTTTTTAAGTTAAAATTGTCAAGTTATCATTCAATCTAAAGTGAGCATTTCAAGTTTGTGATCAGTCGTGCTTTTCATTTTCCCCTTTTTATTTTCTTTTTATTTGTGCTATTTAAAGATTTGTGGTTTTATATATATAGATAGATAGCGATATTAAAATTGATATTTGATTTTAAAGAAATTAAAAGTATTCGTTTTATATTATCCGCTTAACCATTATTACTCAGCAATTTTTAAGAGAACAAACAGCATGTGAAAATGATTTTTAGAGATAACACGAGTATTTCAAGACATTTTATTCGGATATTTCAAGAAAGAAATAATGTAACACGGAATTTTATCCTTCTTCCTTGCTTGTATAGTAGGTTCAATCTCCTTTTAATCCTGTAACATTTAAGGTTTCTTTATTTATCAAACATTCTATCCTGCTATTTATTTACCGCCCTTAGTTCAATGTAGAAAAAGATTTAATTTTTATTGCTTGATTTTTAACACTTTCCAACAAAAGCTGGAAAGTGTTTGACTGCGGTTTGTCTGGTCGTGCTCTACCTCTCGTAAATATACTTGGATTGCCTTGAAAATTTTGGAAGTTATTGAAATTTACCCTACCACGAAGACTATTTCAAATGAAGTTTCTAGCATGTTTAGTTTATTTACAGGGACAGTCGAAAGATTTCCGTTACATTATAACCAATGAGAAAAAATCGTTCCAAATTAATTTTATGTTAAACTGCTTCAAACATAATAAAATTGATATGCATTTACGAAGTTCATTAAAATATGCATTCTGTAGAATACGTGGTGCAAAGAATAGTCATTATTCATTTGTAGGGCCATACAAAAGAATTCCATTACATAAAAGTATAAGGAAGAGACTGTTTGCAGCATATTTTAAGTATATTAAACTATTTCATTTATAATGGCGGCTAATTTCATAAGGGTGCTTGAATAGTAAAATAATAAATGAACATAGTTTTGATCTGCATTTTACCTGTGTTATTTATGTTAATTTTGTAAAATTGGCTTCGTGTTCTAAAAAATGTAACCTATTTGTTTGAAATATTAAACTTACTGTTATTAATGGAGATCATAAATAAATTTTACATAGCATTCTCTTGAATTGGACTTTAGCTGTTGAAACACAAATGATTGAATCGCACATATTGTGACATGCGTTTTTACTGCATGCATTCTTATTTATACTGAAAAGAATATTTACTAAATATATTCTTTGATGATCACATGTTATTTTAATAAATTAATATGCATTTATGTAATTTTAATTCAAGGTTACTCTTCATGTAGTGTAATATTCATTTGCATCTTCCCAATTTATTTTTGAGCCCAAGTATTCAAATGATGTTAAGGTCAAGGCTTTTAGAATGTGTTTAAAATATCAAACGTTTCAAAAAATAAGCTATGATGATAGTACTTTATATCCGCATCACGTAATTGCTAAATTGTATTTGACATTTCGATATGAAGGGCGTGTGTCAGTGAGTGAGAAACTTACTTTTCCTTGGGACAGCAGTTATTTGAATTACGAAAACGTTCAATTTACCCGCGGCAAATATTAATGATCTTATGAAAACGGGACGAGTAGAAATGTTTGAATTTTGGTACAGCAAAGATATTTACATTGTTTGCTTCACCTACTTAATTATCATTTTTTTTTTTTTTTTTTTTTTACAGAGGAATTACTGACTGACCCTTTTACGTTATTAGCGCATGTATACGTGAAATTTCTCTGGTTTGTATTAGCAAAAGTTCTTGTATGCGCGGAATAATTTTTATAAAATTCTAAACAGAAATCATGTGTAGGCAATTAGTAAATGCCATATTCATGGAGCGTGTCTGTATTCCGACGATATCATAATGTAGCAGCGCACATTTTCTGAAACATTAGCTTCATGTCTAAGAGTAATTTGATATATTGCGATAATGAATATTTTTGAAGAATAAAAATGACGATTTAGAAAATCGATGCTGCTATTTTACAATGGATATATGTTGGATTATATATATATATTTTAAAGTTTTAGGAGAATCCCTGAGGCGGGGGGGGGGGGGATTCAAACCCATTCCCATTTTGACATACATTTACAATATCATCGAACATACATTGTTATTAATTACAATATGATATTCCAGTTAATAATTCATAAGGCCTTTTTGCAACCAACTTAACATTTTCATTGAAAGGTATTTAAGACAATATTGAAATTAATTTACATACAATGCTTAAATGAGAACATTAAATAATTAATATACAATCAAATGTTGGATGCAAGTAAATATTTTTCTTGACTTCCATAATTTTAATGCTTTGGATCATTAAATCGCTGAAATTGACATGCATTAGATATACTTGCATTATGTAAGGCACAATGCTACATTATGAGCATTAAGATATTGATCTTGTAAAAATGTTCTTAACATCAGTAATTTTCAAATATTGCACTATATATCACGGTTATCAATTGAAATTATGTTTTGTGTTAATCAACATTTACAGGTAGCTATATAATAAACTGTAGAATAAACTATATTAGCTAATAAAACAGTAATTATTTGACTCTTCATAAAAATACTCAGAAAACATGTAAGTGGGGGAAAATTAAGATCTTGATAAAGAAAAATATGTATCCAATGAGCACAGAATAAATTAGAATGAAACATAAAGAGAAAAACCAACTGTCCCACTCTATTCCACTCTCTCCTTTTTATTATCCGGAACACTGAGAGCACGCAGCGTTATCTTGTTTCAGAAACATATCAAGGCCATCTATCGGAATGCATGAGTAACACTTTAGCTTTCTACCTTGAAGTTTCGGAACGCTTCATATAAACTTCCCCCCCCCCCCCATTTTAGGGAAGTGGGTTATTAGAAAGAGACAAAAAATAGCCTATGCTACTCTCCATCCCTTCAAATATCTCCACTTAAAAAATCATATCAATTCGTCGCTCCATTTTGCCGTGAAAGACGGACAAACATACACACACACTTTTCCATTTATAATATTAGTATGGATATTTCTAATGATTCGCTTGGCAGAAGTTCACTACCGTTATTACTATTTTTGCAAAACATATTGCCTGTGCGACACATCCTGGAAACAATGAAATATAATAATAATAATAATAATAATAATAATAATAAAAAGTTAATAAATTATTATTTTTCAAATTTCTATATTACTAAGTGCAGTTCAGTATCAGGTATATTACTGTATTTGTTTAAATAAATATCTATATTATAAAGGCCAAACGTATCTGTGCGTAACGTGTCATTTGGCGAATGGCAACACTTTCTGATGAAATTTCGCTTTTGCAGATTTCGCTACTATAAATTTTTAAACTTATAGACATCGCACATTTTTAATCTTTACACTCTAAAACTGGAAGGAGTGAAATGCTCACTCTTTGTGAGAGTGACAGACATTTTCACTCTTTTTAGAGTGCAATTTATAAAAATACACTCCTTAAAGAGTGGAATTTCCCACTCTTTAGAAAGGAGTGAAAAATGTCACTCCGCTGTCGAGAGTGAAGTATGTCACCCCGTTGTAGAGAGTGAAATATCTCACTCCACCTACGAGAGTGAAAGCCCGGCATTATAAACTTAAAAAAAAAATAAATCCGTTAAACTTTGATCCAATATATGGAGTAAAATAATGAAAAACACCAAAATATGTCAATTTTTCATTTTTAAAAACTCCTTTTCATAATATAACCTGAAAAATCAGGCTTATTTGGTTTTAAAACGCACTCTTTTTTAAGAGTCAGCTGTTAACTCTTTCGAAGAGTGAATACTCACTCCGCCAACAATAGTGATTCATCAGCCAATCAGAAATGTCCTGCACTTCCTTTACTGATAAGAAAAACGTTTCCGCCATTTTAAAATTAATCTTTCGTTTTCTCGGTTCCACATATGTGGATCTCCGTTTATTTCATTTTATTAATAATATTCAAACGTATTTTAAATTTCGATCTTTGAATGATATGCTTCGATATGTATGCTATGAAATAATCCAAATATTAGATTAATCTTTTCTCCTGGAATCACAATGAAAAAAAAATCAGTAAAAAGATATAATACTTCATTAATACTCAATAACAGAGAGGTCACAGTACATGGATATTATTTACCAAACAAGGGATTATCATTTATGAAAAAAAGGATATTATTTATCAAGGTTAGTTATGTTTAATTTCAATTTTTGTTCCCAAAAGTTCGTGAATATTCAGTTTAGTTTCACGTTATGCAGAAAATCATTTGCTATGTGTCAGCCCGTTCTATCTCCTCAGGGAAAAAAAAAAATGCTGACACAAGTCATACAATATAAACATCATTAGCAATTACGTGATTTTATTATTCTGACTCAGTCTTATCTTAAAGTATTTACTTATTTTTTTTTTCTTTTTGAAGTTAAATGTATAATTCGAATAGGAATTTCTCTTATGGCAATATTTTTGAGAAATTGTTGAATCTAACAATGAATTTTATTCCGTTATAAAATTTATATCTGTTGTAAACTTTTGTTTGTGACGTATGTATTTCTAGACATTTAAAAATAAAAAATGATATTTAAGTATTGAAACAAAGTGCTTTTTTATGTCTGGTGTTTATTGAAACTGCTTCATTAATTTTAAAAGTTCGTTGTGCGACTTATATAAAACGAAATATTTTTAAAGAGATAAATAACTGCTTTTTATATTACAAATGTTTTTCAAAGCTAGTAATAAACGCCCCTGAATATTTTCGGTTTATAAAAATATAACCAATAAAAATGTAGCTTTTAGTATTTTTTTCGTAACTCCCCCCTTGCATATTTTATAATTTTGCACTATTGTTGATATTCTTAATTAAAGCAATCAGGAAGCGGAAAATAATGTTTCAATTTTAAAGTTTAATATTTATAAAGTTAGTTATTATATTTAGTATATAAATAGTTATTTTCCAGTAATGTACATCTGATATAGGAATTGCTAAAAATGCAATTTTGGGGAATGTTTACAGTGCATACAATATATTGACTTAAAAGAAAACTTAAATAATCAAATATTATTTTTAAATTACACATATCAAAATGTAATGGCACCAAAACTTTTATAAATATATTAATGTGATTAATAAAATTTTAATAATTTTTTTCATTTTATTATTATTATTATTTAAAATGAATCAATGTTTTGTCTATTTTATAATCTGGCAATCAAACTACTCATGAGGCCGATAATATTATTTAAGGGCACAGTCAAAGAGGGGCTTATAGGGCTTAATCGTTCACCATTTAAATAAAAACACTTAAGTTACAGAAGTCATTAAAAACATATTTTCTGTCTTAAATATTTGTTTAATTTTACTTTTACAATTTTGGCAGCAGATACTTTTTAGAATAACACTTTCATTTTTGGTACCGGTTTCGAAAGTGAAAGAAACTTTATTAAAATTATCTGCGACCGAAATCGAAAAAGTAAAAAAGATGCGATATAGAGACGAACTTCAGCTATTCAATGCATAATAAGTATATAAATAAATAAAATGTCGAAATGCAAACGAGATATTAGAAAAATCCCGCCCCATAGGATTAGCATTAGCTCGTGCTTCACCGGCAGTGTCAGATGCCTTAAGGGTGTCCATTACACGCATATCTACTCTATATATGGGAATAAAAAATTGAAATTAAATATGACTTATGTTTAATAAATACGGCTTGTATTAATATATATTTTTCAGCAATAAGATTTTAATTACATGTAAAAAAAAACATAGATAACGTGCATTATGGATTTATTTAAATAATATGTAAAACTTAATGGGTATCTGAAAAAAAAATATTGACTGTTTAAGATTTTAAAATTGTTTCATAACTTGCGCTTATGGGCATTTTAAAACTATCATATATTTATGGGGCTACCAATGAAAGCAAATAAAAGGAGAAAGAGAGGAATAAAATAGTTTATTTCTGTCAATAATCTAATTTAATTCATATGTAACTTTAATTACGTTTTCCCTTAAAAAATTCAATTAATGTTACATAATATGAATTAAATAAATATTGTCAATAAAGTATTTTAATCCAATCTTTACCAAGCTTGTATTTATTTTCATTGTAAGTTCTAAAAGATACGATTCTTTTAAAGTGGCCATAATTGCAATAAAAAAAAAAAAAAAAAAAGGAACATTCACTCCTATGAAAAAGTGACTACTCACTCCTTCTAGGAGTGAAAAGACGCACTCCTTTAGCAAAAGTGAATAGTCACTCCTCAGAAATAGTGATTATTGACCCCTGTTTAGAGTGAATATTCACTTCCCAGGAGTGAGTATTCATTCTTTGAAAGAGTCAATGATTCCACTTTTGCTCAGAGTGAATAGTCACTCTAAAGAGGTTCGGCATATTTTGAGTCTGCGATAGAGTGAGTATTCACTCTTCCGGAGTTAATAGTCACTCCTTTTTATTTAGAGTGTACACCGTTGTATAGAGACAAAAAGTGTACTTTTAAATGCAATTTGTTTGAAAACTGTATCTATATTTGTTTTTGAGATATTAATTTTTTTGTAGTTTTTAATTCAATTTTTCTTGAGGTGGCAACTTTAGTAGTACTTTTCTATGCGAAGTAAAGAGAAAATAGCCATAAAGTAAAAAGAAAGTGTAGACAGGACTTATAGTAGCTGGGAGTAATGAAAAAAATATAAACCTGAAATCCTCTGCAAAAAGCCCAAACGCAACCGTGTGCTTTCCAAAAAAGAATAAAACTTTTAGTGCTACGGTTTTTAGTTTATAATTCACGGCTACTTGCAGTTGTGGTTTATAATAAAATGCAATGCTACTTTAGAATGCTTTAATATAAACATTGTTTTCATTTAGTGAAAAAAATGCACAGTTGATATTAAAGAATTCGGTGTCTGTTCCATGCGATTGTTTTGTTTGGGCCGAATAACTGCATTTAAATTTAGTGATAACGCTCATCATTTTGCAAACTGTTTTTACATTATACTTCATCTCCATCTATCTCTTTCCTCCATAGAAAATAGCAGATTACCATACATTTTTTTTTCCCAATTTTCTCATTTCAACATAAAAACTAGTTGGATGTGTCAATCCCAAAACTTTCTTCTATCTTATTCTCATAAGTACATTTTAATATTTAAAAAAAAACGTGGTGACCCCAAAGTTACCCACTATTGAATTTCCTCGAACATTTGATCTAGCCTAATGAGATTCTGGTATCCGAAAAGCCTAAAACGCAAAATTTAATTAATATTCTGAGAAAATGAGCTTAGTAGTGCCTCATGTTGGGTAATTTATACTAAAACCTAATAAGCATCTATTTATGTCAAGACCTAACAGAATCTGAAATTTGATGGAATTTCGTCCATTAGTTCTTGAGATATAGTTATAACAAAAAAATTGCAAAACGTAGCACAGCAACATCATATCTTGGACAATATATGCCAAAACTTAAAAAAGCGTCTAATTATGTTATGGTGTAAAAGAATCTGAAGTTTGATGAAATTCTGTTCATTAGTTCTTGAGATACAGCTAGTTTAAAAAAAACCGTGTAAAATATAGCAGAGCAGCACCATCGGTTGAAGGATTTATAACAAAACGTAATCATCGTATAATTATGTTATATGTCATTTTGTAACAAAATCTGAAGTTTGATGAAATTCTGTGCGTTAGTTGTTGAGATATAGCTATCGGAAAAATCGTGCAATATGCAGCATAGCTGCACCACTTGTTGCAAGGTTAATACCAAAATGTAATCAGCGTCTAATTATGTTATATATTCTAGGGTAACAGAATCTAAAATTTGATGAAGTTCTCTGCATTAGTTCTTGAGATATAGCTATCGCAAAAATCGTGCAAAATGTAGCATAGCAGCGCCACCTATAGGGCAGTTCACACCAAAACGTTATCAGCGGATATGTATCTCAAGGTATCGCGGAATATGAAGTTTGGTGAAATTCTGTGCATTAGTTCTTGAGATATAGCTATCATGAAAATCATGAAAAACGTGGCATAGCAGCGCCACCTGCTGGACAATTTACACCAAAACTTAATCAGAGTCTATGTATATCAAGTGGTCACAGAATCTGAAGTTTGATGAAATTCTGTGCGTTAGTTCTTGAGATATAGCAATCTTGAAAATCATAAAAAAAGTAGTATAGCAGCGCCACCTGCAGGCCAATTTTCACCAAAAACCAATAGGCACTAATTCATATCAAGGTCTAACTGAATATAAAATTTTATTAAATTTCGAGCATTAGTTCTTGAGATAGAGCGCCCACAAATTTTTTGTCACATACAGACAGACAGACAAACGGACGGACAGACTCACAGACAGACATTTTCTAAAAATAGTCAGAACGTGTTCAGGACTTTCTAAAACGTATAAATCCGTCGAAAACCGGAAGTCGAAAATTTTCATGAATCCAATACTTTCTTGTAAAGATAGAAGAAAGTAAAAAAAATAATAATTAAAATATCTCTATTTCAAGAGTATCGTCTGCTTTAAAACCCAGTGTGTTTTGGTTTTATTTTGTTTTTATGCATCGATTAAATGGGGATTTTTAGTTTATTGCTTTACAAAAAAAAAAAAAAAAAAAAAAAAAAAAAAAAAATTTTAAAAATGTATTTTAATGAATATTTTTGTGGATTATTTGCTCAGCATTGTTTAATTCACATCAAAAATCTGAAGGAATACAGTCATTAATTTCTGTAAGATAACATTTTTCGAATTTTGGAAAAAAAAAAATAATAATGACAGCTGGTAACACATGGAACTATTAAAATAAAAAAAAATGAAGACATATGTATCGATATGTCTTGCAGAGTTTTTTTAAATGATGAAATCGTTTTTTTTTTTTTTTTGTTGTTGGATTTCTGACGTCAGATGCATATTTTTCTACATATGTTGTATAAAACTTGACCGTGAAAGTCGTCTCTATCCCTATCGATTACCTCTGGCAAAGACATTTATTTCACGCGTATATTTTTAAAACTAACTGATTTAAATTTACTCCCGAAAAACTTCTTTTCCTTTTGTCTCTCTCGTTCGGAGTTTTCGTGATTTTCTTCGAACCTTGCATAAATACGGGTTAGGTTCCCTTAGAAAGACCCCCACGAAGGACACTCCTCCAGGGCCTATATCCTTACAGTAGATAATCGGTCGACACAAAATAAACCAAACCAAACCCTTTGTCTCTCTCTCTCTCTTTATAAAAAGCCGAGATAAAAATGTTACATTTTCTTCAGAACTGACGGAGTATGAGTACATATATTTAACTAATAACTTACGCAAAATCATAAAAAAGAATTGACAAACTTCAGCCCAGGGGTGCAGAAAATGTTTCTATTCCCGAAATTTCTCCTAATCCACGTGAAAATTTCCCCAAAATTTTATTGTATATTATAGGTAAATGATATGCGGTGTTACCATAAGCATAGAAAATTGTCGATATATCTTAACTTATTCGCAGGTATATATGGCAGGAGTGATTCTGAGTCGGGAAAAAATTCTGAAAATGAGAAATTTCTTCACAGTAAATTCCCTGAACATTTATAGCAAAGTAGGGGAAGGTGAAATAATCTACTCCGAGCAGTGTTATTATTATTATTATTTATTTATTTTGTGGCCTATTAACGAAACTCGTTTTTTCACGATCACTTGACAAGAAATCTTGATTTTTTTTCACCCTGTTTTGACGAAATTCGCAGTTGTTTTGCGATCGTTTGACAAAATATGCGGCTCTTTTAATGATCTTTTTACGAAATTTGCATTTTTTATGATATTTTAACGAAAATGGCGGTTATTTCTCACCTTTTGACGAAATGCGTAGTTGTTCGCGATCTTCTGATGAAATTTGGAGTGGTTTCGCTATCTTTTGAGAAAATTTGCGGTTGTTCCGTGAACTTTTGACAAAATTTGCGTTCATTTTGCGATCTTTGGACGAAATTTGCGGGGGTTTTTTTTCTGCGTTCCATTGACGAAATTCGCGATTATTCGCCATGTTGTGGCAAAAGTCTCAGTTATATCGTCATTAATTTGGGTGGTTTCGCGATCTTTTTGCATAATTTGCGGTTTTTTCGCGATCATTTGACAAAGTGTGCGTTCATTTTGCGATCTTTTATAAAACTTGCGTTCATTTCGCGATTATTTGGCGAAACTTGCGGTTCTCACATGAACTTTTGACGAAATTTGCGGTTATTTTGCGATATTGTGATGAAACTCGCGTTTTTTCTGTAATTCTTCCACAAATTTCGCGGTTATGTCAGAATTTTCAAATTGATGACCGATTTTTTTTTTAATTTTTGGAACCAATTGTCTTAAATTTTAAGAAAATTCTGAACAGAATCACCCCTGATACGTATTATTCTGAGATCGATTTTGTGAAGGTCACCATATGGGTCTTTTTATTTGTAGTGAAATTTTTCTAGAAAAATCTCAGAAAAATATGGAATTCGTTGTTAAAATTGAGATATAAATTGTCCATGTTTCTGAAAAATTTCCCCCTATCCTAGATTGCCGGATCGAACATATTCTGCAGCCCTGCTTCAGCCTTCAAGAGAAGTCAGATAAAACAATATTTTATAAGGCAGGAAACAAGAATGTGTTACTTCTTACAAGGCGAAGTTCAAGTTTCTCCTATTTTAGTCTTTTCATTTTCACGTATAATACTTAAAAGTAAAAGACTTTGAGAATGTGCAAATCGTGACTTCTCATTAAATAAGATTTATTCTTTATTTTTGTATTTTGTTTATCTTGAATCTTCCTCATGAATCATTGTTTTCCTTTCGTTATTGACTTATATGAACAGCTGCATCGGTTTTATGGTTGTTACTCGTTGCACCTGCTGTTGGACTTATAATATTTGGATTTTTTCTTTTTTTTCTATAATACAGAGACTCGTATTCATACTAAAATTCCTGAAATTAAAAAAAAAAGTCTTAAATTATGGTAGTCTTTTGTTCTGAGATTCTTGAAATTTTCCCGAGTTTTGTGCTTTATTAGCATATGCACACATAGAGAGCGATTTATTCTTTTATTAGTATAGATTTTAACTAATATTACATTTATAAGTTCCCTTTTTCCAATGTATTTCTGCATTACAATGCGTAGTTTATTTTCGGTAAATGCAAAAAGCAAATCATCTAATTGAAAACAAATATAATTAAAATTTTATTTGTTTTCAATTAGTTGATCTTTATTTTTGTTGCGTAAAACGTAAGTAAAAAGTAAACATGCATTAAAATCTATCTATATATTTAAAACGCTAAGCATTTCCTTTCGACAGTCCGTGAGAGCAAACTACTGCATCAAATGACACCATTCTTTTTTTAAACGAAAGGTATTTGGCCACAGATTTGTTATCGCACATTTGTTTGTTCACAAATTTTATTAATTAGCCACAATTTTCAATTAAAATTTCACGTATGCGCATGCGTAGTACATAAGTACAAGTTTGCCTTTGGAGTGACGCATTGCACATGCGTAGAGATTCTCGCTCAGTGAACTATCACTTCACAGCTAATGCGTCTGCATCTCAAATATAATTTATTCGATCTTAAGGTCCGCGCACATAGCACTAACTTCTTGCGGTCAGGTGTCGCTATTTTTGATCTTTCGTGTCGGCACTTTGATGCATAAAGTGCTTTTTCAGTGAACTTTTTTGAACTTCAAGAGAGAAATTGAACTCGAAATCAGTTGACAGCTTTACGACTGAAGATTGGGTAGATAAAAGTTCCCCTTCCTTTGTCAATTTGGTAGGGTCAGTCCCACAAAAATCATTTAAAGAGATTTTACCTTTGTTCCCTTCTTAAACAAAGATTGATTGATTGCTCTTTTAGTGTAATAAAAACTAGTGCTGTTCGCTCGCAGCCTTATTGTGAACAAGCTCTTCTTTTTATCATAAAGTTATTAGTTGTCTCTTTCAGTGTTATTAACAATTCAAAAATATGGTTTATTTCGGAAGGTGTCGTACTACACATAGAAGATAAACTGAATGATCTAAGGCTAAAAGTTACGACTGGTAATCCTTCTTATAAATTACCGTTACACACGAAGATTGGAAATGTTAGCATTTTAAGTTGTAGCTGATATCAATATATAATTTAAAAAAAATGTTATCATAAATATTAAAGTACAAAACAGTTCCTGTAAAATTAAAAACCAAATTCTAGACAATTGCGCATGCGTCAACTGATTCTAGAACTTCTCCATTATAGAAGTTTACTCAGTGTGTTCCAGGTAGCGTAGTGGGGTAACGCCGCTGTTTTAAGCTTTGAGTTTTTGTAAAGGATGCAGGTTCGAATCCAAACCCGGCAAAATGATTTGTGTAGAATTTTTGTCGATAATTCATTTCAATAATAACATATTTTATTAGTAAGAAAAGTTTTAGGATTTCTATTATTATTATTATTATTATTTGAATGCCTTATAATTGAACATACACAGTCCAGTCACATTAATGTGACCACCTGTCAAAAGCCAGAATATCCTCCTTTCGCAGAGCGGACTGCTGCGAGACGTGTAGGAAGAGAGTCAATAAGGTTCCTAAAGGTGTTCACTGGGATATTGAGCCATGCCGACTCTAATGCCGTGGCTAGCTGCGCTAGATTACGGGGTTGAGGATCCATGGCGCGAACAACCCGATCGAAATGGTCCCACAGATTCTCGATTGGGTTTAAATCAGGTGAGTTTGCTAGCCAGGGGAGGACGGTAAACTCATCCTGGTGCTCTTCGAACCACGCACGTATACTGGCAGCTGTATGGCACTTCGCATTGTCCTGCTGGTAGATGCCATCATCCTGAGGAAAAACAATGCGCATGTAGGGGTGAACATGGTCCGCAAGGACAGATGCGTACTTGTATTGATCCATCGTGCCTTCCACAATGATGAGTGAACCCAGAGAATACCAGGAAAACATTCCCCAGACTATAATGCTCCCGCCTCCAGCTTGAACCGTTCCGGCAATAGTTGCAGGATGTTTGCTTTCAGAGGTTTCACGCCTTATACGCCAACGTCCATCTGTCCGACGGAGCATAAAGCGCGATTCATCGGAAAACGCTACCTGTCGCCACTCAGTGGATGTCCAGCTGCGGTACTGGCGTGCAAATTCCAGCCTTCGTCGTCGGTGAACAGCAGTCAGCATAGGTGCACGAACCAGGCGTCTGCTTCGGAGGCCCAGATGCAGCAATGTTCGCTGAATAGTAGTTTGGGAGACACTTTTGGTAGCCCCTTGGTTCATTTGGGTGGTCAGTTGCTCAACGGTAGCCCGTCTATCTGCCCGAACGTATCTCCGCAACCGTCGTTCGCCTCTGTCATCTATGGTCCGTGGTGCACCACATTTGCCACGTCGCTGATTTTGGACAGTCCCATTTTGCCATGAACGGTACACTTTTACCACGACGGCACGCGAACAGTTCACAAACTCAGCCGTTTCGGAAATGCTTCCACCCTTGGCCCGAAAGCCAATGATCATGTCCTTTTGGAAGTCGGATAAATCGCTTCGTTTCTGCATTACGCCAACGATTGAAATGTTTTCCGAAGCCCTCACACACCCTTTATATACCCTCAACTGCACTGTGCTGCCACCTGCCTCCTGTGATTGGTTATTTAACGTCGACGTAGAAAGTACGTGGTGGTCACATTAATGTGACTGGACTGTGTAATTTAACACTGAACAATATCTTGAAAGAATTAATTAATTTTTATTTAAAATACTTAACCTAAAATATTTTACATGCAATTATCACCATTACATAAATTGAACTGATCTACAATTTTCGTTACATTTTTCTACCATTATCAAGAATACAAAATGTCTGTAAGAAAGAAAAGTCATTCATTAATAAAGAAAAAAAAGAAATAAAAATGTTAGTATAACAGCTATAAAACAAATTACATTGGCACCCATGATTTAATATTTGAAAAGATGTATAAAAACGTATAAGAAAATTCAAGTAATAAAAAAATTATAAATAGTTAGCTGCATCAAATTTAAAATTTAGGATTTTAGAGAATGAGACAGATAAAAATAAAAGTCATTTCAGCCAGGCGCGGATCCACTTGCGGGGGGGGGGGGGGGGGGGGTCGCGACTCTGTCGGAGACATTCCATTTTTCCGGAAAAAACGCGAATTTCATTAAAATGTCGCTAAAAAGAGCTTAATTTTGTCAAAGTGTCGCGGAAAAAGAGTGAATTTCGACAAAAGATCACGGAAAAAGCACGAATTTTGTCAAATGTTTGCAAAAAAAACCCCTGTTAATTTTGTCAAAGTATCGCGGAAAAAGAGCAGATTTTGTCAAAAGGTCGTGGAAAAAGCGCTAATTTTGTCAAAGGGTTGGAAAAGAGAAGGCAAAGTATCGCGGAAAAAGTACTAATTTCGACATAGGATCGCTGAAAAAGCGCGAACTTCGACATAAGATTGCTGAAAAAGCACCAATTTGATCAAAGTTTAATCTAGCACTAGTTTGATCAAATAAGAAAAGCACTAATTTGAAATAGCGCGAATTTCGTCAAATGATCACTGAAGAAGCGCGAATTTCATCACAGGGTCGCGGAAAAAACGTGAATTTTGACAGTGGATGGCGTAAAAAACGTGAACTTCGACATAGGATCGCTGAAAAGGCCCGATTTTTGTCAAAGTGTTGCGCAAAAAGTTTGAATTTCGTCGAAAGTTCGAGGAAAGAGCGCTGCTTTTTTCAAAGGGTTGCAAAAAAACTGCTAATTTTGACAAAGTACCGCGAAAAAGTGCTAATTTCGTCAAAGGATCGCGGAAAAACGCGAATTTTGAAGAGGATCGCGTAAACGCGAACTTCGACGTAGGATCGCTGAAAAAACGCGATTTTTGTCAAAGTGTCACGCAAAAAGCTCGAATTTCGTCTAAAGTTAGCTATTTTTTTCAAAGGGTTGCAAAAAAAGTGCTAATTTTGTCAAAGTATTGCGGAAAAGGGCGAATTTCGTCAAGAGATCTCTAATCATATTTTATTTTTTATTGTTGAAATGAGTACTCTTCGAAATCTACCTCCGCCTATAGGCCAAGTCGACAGGGATTTTTTTATTCTGAAATTTATCTTGCTTAGTCAGAGAATTTTCGCGGTTTAATTAAAAAAAAATTTCTGATTTGGAAAACTGGTAGTAAAAGATTTAAAATTAAGCAAATGCCTCTCGTCGTGAAGGGGTTAATCTATTAAAAATCTAAGTAAAATTTTATATATATATATATTCGTCTTTGGAGCAGAGAATAATTAATTGAACCTTATATATGGCACTTAAAGTCAAAAGTGTATGTTGCTAATTTCGAAAATTGGCGTAGAAAAAGTTGGGAGCCACAAAAGACGACATCATCTTTCTATCGAGTCAAATGATGTTGACATATTACTAATATTCTTTTCTTTATCGCATCAATTTTGCAATGATCATAAATTACTGAATCAGGTGTGGATTTTTTTAATCTCAGAATTATGAGAAAAGAATTACAAACAATATTTATTATACGTCTTCTCTTTATCGACCATAGCATTTTTTTCAATATGCGATGCGAGTGATAGCAATCAAGTGTGTCAAGAAAAATCGATTCTCATTCTCACTGTCGTGAATGACATAAGAAAACTTGTTGCCCTTGAGACTTCTTTGGTGTTAGCTAGCTAACTTGTCAGCCACTTACTCGTACTCATTCTTCCGCCAACAACATCAAATATGATGCCTTTTCTAAGTTTTATTTATCCTCATTTGTATCGATATTCTAGTTTCCTCTTCGTGCTCATGTTCAGAAATGGGTGATGGATTCAAAAGGGTTAAGAGATGGATCAAAAAGGTTAAGAGATGTGATAAAATTAAAATTACTTGTCGGTTGTTGAGCTCGTGCTTTCAATTGTCTGGTCTAGTTGCAAAACCGACCGTCTCCAAAAGAAATAAAATTTTTGGGGAAAGCTGTTTTTTTACCACATTTAGCGAAAATTAGGAGACAAAATTCTTTAGTTTTACAGTTATTAAAAGCCCACACTAGTCACCCAAGACGACCCAGTTGGTAATGTTAAGTCTATAGGGGGGGGGGGGCGGCGTTCTTTTCAAATATTTTATTAAAATTTTAATATTTTTCAACGATTTTTTTTAAAAATAGGATTGCTGAGGACGGTTAGTTTTAAGGCTAGCTTTTACTTTTTGGATTTTGGTTTCAGATTTAAAAAAAAATAACTTTTGGAACCGGTTTCAACCGTTCCGAAATTTAAAAAAATGTATATATATATATATATATACTGGTTTCATTGGTTTATTGTATGGTAATATATGAATTACTCTGGTTATATAATGTCCATTTATCCATATATTTTTTAGTAATTTGGTAATCTGCCTTCTATTTCACTTCAAACTTCAACTGTTTTTAATAATATGATTGTAAAAATACTGGTTTCATTGGTTTATTTAATGGTACTGTCTGAATAACTTTGGATGTATTTATAAAAGTGTATATATATATATATATATATATATATATATATATATATATAATACCATTAAAAGTAGACAAGATTCACCAACGGATTTTATCAATAAAACAATAAACCAAAACGAAGAATTAAATTGAATTATAGTAAACAATATTAACCATTTGAAATTAACCATTGAATTTAATAACTTATAGCACATTGAACATGGAAGGAAAAAAAGAATAATATGAATACAATTGAAATTTGTAGAACCAAAGCAGAATCTTCAGGTCCCAAATACTTTGGAACTACAAATGGAGTGTGTGGTTTCATCTTCGTATTTGCCATGAAAAAGCAAAACAATACGAATTTGATATATATATATAACGTGACCAAAATCGAAAAATTAAAAACTAGCCTTAAAACTAACCGTCCTCAGCTATCCTATGCAGCAAAAATAAATAAATAAATAAATAAATAAAATATCGTTCAAAAATATTAAAATTTGAGCGAGATATTTGATAGACTTAACATTACATAATCCATAGACTTAAAATAAACACGAAATAAGGTGGCAGGGCCAGATAAATTGAGGGGGTTATATAAATTTTTGGTTTGTACTTGACTCCTTTGCAACTTACTTTAGAATAAGTCGGTTTTACAATAAATCCGAAAATAATTTTCTCTAAATTTTATGTGACATTGACTGTTTAGGGGCAGCAAACGCACAAAAATGTTTTGTTCAACTAAATTTTATTTCACAAAAAGAAACATTGAGAAGAAAAGAGCTTTGGTAAACTTTAGAAGAGTGCCCACAGCTCAGATTTGTTTGATTACCAGTAGGGCAGTATCTGGGGGGGGACCCTAAATGAATAAATAATAATAATAATGCCAGAAATTAAGAAAATGTATCACAAATGGTCACGAATTGATATAAAAACGAGCTTCAAAATACTGGGAAATCACTGGCGTTGTAAACAAACTTACATGAACTCGTCGCTATCACATGCTGAATCATCATAGGCATGTTATTACATTAATAAAATGTTATGATAGGCGTCATGGTAATTAATCGAAATATGCTAACTATGATGCTATTATGTTATAAATTAATTATGCATCATGTTATTACTAGGGATGGGACGAATAGTGATTTGGCCGAATAGTGATTTCTTTTACAGTTTGTGCAAAAACTTAAAAGATCATTGTGTTACATTATTAATTGCATTAAATAATGTGCATTATTAAAAAAATTAAAATATTTTCTACTAAATATTGAATCTATTTTATCTTTGATCAATTCACGTGTTTGAAGTTTTTTCTTTTGAGCAATAGATGTGTTCACCAATGTGTACTGATTTTAATCCTATGCATAAAAAAAAATGACGTAAACCCAATATATCTAATGCTTATTGCTGAAATAAAGTGTTAAAACTCATAAATTATAAAGAAAAAAAGAAAATGTCATTAAATTTCTTCTAAACTACGGATTTTTTTTTTTTTTTTTTTTTTTTTTTTTTAAGAAAAACCAATTGGTTTAATCCTATGCATAAAAAAAGACCTAAACCCACTATATATAATATTTATTACTGAAATAAAGTGTTAAAAGAAGAAATTACTTATTTTCAATAATCTGAAACACGTAAATTATAAAGAAAAAAAAGAAAATGTCATTAGATTTCTTCTAAAAAAACCATTTGGTTTTATTGAGAAAAAAACCATTTGGTTTAAACCATGGTTAAAACCAATTGGTTTAAACCGTACCAACTCTGACAGAAAGGCTGTATATTTTCTAGTATCTGAATAACTGTATATTTTGTAAGTAAGAATGAGAAGGACTTTATGAATGAAGTAGCCAATTTGGATTAGATAAAAAAAATTTGCAATGAAATTCTTTAAATCCTAAATTTATTTATCAAGATATCTTTCACTATTCGGCAAGATTTAAGAAATATTCGGCAAGATATCTCTAAATATTCGGCTACAGGTATTCGGTCAACAAGCCCTCAATATTCGGCCAACCGAATATTCGGCAAAAGGGCCGAATACCGAATAGTGGCCGAATATTCGTCCCATCTCTAGTTATTACCAGGGTATATTATTCATAAGGACAACAGCTATGGCCTGGGAGTGTACATTGTGTCGGGGAAATTTAAGAACTTAGATGCACTTAAATTTAAACAAGTTAGAAATTGCACGTGAAGCGTAGCAAATGAGGTGCGTTCGTACGATAACGTAGTTTTAAAAATATTAAGATCTTGCTGTTATGGTAGACAGTACTTCGGACACAGTATAGTTCTCGAAATCTTTTTTGTGTTCCTTTAAATATATAGAAAGTAACTTGTATTACACCTCAGTAATGTATATCATATTCATAAAATCTGAAATGGTTTAATACAGAGTGTCCACTCTGAACGGTGGCCAATGGCTAATTTCTAAACCATTAGTTATAGACATATAGTTCCAATTGCAAAAATGCTTCAAAAAAGGCAAAGAATTGTTTTTAAGTGATTTAGGTCAAAAAAAAAAAAAAAAAAAAATTACGAAAATTAAATTTTTATACGGTCCCCCGGTCCTATAAATGATATTTAGTAATTTTTTATCACTACTCTAACTAAGTTAGACAAAAAAGTCCCATTCCTCTGCGATTAAAACTGATAGAGTAATACCTGTTTAAAGTTGAAGTATATTTTTTGCTGCAAAATAGGGGTCAGTCACAAATTTACTGGAAATAAAAATAAACGTCAGATGTAAAATTTAACATTAACATTGAGAGTAAAATAATTTTTACAATATTATTTTTAAATTTATGTTCATTTCTACATATTAAAGCAAAAAATACAACTTTTACTACAAACACAGTACAACCTCCAAATAAGGGACACCTCTATTTAAGGAACAAAAGTTGCGGTCCCATAGATATATTTTATTTGGAGGTTTCACTGTATAATTTAAAAAATAACAAATTATGTGAAATTACATTATGAAAAGCACAATTTGTTACAAAATGATAGTATTTAAAACTATATTAGCTTATTTAACCTAATAATATTTGGAGTACTACTATAAAATAAATAAATGGCACGCACCTAAAATCGTATTAATATTACATTGTCATTGGATATCAATAAGTTTGCGAATTGGACTTGATCGCATACTTGGAAGTGAGTTAAAATTTGAATACACATTTTGAACTAGGAAAACATACATAAGAAACTCATAAGTAAAATAAAAGCTTACAAAAATAAAACACCCTTTTTAAATAAAATCATGAAAAGAAACAGCTTCATTTCCTTACAAAATAAAACATATGTAAATATACAATTGAGGATGTTAATTTCAAAACTCACCTTATCGCATCTTGTTTTCTGTAGCAGTCTAAATCAGTCAGTACAATGTAACTATAATCTCCAAATTTACAATGTAAACCAATAGACGCACTTAAAGGTTTTTAGCGATTTCCTAGAATTAGATTTAAAGAGAATTTTGAAACTCAGTTCTTTAATTATTTTAACCGATTTAGATGTTAATTAATTAAAATTGTCGCTACCGTAAAACTTATATGGTGGCTGCAACTTCAGTTAAATCGCTTTAAAAATACTTCTTTACCTCATTTAAAACTTTTTGTAATTGGAACTATATGTCTGTGACATACGGTTTAGGAATTAGCCATTAGACAGCGTCGGAAATGGACGATCTTTATAATACTTTAATCACTTAGCATACGTTCCCTTAAAGCTTAGCGCAACTTATCCGTTTTCAGTTACAGAAAAGTGGTTTAACTCTTGAAATTCAAAGTTTCATAACTCGGTCAATTTTAGTGTTAGATGAATGGGACTTTTTTTGTGTTGTTTGTTAGAGGGATAGAAAATTTTTACTAAATATCACTTAAAGGACCGAGGGACCGTATAAAAATTTAATTTTCGTAGTTTTTAGATTTTTTAAAAAATCTAAATCGTTTAAAAAACAATTCTTTACATTTTTTGAAGCATTGTTGAAATTGAAACTATATGTCTATGACTAACGGTTTAGAAATTAGCAATTGGCTACCGTTAAGAGTAGACACCCTGTATTAGAGGTCTGCGCGGGCCAGCCCGAGCCGGATGGGCCTAGTCACTAATCTTTTCGGGCCGGGCCTTAATTTTTTTCCCTGGAGTATCGGGCCGGGCCGAGTCTAATTTATTTTTTCCGTACGAAGCCGAGACTAATTTCATTCTTCCTAGTCTTCACGGACCTAAATAATCAGTTGATCCAAAAATTCTTGCAAAATAGACATATACGTTTAAGTCGTCATTATTCTACAATTAAACATTAGAATTTATTCTTTTTAAAGAATCATAGATCACTAGGCGTCTTAAAATAGTATTAAACACATAAAAAAAGAAAAGATTATGACGGAATTTTTGTTTAATTTGAAAACTGCAAATTTCTTTTAAACTGTTCATTCATGCAAAATGAATACAACAATACGCGAAAAAAAATATATATTTAACATTTACATCTGCTAAGAAGGAAACGTATTTTTTTTCCCAATGTTTTGGAAGATTGTACTTTTACCATATACCATTTTTTAGATTTTTTTTTTTTAATGTATTAATAATACTATAAGTGAAACATTTACATACAACAAACAAAGGTTCATTAACCCCTTGAAGGACGGTGGTATAAAAGTAGGTATAATTTTTTACTGGAACGATGGATTTCGTTATATAGAGGCTCGACTGTATATGGGTGATTCTACGATAAGAGGTAATTTGTACGGCAATCCGTTTAAAACAGATTTTTTATTCTATATGTTGCTATTTTTTGCAATGAATCGCATCATCTTAATATACTTTATTAAATAAAATCACGATTGAATGCCTAATTTAAACACATTTTTTTGAAATTTCTTACAAAGTCAAAAAAGTCCCCTCCCCTGGCATGTCCCCTTGCCGGTTTCAATTTAACTTTCAAACAATACATATATTTTTTCTGCCAGATGCTTAGCTAAAGTATGTTTAATTGGAATTTAAGTAATTATACTTACGTATTATAAAATAAAAAATAAAATATTTTTGTTAATTTCAAATAATTTTTAAAATTAACTTTTGTCCCTCTTTTTTTGTGTCTCTCCCCTGTCAAATTTCATTCCGCTGAAACAAATATAAATTCAAGGATGGATATATTGGAAGTAGTGCTTAAGGACATCTATTGGCTTGAAGTTAGCAATACTAAACGCGCAAACCATTTAAGCGTCGCCATTTTTAGTTGTTGCGACGCGACCGTGTTTTGTAGTGGTTTCGCACAGTGATTGTGTATCTCCCCTGGTAAGTCATAAAACTTATAATATTCATTTAATTCAATTGCATTTACTGCCCTAATTACACAATACGGTAATACTTAAAGTGAAATACACAATTAACCGAAAAACTAATTCAGTCAGTTAAAAAGTTTGAATTTACACGAAAATGTCTCTCCCCTGCCGTATTTCCCCTGGCACGATAACTGCCAGGGGAGCGAGTCACTGACCAGAAAAAGTTATAAAATATGTATAAAGTGACTTGCCCTTATATGAAAAAGTAAATAAACGGGACAAAAATCATAATTTAAAGGTTTTTGATCAAACTCAAACTTTTCTTTTTGGCCGAATTCTCCATGTTTTTGAACCTCTTATCGTAGAATCACCCATATACCACTTAATTTTAATTGCGAAACGCCACATTGACACCAGAAATTTGAAAATAAGATTTTAATTTTATCAAGTACGTACAGAAAAGTTTTTATCTATTTTGAAATAAATTCATTTTTAAATTCTGGTGTCAATCAGTCATTATTTTAAGAATAGAAGTGCTTTACCCCTCAAAGTGTTAAAAGCGTAAATATCGCAGCCTATGGCACTTCTGCATAAATAGAGATTATAAACATGAAAGAAAAAAAAAAAAAGACTACGATAAGTTTTTTTGGTCTGAACTCTTCCGTTAGAGTAAAGATCAATGTTCTGTAGAAATTCACCAGTGCCAGGCCGGGTTCGGGCCGAAATTTTAACTCTCGGGCCGGGCCGGGCTCGGGCCTGGAAATTTCGGCCCGTGCAGACCTCTACCCTGTATAATTAAAACACGCCCCAAACAATGTTTCCCTCGTATAGCATTATGTAGTGGAATACTTTTGTGTGGCCCTGTAATTTAATAATAAATGTCCTTTGCATCACAGATTGTACAGAATGTATATTTTAGTATATATAAACTTCATAGGTTCATGTCAATTCTGTTATATTCGAAAGAGTTTAACATCATTAGAATGTATTTGAAACTATTTTTTTCCTATTGATCCTAATGTAATGGAGTACTTTTGATTGTCCCTCCAATTAAACTATACATTCGATTTTCATAAAATTTAAAATGACTCGACAAAATTACGCTAAAATTATATATTTTAAATATCGTGCGATCTGGTTGGGCAGTTTTTGTTTTGTTATATGCGGGCAGACAGACGGACTAACTGACAGACATAACGACGAATATAGGTGCTAGTTATTTATATAATTACGGACGCACCTAAAATTATTCAGATCTTTATATAGTAGTACACAGTATTTCGGATACAGTATAGTACTCAAAATCTTTTGTGCGTCCCTGTAAATACTATCTGCTTTCTATTAGACAGAAAGTAACTTATAGTAAACCTCAGCAACGTCCAATGCATATCAATTCCATAAAATGTGAAATAGTTTAATATAATTAAAACCCGTCCCAAACCACAATGTAATGGAATACTGTTGTGTAGCCTGGTAAATTAATGCTAAATAATCTTTACACCACGTATTGCACAGAATGTATATTTTAGTATATACTTCATACATGCATATCAATTTTATGCAAGTTTTATTCCAAGCATTTGAAACTATTTTTTCCCTTTTCACCGTAATATAACGGAATACTTTTGATTGTCTCTGTAATTTAACTATACATCCGATTTTCATAAAATTTGACACGACTTGACAAAATTGTGCAACGATTACATATTTTAAATTTCAAACGATTCGGTTGATCTATTGTATGCAGATGGACGGACTGAACGACGACTGTACGTGCTACGTATTTACATATTTATGAACGCACCTAAAAAGGGGGTTCGTTTATTTTATATAATCTAAAGATTTCAATTTGCTCTTTCCGTCTGTCTAATCAAGAAAATTTTCCATTTTTAGCTGTGCAACCGTTTTATATTTTATTAAGTCTTATATTTCTATTGAAATGATTGCATAATGCATTTTTAATATTTCGACATACCCTAAAATTTCTTTCATATCATATTTTCATATTCTAAGAACGGTTAATTTAATCTTTCAAATTGAAGAAAAAGTTTTGCCGTCTTCAATTTTGACAGTGATTTTCATCTCTCTTTTGTCTACTGTTATGCTTTTCATTTTTTATTGCGATTTATACTTATCTCCTTTTGCTATCTAAAACAATATTGACTTAACAATCAATGGATGCATCGTTTGTGTATGTGTTCAGCAAATAAGATATGGATAGCACAACAGACAACAAAAAAAGTGTTGATAAAAAAGCGATATACCTTCAAAGGTAACGAATGTTTTTTTTTTCTTTTTCTTTGCCTATGACATTTAAAACTTTATTAGTATCATTATCATAATTTTATTACTTCATTTTTTTAAGCGCAGCCTAGACTAGATTAATAATCAGAGTTGGCTAAACAAAAACATTTGGCGTCAAATAAAGAATTTCGATAATAATATATTTGAAAGGTGTAAAATTTGGCGATAGCCAAAATTTCCTGTAATTTGATGATTTATTGCTGTCTCATATTAGAGTTAAATTTATGTTAAGTTTTCAATGCTGGATGTGTCTTCTTTTCTATTTTATTGTTATAAAGATGCTTTGGTTTTTCTTTGGTGGGGGGGGGGGGGGTCAAATATTTATAATGTCATAAATTGGTGCGTGACATATGCAATGCTGTCACAGGCGACTATTTTTATATTTTGTTCGCATTACTATTTTTAAAATATACATTTTCTAATATGCATATTTCTCTTGCAAATGTTGCCAAAGGATATGTAAAAGTTCTTTTGGAAAAATAGTTCCAAATAAAAATTAGAAAAAAAACGCCCGTGACAGCCCTGCTTAGATATGATTAATTGTTTTTGTGTCTTCTTAATAGGTTTCTTTTATTCCTAATCGACATTTTTTTTTAATTGCACAAAAGCTGACTGATGAAATATGATTTGCTATTTCGGTGTAGTTTAAGGCTTTTTTCAACTGCTCTGCTAACAAGCGAAAAACGTTTTGGCACATTTACAAATACATTTTTTAACAGAAAGATATAAAATTGGAAAGCCTGACTATGGAAGCAATTTAAAATCGAACTAAATTTTACTTTTTTTTTTTTTTTTTTTTTTTTTTTTTTTAATCAATAAATTACCTATTGAGTTATAAGCGCTAAAGCACTGGAAAATGAGAGCGATTAGATTATTTCTGAACAAAAACACCTGCTAGTTTCACGCATTTCCGAACAAAAATAAATTAAAACTTATGTCATAAAGTTATCCTTTTTTATTTAAGAACAGCCTTAAGTTTCTTAAAGTGCTTCACATTTCCTTAAAAATCAGTTCCAAAGGGAATGAAATTGTTATTGATGGGCCTTATAAGGCGAAATATTTTATCTAATTTCATCGCCTTTGCACGATTAGTTTTAGTAAACGATTAGTTTAATTCTTTGGAATATATGATATATCTCTTATGTGTCCACGTTTTCTGTTTGAAATACTGTACCATAATTACTGGCAAACATAAAACTTATCTTTCTGCCTGAATTGTACACTTATATTTTAAAAGAGAAAGAAATGTAGCTTTTGCTGATTTCTGTCATATCTTGAGAATAAATAGAAAATTTGCTATTTTAAATTTTGAGGGACAGAAAAATCAAGAAACGTTGTCATGATGGAGTACTTAGGTTCAGAGGTGCAGAATATGTCCGATCCCGCAATCTAGGATCGGGGTAAATTTTGGTCATCTAGGGAAATTTTGCACAAAAATATACAGTTGGTTTTGATTTTAACAACGAATGACATAGTTACTCAAGACAGAGAAATTTCCACTACAATTAAAACATCCGTATGGTGACCTTTCAAAATTTATCGCAAAATAATATATACTTCCGCATATATTGAGAAAGTTTGGCAAAAGAAATCTCTACCTATGGGAATACAGAATTTATCTAAGTCTATAATTAGACATGTTACTTTTCCATGGAAACGCCAATTCCACTTTTTTGGCACTAGATTTTATCAATCCTGGGATCGATATATACATTGACAGCAAAGAAAAAAAAAAAAAAAATCTTGACACTGGAGATTTTAAACGTTTTGTTAAATATCTAAAAATATACATGAGGAATGATTCCGAAATTCCAGATGTATAAACAAAATAGTACAGGTCATATATTTTCGAGACGATTTCTTCCTTAGATCCCACAGTAGACCGTTCACAAATTGAAAAAGAACGAAGATCTTTTGGATAACCCTATTATAACTAATGTAGCAAAAGCGTTCAAAGTGTACATTATGATTAAGTGTGAAAAATAACAGTAGTAAGTCTTGATTATGTCCATTAATAATTACAAGGTAGAACCCGTCGAATTTCGACGAAAGAAAGTATTTAAGAAGAAATTGTTTCATTGATTTATAATAAGCCTACAAAATTAGTTAAGGGAGAGGGGGGGGGGGTTAGTGTGGACATAAAAATTTAATTTAATTTCATAAAATTCTAAGAGCATTTTTAAAATTTCGCAACCCACTCAAATTGAAGAATGATATTTCTTGTTTATAAATATACAGGAAAGATGATAATAAATACTGTTAAACAATAAGAAAATTGGCAGTTTTTAACATTGATTCATGTGTCCACACTAACCCCTTGTAGGGGTTAGTGTAGACATAACCAAAATATGTTGGAGGCTAGTGTAGACAGTTAATTTTTTCACAAACATTCCTTAACAATTATTGTTATTTTCGGAACTTCTAAGTTTTAATTACAGTCTAAAGGGTTTATGGAGAAAGAAGTAACACCAACAAACACAAGTTGTGTGATTTTTTTTTCAATTATTCCCCATTTTTAATTTGGGAATTATTTTTCATATCAAGAAAAGTAAAATGATGTGCTGGATCTTTTTTTTCTGAAGAAATACAACATCAGACACTAAAACCATTACACTTTCAACTCTGCCTACAAAATATACAATATTGCTACATCTAAAAGTTGGTGACGATGCGATTAGTTTATAATAATGTAACAGTTGATATTTCTCATGCTTCTAATCAACATAGAACAAGTAAGAAAAATCATGCATTAAGCATAGATTATGAAGCACTTTCCAACACTTAATGAAATCTTTAACAAAACTTTGTTATTTAGGGAATAATAGTGTATAGCCAAATATACCCAAATATGTATTCCAGTACATTAGAACAGCCCTGTATTTCATATGTCAGTTCATATAATGGGAAAATTTAGCTCAGCAAGAAAATACCTAGTAGCTTGAAATTTCTTTATCAGCAATTCATACTATTAGATGGAAACATACTTGAATACTTTTGTTCAGCCCTGTAGTTTACATTATACCTTTATTACACGTCAGCATTAGGCTAAAATTTATTGTAAACTAAAACACTTTTAAAACAACTGAAATCACATTCTCATAAATTATCATTCATAGGCGTCCATGTACCGAATTCTTTGCGTGGCCCTGTATATCCCTTTATCTATATTCTGCAAACATTTCTCAGTAAATTGAATGCAGCTCAGCGTAAAAATGCATAGCTTATTTAAGAACCACGTTTAAATAATTTACGCTCATATTCAGTAACGTTGGTGAGCTCTTTTGGGTAGCCCTGTATATCAACTATAACAGTTATACACACCATGTAATGCGCATATATTTAGCGAAATACAAACGCTAATATCATAATTAAAATGCATTTCATCCCTCCATCAGCCATCATCGGACACATATACGGTACTTCTGAAAGAATATACTATTTGAAATCTTTTGTATGGCCCTGTAAATGCTATGTACTTCATATTATGCAAGACAGTAGCGTATAACTTATATTAAGCTTCAGTGACATATATCAGTTTTATTATATATGAAAAAGCTCAATATATTTTTAAAATGTCACACACAATTCCCCCTTTTACCATTATATCTAATGGAATTCTTTTGTGTGGACCTGTAAATGAATAATAGCTACATTTGCACCTTATATTTTATAGAATGCATATTTTAATACCTTTGACAGGGTATAACATCCTTAAAATTCCTTTGAAACGATTTTTCCCCATAGGCCGTAATGTAATAGGAAAATTTTGATTCGCCCTGTAGATAAACTAATCATGGTAGAAACTAAATTTTCGATAGGACTTGTGCTAGGGTAAACGTCAATAACATCCTAAAATTTCATGGCAATCTGAGTATATTAACGATTTTTCCCCATAGGCCGTAATGTAATGGGAAACTTTTGAATCTCTCTGTAGATAAACTAATCACGGTAGATACTTCATTTTCAGTAGGGTTCGTGCTAGGGTAAACCTCAATAACGTCCTAAAATTTCATCGCAATCCGAGTATATTAACGATTTTTCCCCATAGGCCGCAATGTAATGGGAAACTTTTGATTCGCCCTGTAGATAAACTAATCATGGTAGAAACTTCAGTTTCAATAGGACTTGTGCCAGGGTAAACGTCAATAACGTCCTAAAATTTCATGGCAATCTGAGTATATTAGCGATTTTTCCCCATAGGCCGTAATGTAATGTGAAACTTTTGATTCTCTCTGTAGATAAACTAATCATGGTAGATACTTCATTTTCAGTAGGGTTCGTGCTAGGGTAAACCTCAATAACGTATAAAAATTTCATAGTAATCCGAGTATATTTACGGGAGTTAGAGCGCGGCCAGACGGCCAGACAAACCGAATGCATAAGCACTTTTCAACTTTGTTGGAAAGTGCTAAAAAATGTATATTCTGTTTTATTGAATTAATTTAAAATTAAGGCTAAATTAATCCTCTAAAAATGCAAAATTGGTGAATTTAAAAAAAAAAAAAAAACTTCTGCTTGAAACGATTTGATGAAAATTTTAATACATATCCTTATTTATATGGAAAATAGTCTTATTTGATGTTTATTATAGTAATTATATTTGTAAGTTAACATACTTTCTGTAAATCTTTACATTATAATAAATTTAGTACTTAAAATACAAATTATGAAGTACAATAAGCTGTCTACATTAACCCCTAGTAGTGTGTCTACACTAGTGCTCGCGATAGGATACGTATAGCAGGTATACGATTAAACGATATACGTATATCCGTATAATACGTTTTTCTGCTATACGGATACTTTCGAATATACGTTTAAACGTATCCGGATACGTATAAGGCGTATCAACTAAACGTATATTTAAGAATACGTATATTTAATGTATACGTATATTCGGCGTATCGTATCTAATTTAAATAGAGGACTTCACCAGTCTTATGTCGCTGAATGGAGAATAATTTGGAAATCGGTAGCGTTACAAAAGAAATCCGCATAGTATGCAGGCCCGTAGCTAAGGGGGCGCTATGGGCGACTCAGCCCCCCCTAGAATATTTTGAGCCCCCCGCCCGGAAAAGATTCAAAGGTCACTCAATTAATTTCTGTTCCAAAAATTCAAATGAAATTCTGTTCAAAAATCTAATTTAGTTTTGAGACCCTTTCACAGTTTTGCAGAGTTACTAAATTGTATCTAAAATAAGTGTTTCAACACTACCTCATCTTATATGTACATATGAAGTTAACATGATGTTTCATTTTGCACCAGTTATACAATCAAAATTTTCATCATCCTATACTTTTCTTAGCATAAAATGAAGTTAGTACAACAGTTTAATTAGAAACATAATACCTACAATGTGAATAGTTATTAATTTATCTTTCTGCATCAGAAAGAGAAAAAAAAATTATGAGCCCCCCTACATTCTCTCGAGCCCCCCCCCCCCCCCCCCCCCCTATGGTTCACCTCTAGCTACGGCCCTGATAGTATGTCTTATACATACGAGATCAAGCAATGAAAAGCGTATATTTTTTAAAACAGTTTGCAAAAAGTTCACAAAAGATCAGACTCCTGATTGGCTAATCTCGCTTCACTAACAGTGAAATATCTACTATCTGGATTCCAATCAAGATCTTGGTATTTCCCTTTATAAATATTTTAATCAACGTACATGTTCAGTGCAATTTACCGAAGTGACCCATGTTACCTATCGATTGTAGGGCAGTACGAAACCGAAATGTGGCACCAATGAAAACTATCCTGTTGAACTGTAGCTGACGTCACAATTCGCCTTGATTTTTATTTCATACTACCCTACAATCGGTTGGTAACATTGGTCACTTCGGTAAGTGACCGGTAAGTTACTCTAAACATACTCAATGTTTAATTATGTTTCTTCTAATTTTCATTAAATAAGTCATAAAATATTCTTGGAGGACAAAATAATTCAATTATTTAAAAAAGAAACTAATAAAAATTACCAAATATGTAAATTATTTTAAAATTCCTCCGCGGTAAGACAATTTACATATGGTGAAAAATAAAACCATTGTGTTACGTGACGCAGATACTTAGTATAAGTATCTCGTAGTGTAGAAGAACGAGCATTTATAGACGCAGTTCTGCTTAGATTACAATTAGAAATGAATAGAAAAAGCTGGGTGTGGCGGTACTCTGAGAAAAAGAATGACAGACCCTACTGCCTGCTATGTGATGATGATATTGCTGAAAACTCATTCTGTGCAACTGGTGGAACAAAATTCATGCCACATATAGACAAAGTCACAGACAGATATTTTGTAAAAACATATTTTTCGGACTATCTTACCCTTAAAAAGTGTAAACCAGTCGAAAGATTTCTCGAAAACATTACTTTCTTCTTGTTAAGATACAAGAAAATATGAAAAAACTAAGTACTGAGCCACAGCTCTTCCAAAGATTAGTTTGATTCTATTCACAACTAATGTAAGACAATTTATAATAAATAACTTAGTTTTTGGGAAAGAAACCAAAATTTAAACTGAGAAACGTATTCAGATTTTTTAGGTACCTGCATAACAAGTAGTAGTTAAGTAAACGCATCGTAGTTTTTTAAACAGAGAATCGCGATGGGGATACTCTACCGGATATTTCTCAATGTCTGTAATCCGCAGAAAAGCATTGAAACATCAAATTTCATATCTTGAATGAAAAACGTTTAAACGTTTATACGTTTAACCGCTTGGATAAGATCCGTATATACGATGTACCGTATATGTTGTTTTGGGCAATACGTATAAACGCCGATGCCGTATTATACGTATAGTTGATCCGTATTTCGTATAATACGTATTATACGTATACGCGTATAAACGTATAATCGAGAGCACTAGTCTACACTAACCCCATGCTAATATTCTGAAGTTATTCTTCAGTTATACTCATTTAACCAATTTTAATATCTTAATGAAGGTTATAGAAATGAAGAAGACAAGTCACACTTGTCTTATAGCTACTTGTTTATCGGATTTAAAATTTAAATTCGTTGTGCTGCAAAAATGAAAAGGAAATCTTATGTTTACTTTTCATGCATGAAATTAAACTTCTTGCAACTAAATTTTTGCTTAGTATGGAGCACATTGTTGTCAGGTTGTGTAAATTTTTTAGTAATTTTTTCTACATTATTTAAATTGTTCTTTTGAATATCTACACTAACCCCCCTCTCCCTACAGTAAAAAATGCATCTTAAATTGGTATGTATAACTCTTAAACAAATGATATTTAACCTAAAGTTAACGAAATACTATTTCCACAAAACTCACTCTTAAAAATTATTAAAATTAAACTTCGTTAAAATTATTAAAATTAAATCGTAATGTAAGCAGTTAAATATAATAAAGATCTGTTATTAAGACAAAATTATCAATTAAGGCTCTTATTGTATCGTAATTCAAAATGAAAAATAGCAGAATTTATTCCACTTTGACACAATCATAAAATTTTTCTTTGTGAAATTTAAACCCCATATCATTTTCACAAAATGAAAATTCACATATGCACGTCTCATACCTGCATGGGTGCAAGTTTTCCGTCCACAGACGGAATTCCGTCTTTTAAAAGTTCCCGAGGACGGAAGCGGGACGGAAAAATCTCCGACGACGAAAAATGTTTGCGAAAATGACGCGTTTTTCGCCAAAAGATCGCGGAAAAAGACACTATTTTTCGTCAAAAGATTATGAATAAAAGTGATTTTTGTCAAATGATCGCGGAAAAAAACGTTATTTCTGTCAAAAAAATCGCAGAAAACAGCGCTATTTCGTTTAAAAGATCACAAAAGGACGCGTTTTTCGTAAAAAAAAATTGCGAAATGAAGCGATTCTTGTCGACGTATCTCAAGAAAAACGCCATTTCCGTCGTAGAATCGCGAAAATGATGCTGTCTCTGTCAAGGAATCGCGGAAAAGACGCGATTTTTGTCAAAAGATCGAGGAAAAGACGTTTTTCGTCAACACATCGCGAAAAAAGACACGATTTTTTTAAAAAAGATTGCTGATAATACGGGATTTTTGTCAAAAGATCGCAGAAAAATCACTATTTCTGTCAAAAGATCGCAAAAAAGACGCGTTTTTCGTCAAAGAATAGCAAAATAAACGCGATTCCTGTCGAAGGATCGCGAAAATGACGCAGTCTCTTTCAAAGAATCGCGGAAAATACGCGATTTTTGTGAAATTATAGCGGAAAAAACGTTATTTTTGTCAGAATGGCGGAGAAAACGCGATTTTTTGTCAAAAGAGCAAAGAAAAGACGCGAGTTTTGTCAAAAGATCGTGGAAAAGACGCGAATTTTTCTCTTAGGATCGCGAAAAAGTTGCGAATTTTTGTCTAAGGATCGCGAAAAAGTTGTGAATTTTTGTCAAAAGATCGCGAAAAAGTTGTGAATTTTGTCAAAAGATCGCGAAAAAGTCGCGAATTTTTGTAAAAGGATCGCGGAAATTCACGAATCTTCGTCAAAGGATCGCAAAAAACGAGTTTTTTGGTCATAGGATTGCGATAGAGACGCGATTTTTGTCAAAGAATCGCTAAATAGACGCGATTTTTGTCAAAGAATCGCTAAATAGACGCGATTTTTGTCAAAAGATTGTGGGAAAAAACATGAATTAAAAAAATGAAAAAAAACGTGGGGGGGGGGGGGAGTGATTCAAAATATTTTCAGTCCTGGCAAAATTTCAAACTTGCACCCATGCATACCTGTATTTACTTTTTTTTTTTTTTATGGTATTCTAATTTGATCATTTTAAAATAATTTAAATTCAAAATCTGAAGTCTCGAATGCTATTAGCTGGAAACAGATACTAAACTGTTTATATTCTTTTAAGTGTAATTGAAAATTTTGAAAGTGAGAGTGAAATTAAAATTCACCTGGTTTTATAGCAAACGATATTTTAAAAGATAGCAAACATTTTAATTTCAAAAAATTTCACTTTTTAATCTCCGGAAATTTTCCCTTTACTTTTAATAGAAATGATGTACTTCTGTTGCCACTTCTATAAAAATAGTGTTAAAAACTACAAAAAAAATAAATAAATAAATAAATAAATAAATAAATAATAATAATAAAAAATATGTGTGCCACTCGGGGACTGCCGCGGTAAAGCTATTGCATAGCATTTTTTATCAACTAATGCAAAAATACCGCGTCAATGTCTGCTGAAGTCTATCGAAGGATACCTTCCCGAAGTCTGTCAAACTGAAACTTCGTTAGCCGGATTGTTAAGAATTTTTCTCGTTGCGGAATTCTTAAATTCGGTCGCCGCGCTCAAAGCCCCCGATAAAAGCTATGCAATAGCTTAATAAATTACCAAACAAAATTTGGTCGCGCTACGAAAATTAGATCGCGAGTTATAAGCATTTTAAATTTTTCGACCCTCACGGTGGGGGGGTCTCCTGTCACCAAAAATTAACACTGTCTCATAAAAAATTACCAAACAAAATTTGGCCGCGCTACGAAAATTAGATCGCGAGTTATAAACATTTTAAATTTTTCGACCCTCACCGTGGGGGTCTCCTGTCACCAAAAATTAACAAAATCTCATAATAAATTACCAAACAAAATTTGGCCGCGCTACGAAAATTAGATCGCGAGTTATAAGCATTTTAAATTTTTCGACTCTCACCGTGGTGGGGGTCTCCTGTCACCAAAAATTAACACTGTCTTATAATAAATTACCAAACAATATTTTGCCAAGCTACCAAAATTAGATCGCGAGTTATAAGCATTTTTAATTTTTCGACCCTCGCCGTGGGGTGTCTTCTGTCACCAACAATTAACAATGTCTCATAATAAATTACCAAACAAAATTTGGCCGCGCTACGAAAATTAGATCGCGAGTTATGAGCATTTTAAATTTTTCGATCCTCACCGTGGGGTGTCTCCTGTCACCAGAAATTAACAATGTCTCATAATAAATTACCAAACAAAATTTGGCCGCGATACGTAAATTAGATCGCGAGTTATAAGCATTTCAAATTTTTCGACCCTCACCGTGGGGGGTCTCCTGTCACCAAAAATTAACAGTCTCAAAATAAATTACCAAACAAAATTTGGCCGCGCTACGAAAATTAGATCGCGAGTTATAAGCATTTTAAATTTTTCGACCCTCACCGTGAGGGTCTCCTGTCACCAAAACTTAACACTGACTCATAATAAATGAATAAACAAAATTTGGCCGCGCTACGAAAATTAGATCGTGAGTTATAAGCATTTTAAATTTTTCGACCCTCACCGTGGGGGGTCTCCTGTCACCAAAAATTAACAGTCTCAAAATAAATTACCAAACAAAATTTGGCCGCGCTACGAAAATTAGATCGCGAGTTATAAGCATTTTAAATTTTTCGAACCTCACCGTGAGGGTCTCCTGTCACCAAAACTTAACACTGACTCATAATAAATGAATAAACAAAATTTGGCCGCGCTACGAAAATTAGATCGTGAGTTATAAGCATTTTAAATTTTTCGACCCTCACCGTGGGGGGTCTCCTGTCACCAAGAATTAACAGTCTCAAAATAAATTACCAAACAAAATTTGGCCGCGCTACGAAAATTAGATCGCGAGTTATAAGCATTTTAAATTTTTCGACCCTCACCGTGAGGGTCTCCTGTCACCAAAATTTAACACTGACTCATAATAAATGAATAAACAAAATTTGGCCGCACTACGAAAATTAGATCGTGAGTTATAAGCATTTTAAATTTTTCGACCCTCACCGTGGGGGTTCTCCTGTCACCAAAAATTAACAGTCTCAAAATAAATTACCAAACAAAATTTGGCCGCGCTACGAAAATTAGATCGCGAGTTATAAGCATTTTAAATTTTTCGACCCTCACCGTGGGGGGTCTCCTGTCACCAAAAATTAACACTGCCTTATAATAAATTACCAAACAATATTTTGCCAAAATACCAAAATTAGATCGCGAGTTATAAGCATTTTTAATTTTTCGACCCTCACCGTAGGGTGTCTTCTGTCACCAACAATTAACAATGTCTCATAATAAATTACCAAACAAAATTTGGCCGCGCTACGAAAATTAGATCGCGAGTTATGAGCATTTCAAATTTTTCGACCCTCACCGTGGGGTGTCTCCTGTCACTAGAAATTAACAATGTCTCATAATAAATTACCAAACAAAATTTGCCCGCGCTACGAAAATTAGATCGCGAGTTATAAGCATTTTAAATTTTTCGACCCTCACCATGGGGGGGGGGGGGTCTTCTGTCACCACCAATTAACAATGTCTCATAAAAAATTACCAAACAAAATTTGCCCGCGCTACGAAAATTAGATCGCGAGTTATAAGCATTTTAAATTTTTCGACCCTCACCGTGAGGGTCTCCTGTCACCAAAACTTAACACTGACTCATAATAAATGAATAAACAAAATTTGGCCGCGCTACGAAAATTAGATCGTGAGTTATAAGCATTTTAAATTTTTCGACCCTCACCATGGGGGGTCTCCTGTCACCAAAAATTAACACTGTCTCATAATAAATGAATAAACAAAATTTGGCCGCGCTACGAAAATTAGATCGTGAGTTATAAGCATTTTAAATTTTCTACCCTCACCGTGGGGGGTCTCCTGTCACCAAGAATTAACAGTCTCAAAATAAATTACGAAACAAAATTTGGCCGCGCTACGAAAATTAGATCGCGAGTTATAAGCATTTTAAATTTTTCGACCCTCACCGTGAGGGTCTCCTGTCACCAAAATTTAACACTGACTCATAATAAATGAATAAACAAAATTTGGCCGCGCTACGAAAATTAGATCGTGAGTTATAAGCATTTTAAATTTTTCGACCCTCACCGTGGGGGTTCTCCTGTCACCAAAAATTAACAGTCTCAAAATAAATTACCAAACAAAATTTGTCCGCGCTACGAAAATTAGATCGCGAGTTATAAGCATTTTAAATTTTTCGACCCTCACCGTGGGGGGGTCTCCTGTCACCAAAAATTAACACTGCCTTATAATAAATTACCAAACAATATTTTGCCAAGCTACCAAAATTAGATCGCGAGTTATAAGCATTTTTAATTTTTCGACCCTCACCGTAGGGTGTCTTCTGTCACCAACAATTAACAATGTCTCATAATAAATTACCAAACAAAATTTGGCCGCGCTACGAAAATTAGATCGCGAGTTATGAGCATTTCAAAATTTTCGACCCTCACCGTGGGATGTCTCCTGTCACTAGAAATTAACAATGTCTCATAATAAATTACCAAACAAAATTTGCCCGCGCTACGAAAATTAGATCGCGAGTTATAAGCATTTTAAATTTTTCGACCCTCACCATGGGGGGGGGGTCTTCTGTCACCACCAATTAACAATGTCTCATAAAAAATTACCAAACAAAATTTGCCCGCGCTACGAAAATTAGATCGCGAGTTATAAGCATTTTAAATTTTTTGACCCTCACCGTGAGGGTCTCCTGTCACCAAAACTTAACACTGACTCATAATAAATGAATAAACAAAATTTGGCCGCGCTACGAAAATTAGATCGTGAGTTATAAGCATTTTAAATTTTTCGACCCTCACCATGGGGGGTCTCCTGTCACCAAAAATTAACACTGTCTCATAATAAATTACCAAACAAATTTTTGGCCGCGCTACGAAAATTAGATGGTGAGTTATAAGCATTTTAAATTTTTCGACCCTCACCGTGGGGGGTCACCTGTCACCAAAAATTAACAGTCTCAAAATAAATTACCAAACAAAATTTGGCCGCGCTACGAAAATTAGATCGCGAGTTATAAGCATTTTAAATTTTTCGACCCTCACCGTGAGGGTCTCCTGTCACCAAAACTTAACACTGACTCATAATAAATGAATAAACAAAATTTGGCCGCGCTACGAAAATTAGATCGTGAGTTATAAGCATTTTAAATTTTTCGACCCTCACCGTGGGGGGTCTCCTGTCACCAAAAATTAACAGTCTCAAAATAAATTACCAAACAAAATTTGGCCGCGCTACGAAAATTAGATCGCGAGTTATAAGCATTTTAAATTTTTCGACCCTCACCGTGAGGGTCTCCTGTCACCAAAACTTAACACTGACTCATAATAAATGAATAAACAAAATTTGGCCGCGCTACGAAAATTAGATCGCGAGTTATCAGCATTTTAAGTTTTTCTACCCTCATTGTGGGGGGTCTAATGTCTCCAAAAATTAACACTGTCTCATAATAAATTACCAAACAAAATTTGGCCGCGCTACGAAAATTAGATCGCGAGTTATAAGCATTTTAAATTTTTCGACCCTCACCATGGGGGGGGGGTCTTCTGTCACCAACAATTAACAATGTCTCATAAAAAATTACCAAACAAAATTTGCCCGCGCTACGAAAATTAGATCGCGAGTTATAAGCATTTTAAATTTTTCGACCCTCACCGTGGGGGTTCTCCTGTCACCAAAAATTAACAGTCTCAAAATAAATTACCAAACAAAATTTGGCCGCGCTACGAAAATTAGATCGCGAGTTATAAGCATTTTAAATTTTTCGACCCTCACCGTGGGGGGTCTCCTGTCACCAAAAATTAACACTGCCTTATAATAAATTACCAAACAATATTTTGCCAAAATACCAAAATTAGATCGCGAGTTATAAGCATTTTTAATTTTTCGACCCTCACCGTAGGGTGTCTTCTGTCACCAACAATTAACAATGTCTCATAATAAATTACCAAACAAAATTTGGCCGCGCTACGAAAATTAGATCGCGAGTTATGAGCATTTCAAATTTTTCGACCCTCACCGTGGGGTGTCTCCTGTCACTAGAAATTAACAATGTCTCATAATAAATTACCAAACAAAATTTGCCCGCGCTACGAAAATTAGATCGCGAGTTATAAGCATTTTAAATTTTTCGACCCTCACCATGGGGGGGGGGGTCTTCTGTCACCACCAATTAACAATGTCTCATAAAAAATTACCAAACAAAATTTGCCCGCGCTACGAAAATTAGATCGCGAGTTATAAGCATTTTAAATTTTTCGACCCTCACCGTGAGGGTCTCCTGTCACCAAAACTTAACACTGACTCATAATAAATGAATAAACAAAATTTGGCCGCGCTACGAAAATTAGATCGTGAGTTATAAGCATTTTAAATTTTTCGACCCTCACCATGGGGGGTCTCCTGTCACCAAAAATTAACACTGTCTCATAATAAATGAATAAACAAAATTTGGCCGCGCTACGAAAATTAGATCGTGAGTTATAAGCATTTTAAATTTTCTACCCTCACCGTGGGGGGTCTCCTGTCACCAAGAATTAACAGTCTCAAAATAAATTACGAAACAAAATTTGGCCGCGCTACGAAAATTAGATCGCGAGTTATAAGCATTTTAAATTTTTCGACCCTCACCGTGAGGGTCTCCTGTCACCAAAATTTAACACTGACTCATAATAAATGAATAAACAAAATTTGGCCGCGCTACGAAAATTAGATCGTGAGTTATAAGCATTTTAAATTTTTCGACCCTCACCGTGGGGGTTCTCCTGTCACCAAAAATTAACAGTCTCAAAATAAATTACCAAACAAAATTTGTCCGCGCTACGAAAATTAGATCGCGAGTTATAAGCATTTTAAATTTTTCGACCCTCACCGTGGGGGGGTCTCCTGTCACCAAAAATTAACACTGCCTTATAATAAATTACCAAACAATATTTTGCCAAGCTACCAAAATTAGATCGCGAGTTATAAGCATTTTTAATTTTTCGACCCTCACCGTAGGGTGTCTTCTGTCACCAACAATTAACAATGTCTCATAATAAATTACCAAACAAAATTTGGCCGCGCTACGAAAATTAGATCGCGAGTTATGAGCATTTCAAAATTTTCGACCCTCACCGTGGGATGTCTCCTGTCACTAGAAATTAACAATGTCTCATAATAAATTACCAAACAAAATTTGCCCGCGCTACGAAAATTAGATCGCGAGTTATAAGCATTTTAAATTTTTCGACCCTCACCATGGGGGGGGGGGGTCTTCTGTCACCACCAATTAACAATGTCTCATAAAAAATTACCAAACAAAATTTGCCCGCGCTACGAAAATTAGATCGCGAGTTATAAGCATTTTAAATTTTTTGACCCTCACCGTGAGGGTCTCCTGTCACCAAAACTTAACACTGACTCATAATAAATGAATAAACAAAATTTGGCCGCGCTACGAAAATTAGATCGTGAGTTATAAGCATTTTAAATTTTTCGACCCTCACCATGGGGGGTCTCCTGTCACCAAAAATTAACACTGTCTCATAATAAATTACCAAACAAATTTTTGGCCGCGCTACGAAAATTAGATGGTGAGTTATAAGCATTTTAAATTTTTCGACCCTCACCGTGGGGGATCACCTGTCACCAAAAATTAACAGTCTCAAAATAAATTACCAAACAAAATTTGGCCGCGCTACGAAAATTAGATCGCGAGTTATAAGCATTTTAAATTTTTCGACCCTCACCGTGAGGGTCTCCTGTCACCAAAACTTAACACTGACTCATAATAAATGAATAAACAAAATTTGGCCGCGCTACGAAAATTAGATCGTGAGTTATAAGCATTTTAAATTTTTCGACCCTCACCGTGGGGGGTCTCCTGTCACCAAAAATTAACAGTCTCAAAATAAATTACCAAACAAAATTTGGCCGCGCTACGAAAATTAGATCGCGAGTTATAAGCATTTTAAATTTTTCGACCCTCACCGTGAGGGTCTCCTGTCACCAAAACTTAACACTGACTCATAATAAATGAATAAACAAAATTTGGCCGCGCTACGAAAATTAGATCGCGAGTTATCAGCATTTTAAGTTTTTCTACCCTCATTGTGGGGGGTCTAATGTCTCCAAAAATTAACACTGTCTCATAATAAATTACCAAACAAAATTTGGCCGCGCTACGAAAATTAGATCGCGAGTTATAAGCATTTTAAATTTTTCGACCCTCACCATGGGGGGGGGGGTCTTCTGTCACCAACAATTAACAATGTCTCATAAAAAATTACCAAACAAAATTTGCCCGCGCTACGAAAATTAGATCGCGAGTTATAAGCATTTTAAATTTTTCGACCCTCACCGTGAGGGTCTCCTGTCACCAAAAATTAACAGTCTCAAAATAAATTACCAAACAAAATTTGGCCGCGCTACGAAAATTAGATCGCGAGTTATAAGCATTTTTAATTTTTCGACCCTCACCGTGGGGGGTCTCCTGTCACCAAAAATTAACAGTCTCAAAATAAATTACCAAACAAAATTTGGCCGCGCTACGAAAATTAGATCGCGAGTTATAAGCATTTTAAATTTTTCGACCCTCACCGTGAGGGTCTCCTGTCACCAAAACTTAACACTGACTCATAATAAATGATAAACAAAATTTGGCCGCGCTACGAAAATTAGATCGTGAGCTATAAGCATTTTAAATTTTCTACCCTCACCGTGGGGGGTCTCCTGTCACCAAGAATTAACAGTCTCAAAATAAATTACCAAACAAAATTTGGCCGCGCTACGAAAATTAGATCGCGAGTTATAAGCATTTTAAATTTTTCGACCCTCACCGTGAGGGTCTCCTGTCACCAAAATTTAACACTGACTCATAATAAATGAATAAACAAAATTTGGCCGCGCTACGAAAATTAGATCGTGAGTTATAAGCATTTTAATTTTTTCGACCCTCACCGTGGGGGGTCTCCTGTCACCAAAAATTAACACTGCCTTATAATAAATTACCAAACAATATTTTGCCAAGCTACCAAAATTAGATCGCGAGTTATAAGCATTTTTAATTTTTCGACCCTCACCGTAGGGTGTCTTCTGTCACCAACAATTAACAATGTCTCATAATAAATTACCAAACAAAATTTGGCCGCGCTACGAAAATTAGATCGCGAGTTATGAGCATTTCAAAATTTTCGACCCTCACCGTGGGGTATCTCCTGTCACTAGAAATTAACAATGTCTCATAATAAATTACCAAACAAAATTTGCCCGCGCTACGAAAATTAGATCGCGAGTTATAAGCATTTTAAATTTTTCGACCCTCACCATGGGGGGGGGGGGTCTTCTGTCACCACCAATTAACAATGTCTCATAAAAAATTACCAAACAAAATTTGCCCGCGCTACGAAAATTAGATCGCGAGTTATAAGCATTTTAAATTTTTCGACCCTCACCGTGAGGGTCTCCTGTCACCAAAAATTAACAGTCTCAAAATAAATTACCAAACAAAATTTGGCCGCGCTACGAAAATTAGATCGCGAGTTATAAGCATTTTAAATTTTTCGACCCTCACCGTGGGGGGTCTCCTGTCACCAAAAATTAACAGTCTCAAAATAAATTACCAAACAAAATTTGGCCGCGCTACGAAAATTAGATCGCGAGTTATAAGCATTTTAAATTTTTCGACCCTCACCGTGAGGGTCTCCTGTCACCAAGAATTAACAGTCTCAAAATAAATTACGAAACAAAATTTGGCCGCGCTACGAAAATTAGATCGCGAGTTATAAGCATTTTAAATTTTTCGACCCTCACCGTGAGGGTCTCCTGTCACCAAAATTTAACACTGACTCATAATAAATGAATAAACAAAATTTGGCCGCGCTACGAAAATTAGATCGCGAGTTATAAGCATTTTAAATTTTTCGACCCTCACCGTGGGGTGTCTCCTGTCACTAGAAATTAACAATGTCTCATAATAAATTACCAAACAAAATTTGGCCGCGCTACGAAAATTAGATCGCGAGTTATGAGCATTTCAAAATTTTCGACCCTCACCGTGGGGTGTCTCCTGTCACTAGAAATTAACAATGTCTCATAATAAATTACCAAACAAAATTTGCCCGCGCTACGAAAATTAGATCGCGAGTTATAAGCATTTTAAATTTTTCGACCCTCACCATGGGGGGGGGGGTCTTCTGTCACCACCAATTAACAATGTCTCATAAAAAATTACCAAACAAAATTTGCCCGCGCTACGAAAATTAGATCGCGAGTTATAAGCATTTTAAATTTTTCGACCCTCACCGTGAGGGTCTCCTGTCACCAAAACTTAACACTGACTCATAATAAATGAATAAACAAAATTTGGCCGCGCTACGAAAATTAGATCGTGAGTTATAAGCATTTTAAATTTTTCGACCCTCACCATGGGGGGTCTCCTGTCACCAAAAATTAACACTGTCTCATAATAAATTACCAAACAAATTTTTGGCCGCGCTACGAAAATTAGATGGTGAGTTATAAGCATTTTAAATTTTTCGACCCTCACCGTGGGGGGTCACCTGTCACCAAAAATTAACAGTCTCAAAATAAATTACCAAACAAAATTTGGCCGCTCTACGAAAATTAGATCGCGAGTTATAAGCATTTTAAATTTTTCGACCCTCACCGTGAGGGTCTCCTGTCACCAAAACTTAACACTGACTCATAATAAATGAATAAACAAAATTTGGCCGCGCTACGAAAATTAGATCGTGAGTTATAAGCATTTTAAATTTTTCGACCCTCACCGTGGGGGGTCTCCTGTCACCAAAAATTAACAGTCTCAAAATAAATTACCAAACAAAATTTGGCCGCGCTACGAAAATTAGATCGCGAGTTATAAGCATTTTAAATTTTTCGACCCTCACCGTGAGGGTCTCCTGTCACCAAAACTTAACACTGACTCATAATAAATGAATAAACAAAATTTGGCCGCGCTACGAAAATTAGATCGCGAGTTATCAGCATTTTAAGTTTTTCTACCCTCATTGTGGGGGGTCTAATGTCTCCAAAAATTAACACTGTCTCATAAAAAATTACCAAACAAAATTTGCCCGCGCTACGAAAATTAGATCGCGAGTTATAAGCATTTTAAATTTTTCGACCCTCACCGTGAGGGTCTCCTGTCACCAAAATTTAACACTGACTCATAATAAATGAATAAACAAAATTTGGCCGCGCTACGAAAATTAGATCGCGAGTTATAAGCATTTTAAATTTTTCGACCCTCACCGTGGGGTGTCTCCTGTCACTAGAAATTAACAATGTCTCATAATAAATTACCAAACAAAATTTGGCCGCGCTACGAAAATTAGATCGCGAGTTATGAGCATTTCAAAATTTTCGACCCTCACCGTGGGGTGTCTCCTGTCACTAGAAATTAACAATGTCTCATAATAAATTACCAAACAAAATTTGCCCGCGCTACGAAAATTAGATCGCGAGTTATAAGCATTTTAAATTTTTCGACCCTCACCATGGGGGGGGGGGTCTTCTGTCACCACCAATTAACAATGTCTCATAAAAAATTACCAAACAAAATTTGCCCGCGCTACGAAAATTAGATCGCGAGTTATAAGCATTTTAAATTTTTCGACCCTCACCGTGAGGGTCTCCTGTCACCAAAACTTAACACTGACTCATAATAAATGAATAAACAAAATTTGGCCGCGCTACGAAAATTAGATCGTGAGTTATAAGCATTTTAAATTTTTCGACCCTCACCATGGGGGGTCTCCTGTCACCAAAAATTAACACTGTCTCATAATAAATTACCAAACAAATTTTTGGCCGCGCTACGAAAATTAGATGGTGAGTTATAAGCATTTTAAATTTTTCGACCCTCACCGTGGGGGGTCACCTGTCACCAAAAATTAACAGTCTCAAAATAAATTACCAAACAAAATTTGGCCGCTCTACGAAAATTAGATCGCGAGTTATAAGCATTTTAAATTTTTCGACCCTCACCGTGAGGGTCTCCTGTCACCAAAACTTAACACTGACTCATAATAAATGAATAAACAAAATTTGGCCGCGCTACGAAAATTAGATCGTGAGTTATAAGCATTTTAAATTTTTCGACCCTCACCGTGGGGGGTCTCCTGTCACCAAAAATTAACAGTCTCAAAATAAATTACCAAACAAAATTTGGCCGCGCTACGAAAATTAGATCGCGAGTTATAAGCATTTTAAATTTTTCGACCCTCACCGTGAGGGTCTCCTGTCACCAAAACTTAACACTGACTCATAATAAATGAATAAACAAAATTTGGCCGCGCTACGAAAATTAGATCGCGAGTTATCAGCATTTTAAGTTTTTCTACCCTCATTGTGGGGGGTCTAATGTCTCCAAAAATTAACACTGTCTCATAAAAAATTACCAAACAAAATTTGCCCGCGCTACGAAAATTAGATCGCGAGTTATAAGCATTTTAAATTTTTCGACCCTCACCGTGAGGGTCTCCTGTCACCAAAAATTAACAGTCTCAAACTAAATTACCAAACAATATTTTGCCAAGCTACCAAAATTAGATCGCGAGTTATAAGCATTTTTAATTTTTCGACCCTCACCGTAGGGTGTCTTCTGTCACCAACAATTAACAATGTCTCATAATAAATTACCAAACAAAATTTGGCCGCGCTACGAAAATTAGATCGCGAGTTATGAGCATTTCAAAATTTTCGACCCTCACCGTGGGGTGTCTCCTGTCACTCGAAATTAACAATGTCTCATAATAAATTACCAAACAAAATTTGCCCGCGCTACGAAAATTAGATCGCGAGTTATAAGCATTTTAAATTTTTCGACCCTCACCATGGGGGGGGGGGGTCTTCTGTCACCACCAATTAACAATGTCTCATAAAAAATTACCAAACAAAATTTGCCCGCGCTACGAAAATTAGATCGCGAGTTATAAGCATTTTAAATTTTTCGACCCTCACCGTGAGGGTCTCCTGTCACCAAAACTTAACACTGACTCATAATAAATGAATAAACAAAATTTGGCCGCGCTACGAAAATTAGATCGTGAGTTATAAGCATTTTAAATTTTTCGACCCTCACTATGGGGGGTCTCCTGTCACCAAAAATTAACACTGTCTCATAATAAATTACCAAACAAATTTTTGGCCGCGCTACGAAAATTAGATGGTGAGTTATAAGCATTTTAAATTTTTCGACCCTCACCGTGGGGGGTCACCTGTCACCAAAAATTAACAGTCTCAAAATAAATTACCAAACAAAATTTGGCCGCGCTACGAAAATTAGATCGCGAGTTATAAGCATTTTAAATTTTTCGACCCTCACCGTGAGGGTCTCCTGTCACCAAAACTTAACACTGACTCATAATAAATGAATAAACAAAATTTGGCCGCGCTACGAAAATTAGATCGTGAGTTATAAGCATTTTAAATTTTTCGACCCTCACCGTGGGGGTTCTCCTGTCACCAAAAATTAACAGTCTCAAAATAAATTACCAAACAAAATTTGGCCGCACTACGATAATTAGATCGCGAGTTATAAGCATTTTAAATTTTTCGACCCTCACCGTGAGGGTCTCCTGTCACCAAAACTTAACACTGACTCATAATAAATGAATAAACAAATTTTGGCCGCGCTACGAAAATTAGATCGCGAGTTATAAGCATTTTAAATTTTTCGACCCTCACCGTGGGGGGTCTCCTGTCACCAAAAATTAACACTGCCTTATAATAAATTACCAAACAATATTTTGCCAAGCTACCAAAATTAGATCGCGAGTTATAAGCATTTTTAATTTTTCGACCCTCACCGTAGGGTGTTTTCTGTCACCAACAATTAACAATGTCTCATAATAAATTACCAAACAAAATTTGGCCGCGCTACGAAAATTAGATCGCGAGTTATGAGCATTTCAAATTTTTCGACCCTCACCGTGGGGTGTCTCCTGTCACTAGAAATTAACAATGTCTCATAATAAATTACCAAACAAAATTTGGCCGCGCTACGAAAATTAGATCGCGAGTTATAAGCATTTTAAATTTTTCGACCCTCACCATGGGGGGGGGTGTCTCCTGTCACTAGAAATTAACAATGTCTCATAATAAATTACCAAACAAATTTTTGGCCGCGCTACGAAAATTAGATGGTGAGTTATAAGCATTTTAAATTTTTCGACCCTCACCGTGGGGGGTCACCTGTCACCAAAAATTAACAGTCTCAAAATAAATTACCAAACAAAATTTGGCCGCGCTACGAAAATTAGATCGCGAGTTATAAGCATTTTAAATTTTTCGATCCTCACCGTGAGGGTCTCCTGCCACCAAAACTTAACACTGACTCATAATAAATGAATAAACAAAATTTGGCCACGCTACGAAAATTAGATCGTGAGTTATAAGCATTTTAAATTTTTCGACCCTCACCGTGGGGGGTCTCCTGTCACCAAAAATTAACAGTCTCAAAATAAATTACCAAACAAAATTTGGCCGCGCTACGAAAATTAGATCGCGAGTTATAAGCATTTTAAATTTTTCGACCCTCACCGTGAGGGTCTCCTGTCACCAAAACTTAACACTGAGTCATAATAAATGAATAAACAAAATTTGGCCGCGCTACGAAAATTAGATCGTGAGTTATAAGCATTTTAAATTTTTCGACCCTCACCGTGGGGGTTCTCCTGTCACCAAAAATTAACAGTCTCAAAATAAATTACCAAACAAAATTTGGCCGCGCTACGATAATTAGATCGCGAGTTATAAGCATTTTAAATTTTTCGACCCTCACCGTGAGGGTCTCCTGTCACCAAAACTTAACACTGCCTTATAATAAATTACCAAACAATATTTTGCCAAGCTACCAAAATTAGATTGCGAGTTATAAGCATTTTTAATTTTTCGACCCTCACCGTAGGGTGTCTTCTGTCACCAACAATTAACAATGTCTCATAATAAATTACCAAACAAAATTTGGCCGCGCTACGAAAATTAGATCGCGAGTTATGAGCATTTCAAATTTTTCGACCCTCACCGTGGGGTGTCTCCTGTCACTAGAAATTAACAATGTCTCATAATAAATTACCAAACAAAATTTGGCCGCGCTACGAAAATTAGATCGCGAGTTATAAGCATTTTAAATTTTTCGACCCTCACCATGGGGGGGGGGGGGTCTTCTGTCACCAACAATTAACAATGTCTCATAAAAAATTACCAAACAAAATTTGCCCGCGCTACGAAAATTAGATCGCGAGTTATAAGCATTTTAAATTTTTCGACCCTCACCGTGAGGGTCTCCTGTCACCAAAACTTAACACTGACTCATAATAAATGAATAAACAAAATTTGGCCGCGCTACGAAAATTAGATCGTGAGTTATAAGCATTTTAAATTTTTCGACCCTCACCATGGGGGGTCTCCTGTCACCAAAAATTAACACTGTCTTATAATAAATTACCAAACAAAATTTGGCCGCGCTACGAAAATTAGATCGTGAGTTACAGGCATTTTAAATTTTTCGACCCTCATCGTGGGGGCTCTCCTGTCACCAAAAATTAACAGTCTCATATTAAATTACCAAACAAAATTTGGCCGCGCTACGAAAATTAGATCGTGAGTTATAAGCATTTAAAATTTTTCGACCCTCACCGTGGGGGGTCTCCTGTCACCAAAAATTAACAGTCTCAAAATAAATTACCAAACAAAATTTGGCCGCGCTACGAAAATTAGATCGTGAGTTATAAGCATTTTAAATTTTTCGACCCTCACCGTGGGGGGTCTCCTGTCACCAAAAATTAACAGTCTTAAAAAAAAATTAACAAACAAAATTTGGCCGCGCTACGAAAATTAGATCGCGAGTTATAAGCATTTTAAATTTTTCGACCCTCACCGTGAGGGTCTCCTGTCACCAAAACTTAACACTGACTCATAATAAATGAATAAACAAAATTTGGCCGCGCTACGAAAATTAGATCGCGAGTTATAAGCATTTTAAATTTTTCGACCCTCACCGTGGGGGGTCTCCTGTCACCAAAAATTAACACTGCCTTATAATAAATTACCAAACAATATTTTGCCAAGCTACCAAAATTAGATCGCGAGTTATAAGCATTTTTAATTTTTCGACCCTCACCGTAGGGTGTTTTCTGTCACCAACAATTAACAATGTCTCATAATAAATTACCAAACAAAATTTGGCCGCGCTACGAAAATTAGATCGCGAGTTATGAGCATTTCAAATTTTTCGACCCTCACCGTGGGGTGTCTCCTGTCACTAGAAATTAACAATGTCTCATAATAAATTACCAAACAAAATTTGGCCGCGCTACGAAAATTAGATCGCGAGTTATAAGCATTTTAAATTTTTCGACCCTCACCATGGGGGGGTCTAATGTCCCCAAAAATTAACACTGCCTCATAATAAATTACCAAACAAAATTTGGCCGCGCTACAAAAATTAGATCGCGAGTTATAAGCATTTTAAATTTTTCGACCCTCACCTTGGAGGATCTCCTTTCACCAAAAATCAACACTGTCCCATAATAAATTACCAAACAAAATTTGGCCGCGCTACGAATATTAGATCGCGAGTTATAAGCATTTTAAATTTTTCGACCCTCACCGTGGGGGGTCTCCTGTCTCCAAAAATTAACACTGTCTTATAATAAATTACCAAACAATATTTTGCCAAGCTACCAAAATTAGATCGCGAGTTATAAGCATTTTTAATTTTTCGACCCTCACCGTCTGGGGTCTCCTGTCACCAAAAATTAACACTGTCTCCTAATAAATTACCAAACAAGTTTGGCCGCGGTACGAAGATTAGATCGCGAGTTATAAGCATTTTAAATTTTTCGACCCTCACCGTGGGGTGTATCCTGTCACCAGAAATTAACAATGTCTCATAATAAATTACCAAACAAAGTTTGGCCGCGCTACGAAAGTTAGATCGCGAGTTATTAGCATTTTAAATTTTTCGACCCTCACGGTGGGGGGGGTCTCTTGTCACCAAAATAAATAAGACCACCAAAATAAACACTGTCTCATAATAAATTACCAAACAAAATTTGGCCGCGCTATGAAAATTAGATCATAAGAAACATAAGTTTGAGACTTGATATTCTAATATCTGAAAAATACCGCGTCAATGTCTGCCGAAGTCTACCGAAGGATACCGTTCCGAAGTTTTCCGAAAGGAAACGACGTTAGCCGAGTGTTAGGTTTTTTCGTTACCGATGTGTTAGGATTTTCCGCGTTACGGAATTTTTGGATTCGGTCACCGCGCTCAAAGCCCGCGATAAAAGCTATGCAATAGCTTAATAATAATAATAATAATTCTCAAAAACAAATTAAGATATAGTTTTTAGATAAAGTGCATTTAAAAGAACACCTTCTTCCCTATACGATGGTATAAATATTGAACATGTGGGATGTTTAGATGTTTAAAAATTTGCAGTATCAAAAATTGGAAAATTGAAATTTCATTTCAAAGTGTTGCCATTTGCAAAATGACGTATGCGTTACGCACAAACAAAACCTTTGTCCTTTATAGTATAGATATTGTTACATTAATAATATATATTCCACAACGAAAAAGCAAGAATTTATATTATAAACAAATATTTTGCTTATAAGACATTGCTATATTAATAAAAACATTTAAAATACGATAAAAAGTTTATTAAATCCAATAGATTTTTTAAATCACCAGATTTTAAAAGATTCATCTTTTATATAAACATTTTAATAAAATTTTATTTTACTTAAGAAAGGTGTTATAATAATTAAAAATAAATGACATTGACATGTTTCGGATCCGTCTAATAAGATCCATAATCATAATAAAAATAAAATTTCAAAACATTTCACGGTCAATACAAATGAAACGCGACAATGAGATATAAACATGAGAGCATCCTCGTTAGAGCTTGAATGGGATGAAACATGTTTTAAATTCTTTTAGATCATGGTTTATTTTTATTTAACTTTTTACAATAGAGCGCGTGATTTTTGTTTTTTGATATTTATATCTCATTGTCGCGTGTCATTTGTATTGACCGTGAAATGTTTTGAAATTTTATTTTTACTTTCTTCTTTCTTCAATAGAAGAAAGTATTGTAATCGAAATTTTTTTTGACTTCCGGTTTTCGACGGATTTACACGTTTTAGGGGTCAGAGATTCCAAAAAACATGTTTTTACAAAATGTCTGTCTGTCTGTCTGTGTGTCTGTATGTCGCCATTCTACCATCAAAAAGTGTATGAAGTTATGCGTAGAATTGAACCAAATTTTTTGTGAATGTTTTTGGCTGTGGCAAGCAGGTCCTCCTTCAGTTTTGAAATATTCCGCCGGAAGGGGGCGCTGCAATCGCGATTTTTTGTGCCATTTTCAATATTGTACCGACCAAAAGTATATAAAGTTATGCATCGAATTGAAAAAAATTTTTTGTGTATGTGTATGACTATGGCTAGTTGGTCCTCCCTGAATTCGAAAAAAATCCGCCGGAAGGGGGCGCTGCAATCGCGATTTATGTGCCATTTTCAATATTGTACCGACCAAAAGTATATGAAGTTATGTATCGAATTGAACCAAATTTTGTTTTGTATCTGTATGACTATGGCTAGCTGGTCCTCCCTGAATTTCAAAAAAATCCGTCGGAAGGGGGCGCTGCAATCGCGATTTTTGTGCCATTTTCAATATTGTACCGACCAAAAGTACATGAAGTTATGCATCGAATTGAACGAAATTTTTTGTGTAAGTGTATGGCTATGGCTAGTTGGATCACCCTGAATCTGAAAAAAATCCGCCGGAAGGGGGTGCTGCAATACCGAATTTTATGCCATTTTCGATATTGCACCACATAAAAGTGTATGAAGTTAGTTCTAGAACTGAGCTAAAAATTTTGTATATGATTATTTTTTGGTAAGGCAAGTAGGTCCTCCCTGAATTTGAAAAAAAAATCTGCTTATCAGTCTGTTGTCCATCGGCTCGTGCAGAGACGGAAATTCGTTTTTACTCCGATTAATTGATTGAAGCAGAAATTTAAGATGAAAATCAAAGTTGATAAGGTATTGAATTAAAATTATTAAAGCATTAAAATGACTAACTATTTTTTTTTTAATATTAAAATGTATGTATGAGATAGAAGAAAGTTTTGGGATTGGCACATCCAACTAGTTATTTTTATTATGATTATGGATCTTAGACGGATAAGAAAAATGTCAATGTCATTTATTTTTAATTATTATAACACCTTTCTTAAGTAAAATAAAATTTTATTTAAAAAAACATTTAAAATACATTAAAATTTTCATTTACATGTTTCAACTCTTATTAATCGAGTGTTCTTGAGAATGTAAATAGAAAATAAAATTACAAACATAATGAACGTGAAAAACTGGAATAAATAGTTATTGAAATTAAATTAAATATAGGAAATATCCATATATTGTACGTGCAATGTTGTGTAGATATTAATTAATGGAATATGGATACAGCTCCTCATCTGTTTGCTTCATTTTGGGAACACTGAATTTTGATCGTATTCTATCGACGATAATTTTCAGAATTCTCAAGCTATGTTTTTGAGACTTTTACAAAAGTTGCGGTATGCATTTAGCTAACACATTATACAAATTATATTTTGAATTAGTTCACACATGCGCACTGAAACCTTATTTAGTCAGCTTGTTAATTTTTCGTACAATTATTAATATTTTTTAATTTTGATTACAGGGGGATTATGTATAATGGTGTTTGTCATATTTCCTGAAAAGAACATTGTTGTTTATTAAGAACTCTTTAAATTATAAGCAGAAAACTTGGCAACATTTGGAACCGTTTTTATAAAAACCTTAATTTTTCTTCGAGTGTACATGCTATATTCATAAAAATGAGCACAGTTTATTACAATAAGCCACTTAATCTTAATCTGCAGTTTGAACACTTTTGCTACATTAGTTTTGACAGGGTTATCGGAAAGATCTTCCTTGTTTTTCAATTTGTTGATGATCCCCTATGAAATATCGGTGGAAAATCGTCTCGAAAATATATGACCTGCACTATTTTGTTTACACACCTGGAGTTTCATAATCATTCCTTATGTATATTTCTAGATATTTCACAAAACGTCAAAAATAGCAAGTCCCAAGATTTTTTTTGCTGGCATTGTATATGCATGAAAATTTGCTGACATTTGTAATGAAAGGAGGGGATTCAATTTATTCAATTTATTTTGTAAGTCATGTGATTTAAAAAATATTATTTATTCAATTAACAGTACTCACTGTATTCACAATAAAAAATTACAAAGCAACTTTTTATAAATATTTATACATTTTTATACTTCAAAGAGAAGTTTTAAGTACGAAAACATCAATAAATCAGTTCTGCTAATTTTATCTTTATCAATTAATTAAATTAAAAAAAAAATTAAGGAGATTTATTATAGCATTTTATATGCATTTACTTTAATCATTCCAAAGAAGATAAATGAGCTTTTTAATGCATTATTGAAATTTATTTTAACTGAAATGTTATTTACAATTTAAGTTTAGGTTTAATACCTTTTTTTTATGTAAGATATTTTTAAATAAAAAAAACAATATTGAAACAATTTTAAAATGTTATTAACAATTTTTTACTTCGTAGTTTTGGTCTCGGGCTGTTATCGGTCTCAGATGACACTAAATTTTTCGGCCTCAGATTTCAAATTGCCAGGCGCAGGCTCCAGAAAAAGAAGTCGAACTCATCTTTAATAATAATAAACATTAGAAAGGTCTCGCATAGAAAATATTTAAAAGCCTCGTCATGTAGATAGATAATTGCTTTTCATTACTAGATAAAGAAGTAAATTTCATAATCTCCAATCCCATAGCCCCGTTACTCGCGTTCGTTTGTCATTGCACAGAAGTACTGTTATATATATTTAAAGGCTTTTATACGGCATTAAAAAAAATTATGAAAAGATAACTCGAAAAAAGACCGCACAAAAGCAAGTTTTACAATACTAATTTCTTAACCTGATAATTAATTTAAAATAACGAAGAAATAGTAATCTTAAAACCATTTTTTCCCCTCCAAGATCCGTTTTGAGAACTTTTCTGCTAAGATTAAAATTAAAAAACCATGACGATGTTTCTGGAAGTTCCTTATCTCATAAGAATGAATTTATGCTATATTTTTGAGCGTACATGTGTAGATAGAGAAATTTTCGCAACTGCAGCTTGTCAAACATGCTTAAGGTTTTTACCTCGAGCTAAGGCAGCCCCGGGAAGAAAAACAAGACACAGTAAGAGGTCTTAAACAAAGTTCAAAGTAAATGTTCTTTATTTGTAATCCTTGACCATCCATGCCTAAAGAAGAGGTCTTTTATTCTGTGTTGCAATAACTCTGAATCTTGGAATTCCGACTGATTTATCCCGCTATTACAATGCATTAATGGAAAGTTCAAGTTTCTTTTTTTCGTCATGTTTCTTTACAATTTTTTTTTCACATTTATAAAATTGTAAAAGAAATCAGACATATTGCAGTTGTTATTCTATTCTCTACTGCTTAAGGGAGTCTGAAAGTAATAATTCCCCAAAAATTTGATTTTTTGGGGGTTGGGGTGGGGGCTTAAAAAACTGAGTTTTTACCGTTAAATACCGCAAACCGTTTAAAAATGTATATTTTTTTAATGAAAATATCCATTTTATTTTTCCTTTTGACTAACAAAATAGCCTGTCTAAATAAATGTAAACATAGTTTTCAATTTAACTTTTATTGCATTAAAACAACTTTTTAAAACTGTTTTACAGGTTATAATCTCTAATACTTTAATTAGTTAGGTCCAACATATTAAAATATTTATTTTTCAATATAATATAATATGTTAAGATTAATATTTTATATTCAAATTGTAACCTCTGTTGCTGTAACTTTTTTTTTAACTAAGAAAATTGAAGAAGAATTGGTAAAAAGAGCACACAAAAAACAAGAAAAGCAACAAAAATCACAGTTCAAACTTATCTGCATGGAGCCAAAGGTGAAGACAAAATCTTTTCCTGTGAAATCAAAAAAGTGTTTGAAATGGTAGAATGATACATGTGGATCAGATTCTGACAGCTACTCAATTAAAAGCATGAGTTCGACAATATCATTAGGGGAAAATTCTATCAATGATGGTGATGATAGGAAAAGAAACCTTCTACTGATGATTGGTTAAGTAACCAATCATCAGTAGAAAGCTTTCTTTCAAGAGCTATTTTTTTATTTCTTATTTTATTTATTTTTTTCTTTACAATTTATAAAAAGTTACATTTTGGGTATTTTCTGACTGAGATCTTTTTAGCTCACTTCTGCGTTAAACCAACACCGATTGTAACAGACTTTAATTCTACTAAAGTTTCTAGCAGTAAAAACTGACACATTTGATCCCCTTGTTATGATTTTGGAGCTGTATTTGACTTGCCTTCGTAAAATAATGATTAATTAACTAAAGAAAAATATTTATTTAACCTAGTTCCCATAGTAAATGCCATTTAAAATATATTTCAAAAGAACCACATTTAAAGGAATTTCTAAGCAGAGATAAAATGACCAAAAAAGAAATTAGATATGAAGGGAAAAGATTTTCATGCCTGTCTGTAATCTAAAATGTATCCGAATGTTTTAAATCTTAACGCATGCCTAAAGTTGGCACTTAAACACCATAACTTGCATTGTTTTAACTTTTAAGAATAATCGACTCATTTATTAACGTCCTTCAATTGATTATTGGTAGTAATCTTAACCATGAAATTACCATTACAGTACTATCCTATACTAATTCTAGTGCTGAATGTTTTATTGAGGATAAAGTATTTTTAGTTATTTTAGTTTAAGTTATTGCCTATATAGAATATTTTTTTCTAGAAAAAATTCTTATATAATTATATATTTCTTAAGCACAGTAAGTAACATTTTCTTAGCATGAGGTTAATAGGAAATTTCGGTCTTCCCTTTTCAAAGCATTCTTTTCTCACTTACTGATATTAAGAAATATAATTTAAAGTTGAAATTTTGAAAAAACCTAGTTGGGATTTACCTGTGTTTTTTCAAATAGTTTTTTTCTCTGAAAAAAAGTCGCGAAATTTCTAAGCAGAGATAAAATGACGAAAAAAGAAATTAGGTGTGATGGAAGAAGATTTTCGTGCCTGTAATATCTATCCAAATGCTTTAAATCTTAATGCATGCCTAAAGATGACACTCAAACACCATCCTGATTGCTTGCATTGTTAAAGCTGTTAAGATTAATCAACTCATTTATTAAGCTGCTTCAATGTTCAGTGAAAGTGTTATATAAGAGTTTTCAACACAAAAATGGCGCAGATTATGACAAAAATGAGTGAAAAAAAAAGTCCTAGATTTTGTCAGTTTTTTTTACATTCAGCCCCAACTACTTCTATCTTCACTCACACAAACAAAAAAAAGTTTTGTACATGTCATACACTGTAAAAAAAAATTCCGTTAAATAACGGTAATAGTACTGGTAATCTAGACGCCAGTACTATTTCCATTTTTTAACGGAAAAAAATTCCGTTTTTTCCAGAAATATTTCCGTTTTTTTTACAAAATATTTCCATCTTTTTTATATAAAAATTTTTGTTTGAAAGCCAAAAAAGAATTTTCAAGGACAAACTTGCAGGTTTATGATTTTTATTCTTTAGACAAAGACACATCAGGTTACATACATTTAATTTAAACAACAGTGGAGAAATGTTACTTACCCTCAATGGGGATCGAACCAAGCACCTGTCCTATTGCAGCTTGCAGTAGTGTAATACCATTACGCCACAGTTATACACACAGAACTTGCAAATATCTTTACTTATTTCGGATGATTTTATGAAGCAAAGGCCTTATGTTAAACTTGGCATTAATTTTTGTATAGAGAGTTATTTATTAATAAATTATTATTATTTATTATTATTACTTACTTATTAATTTATTAATTATTTACTTATATGTTATTGAGTGAACAGTTCTAAATGTTTAACAGATTTTATTTCCATAATTTCGAATATTTAGTTTTTAATTTCAGTTCTATAAAAAATAAATTTTAACTTTAAAATATTACATGTATTAAGAGTTGAATGCATTAAAAAGTTTTGTTTTCTTCATTTTTAAGGAGATTTTTCAAAGTTTATTGTAATATTATTCATATTTATTTACTTATTTGTTTTTGAAAGGCCACTAACATACTTAAAAAAAAAAAAAAAAAAAAAAAAAAAAAAAAAAAAAAAAGTCTATTTTAACAAAGTATTTGTATGACGATCGATTTTAATCTCAATAAAGATAGTTATTACGGGTTATTAAAATAAATTTCCTTTATTGTTTTTCATAAATTAAATAATCGTCAACATTATAATAAGTTTTTAAATATAATTCAGATGCTTTAAATTTTATGAGCAAATTTAGTGGATAGATTAAAAAAATATATTAAAATTAAAAGTAGAATTTTTTTCCATTTAAAAATCCTAATGGAAATAAACTAACTAAAAAAAAAAAAAAAAAACTAATCTCAAATTTAATAAAATTTTATAATTTTTATTATTTTTTTTTAATATTGTAAAAATATGTTACCTTTATATTATTAAAACAGAAATAAATAAAGAAAATTATTATAGAAAGTTGTTCTTAAACCAACATGTTTTTCTATCCGAGATATAGATGGCGACACTAGAGTTATTTACGGAATTGATACTGTTTTAATACGGGATTTCTCTGTTTCCAGATAATTTACGGAAATATTACTGTAATTATAATCTCAAAATGTCAATAACAAAAATTCTTCTGTTTCTTTTTTGGAAAAATTAAACTATTCCGTAAAATTTAACGGAAAAAATTGTGTATATTAACGGATATTTTTACAGTGTAGATTTTGCTAGCCATCGCAGACTGGCAGGCATACATACACACAGACAGAGCGAAACTTTATTTTATTAGTAAAAATTGAATATTGTCCTTATTTAAAGTTGCTCTGTGAAATGTGTTCTAGGTTTACTTTGTAATAGGTGAACTTTCTTGTCCCGATTGTATGAAAGTTTTTTGGTGTCTGCTGCCAAATCCCTGACCTGTGGTACATCAATTTTTAGGGTCTCGTTCATCTGATGAAACCCTGTTCGTCTGTCTTGCCTGTCCATCTGTCTCGCTGTCGCAGGGTCCGTACACAAAAACTATATAAGTCAGAGAGTTCAAATTTTGTGTACTTAAAGCTGTATACCTTTTGTCATACAACAAATCATAAAATTTTGAAAAAGACTTATTTTAATTAAAATATGTTTTTTTAATATCATCAGTTCATTTTTTTTTTCTTCTTATTGTTGCACGCAAGTTTAAATAGATATGTTGCAGCCAATACCCGAAATTGGCTAATTCTAGCACTGGCCGGCCAATTCCCGAATTGGCCAATAACATTTAAAAATGACTGGCCAATTCTAGAATTGGCCAGCCAATTCGCGAACTGGCCAGATGCATTTGGCCAATTCGCGAACTGGTCAGATGCGATTGGCCAATTCGCGAAATAAATATAAGCACTCGGCTTAATCTTTTCTAACATAGTTGAAAGTGTCTACGAATTCAATAGTCTAGCCGTCAGCCTGTCCGTGATCTAACTCGAGTAAAGTTTCCGGTTAGCTTGTAATTGTCATCGTGTTTGGTTTATCAATTAATCTCGATACTGAAAGGGAATTGTGTACTATTTTTGGTTAATTTAGTTAGGTACACAAAAATATTTCGTTTCAATATAATCAATGGGAATCTTTTTTTATGTACATTTTAATGTTACATTATCTTAATTACAAAATTTTTTTTACCTATGCATCATAGTTCGGATGTTGGCCAAGGCTTCCCGGCCAGTTCGCGAATTGGCCGGCCAAAACCCGAAATACGCTATTCATTTCATGTATTTCGGGTTTTGGCCGGGAAGCTTGGCCAGTTCGGGTATTGGCCGGCCAGTTCTAGAATTGGCCAGGCTCCGGGTATTGGCCGCAACAGGATACATAAATTATTATGTATCTAACATAAATTAATGAATTTAAATAAATCATGTCAAAAACGATCTTATTTGTTTTTATTTCATCCTATTACATTATATTTATCATCTATTTGGACTCGCGAAGTGAAATATTTTTTTTTATTATTATTTATTAAATTCCTATTCATTTAAATTACTAGCCGCCTCTGGTGACCAGTTTGGTCTCCCTTAAATTTATGCTAAGCTTTGCAATATTTTACTTTTATTCATAATTTTATTTACTTGCGTACCTTCACTAAAATTGCAGATTCTGATAAAGAAATCAACAATTCTATGCGATTAAGGCAGTATTTAGGGGAATTCGGTATTCTGTTCTGATGGCGCGATAGGCAAAGAAATCCGAAATAGCTTCGAAAAACCGTTTAGCATACTCTTTCAAGAATTCGAAGTAAGAATGTGTCAACATTTTTTGAAGGTATGTTGTATGATTCTAGGTTAATTATTACTAATCTTATGAGTGTTTAATTAATACACATCCTTTGCTAAAGCTTGGTGCAATTCTGGCTTCAAAAAGCGAGGATATCAGAGTTGGGTTTCTTCTGGAAGACACCTGTTTCTTCCAGGACAGTGGAAGAAACTGGAAGAAATGGAAGAAACCAACAGAAAACAAAACATGCTCAAAATTAAAGTATATTAACTATCTAAAACAATTAAACTAAAAGTATAATTATATGAAATCTGAAAATTAGAAAATTTAATTAATAGTAAAAAATATTATTTTTGTAAAAATAAGTTATTTTTTAATGACAAACTTCAGGCTCAGCAGACATTTACAGGTGGTGGATTTTATAATTTACAGAGGTAGAGAAATATTTTTTTTACTAATATGCCATTTATGTAAAAAAGAAAGAGGAAAAAAATATATAAATGCGTTATTGAAAACTGCTTAACACAGTAAATATACAAATTTGCAGTTATTTATATTAGCATCAAGCATGCATATCAAAATTCTGATTTTAAAAGACTAATTTTCTGAAAATATCTGTCTTCTGGAGTTTAAGAATCTAAGCGCTAGTGGACAGTTTTTCACCACTAAATTTTATTCCTTACTTTTTAACTAATTTTTTTGCAAGAATTCTAATAAAATTTAAGTGAAGAAAACAAATAAAATTTAGTGATAAAAGACTGCCTGCTCGTGCCTGGATTTTTACAACCCATGCCTATCAGTATGTTGAAATGCTTACTCTCCAAATTTTCTGTAGTACTTGAAAGTTTTTTATTTTATTTCATCTTTTGCATTCTACTTTCTAAGTTGAGAAATTAACTGCAGCATTCTACTGCTAAAAGTTTTTTTTTTTTTTCTTTTTTTGTTACGTTATATTATACTTTGCTTCAATAAGGAAAATGTAGATTTTAATGAATCTATATTATAAAGGCCAAACGTATCTGTGCGTAACGCATGCGTCATTTTGCGAATGGCAACACTTTTAAATTTTAAATGAAATTTCGGTATTCAATTTTTGCTACTAAAATTTTTTAAACTTCTAAATAATGCACTTTTTCAATTCTTACACCATCGCGTAGGGGGGAAAAATGTACTTTTAAATGAAATTTGTTTGAAAGCTGTATGCTGTATCTTAATTTGTTTTTGAAATATTAATTTTTTTTTTTTTTTTTTTTTTTTTGTAGTTTTTAATACCGTTTTTCTAATCGTGGCAGCAGCAGTACTCCATTTCTATTATTAAAAGCAAAGAAAAAAAGGGAAGAAATTGATTATTGTTGCCATCTTTATATTGCCATTTTCTCATTAAAAGGCAAAAAATTGAAATTTAAATATCTTCTGTTATAAAACCCGGTGAATTTTGATCTCATTTACAAAATTTGATTTACACGTAAAAGAATACTTCAGTTTCAGTTCAATCAACAGTTTAATATAATATCTGTTTCAGCTAATAGCATTGAGACTTCAAGTTTTGAATTAAAGTGATCAAATTAAAATGCCAATTTTTTCTGAAAAGATGAATACAAATACGAAATGTGCATTTGTAAATTTTTTAAAGTGAAAATAATGCCGGGTTTAGATTTCATTGGAAAAAAATTCTATGATTGAATCAAAGTTAAATAAATTTTGCGTTTTTTTTTTTTTTTTTTTTAAATTCTGGAATACTAACCTAAATTGGTAACTTTACCATAATAACAGATCTTTATTATTTTTTACTGCTTACATGTACGATTAAAGTTTAATTCCAACAATTTCTACAACTGAGTTTTATAGAAATAGTATTTTGTTAATTTGACGATGAACATAGTTTGTTTAAGAGTTAGACTTACCAATATAAAATGCATTTTTTACTATAACTAATTTTGTAGGTTTATTATAAATCAGTGAAACAGTTCCTTTTTAAACATTTTCTTTCGTCGAAATTCGACGGGTTCTACCTTGTTTTTTTAATGCAGTAATTATTGTACTACATTACTTACCTTAATAAAATTGATGTAAATTCAAAGCACTCTCTTTTATCTAAATAAGCTCCATTCTACTGTTAGTAAATGATCTGTACTATTTGATTTACTACTAGTTTCAAAAGTTTTTAATTGATTTAAAAAATATTTCTTCATTTAGTCTCGTGTCATGTGATTTTGGCTTAAAAACTGATATAATTATTAATTTAGCATAATTAAATTTGTATAGTTCTGATGGAATTAATTTACTTAAGGTTATAGCAAGAAGACATTTATTGCATCTTACAAAGTTGTGAGTTATATTGTAAATTTATAAAGAATAATAGTTTCTTCCATTTCTTTTTCCGGCCGGTTTTTCATCCTGCAGAAGAAACTTGCCAACCCTGGAGGATATGTTGCCAAAATAAATAAACAGCACTGAAAACAAACTTAATAAACTTCTATTTTTGTTTATATAGAAATTACCGATTCGTAAAGTGGCAATTTTTTTTTAAACCTGAAGCGGTTTTCATCGTTTTGAATGCGGTTTTTGACGATGTCCTGCTATAAATATTATTACAGTAGAACACCGCTAATTCGGACCGGTTTGGTCTTTTTTTTTTCTTTCTTTCTTTCAGAAGCGATTGGCTAATTTCAATAACATCAACATGTTTCATTGTCGTATTCTGGATTTAAAATATATATATATATATATATATTCTGAAATCTTTTCTGAAGAATACCTTAAGTTTTCTTATTTAAACTCTTTAATGTTATCTTTCAAAAAAAACAATAATATAACTTATTCTCAAGCGGATGCGTGATCGTACGGCTCGCAAAAGGTATAAAAAACTGGCACAGCAGAAAATTACAAACTTATTTATTACAAAATAAACATTCTTACTGTCTGTAAATATTCAATATGTTTAACATAAAGGTGATTTTCTGTAAGTATGTTTTATTTTATTTCATTTTTTTCTAATTCTCCGGATAATCCGGATTAGGTCTGGTCCCAATTAATCCGAATTATCAGGGTTTTAGTGTAGTTAAATGTAAAAATTTGAAATAGGATAGTGGATAATTTCCGTCAGCGCATTCCTAAATATAAAAGTGTTGCCATTTATGCAAGGAATGATTAATTTTCTATTGACAGTTTTCATTTGATAATTTAATGGTAAAGTGTTTTGAAGGAGATATTAAATGAAACCTTCTTTGCGATCTGCTATCACACTTACCCACTTTTTATCTCGTTTGTTAGTGACGAAGGTGATGAGAATTACAGCGATAAAATCTGGTTGTATTGTAATCACGTCAGGTTGAAATAGCTTTTATATTAGCGGGTATTTACTGTTTCATAAAACATACCTTTATATCGCATATCGGTAATTCAGCCCTTTATTTTTCATGAGCACTTGATGCGTGTTGACTCAACGTTATCTTAATGATGTTATTTACGATCTTTTGAGAACTTGACTTCCGACCTCCGGTTTCTGATTCTAGCTCTTTTGTTTCGAAGTGCAATATACTTCTTAAATATTCCCTTTCGCACCCACACACATCTTGGGATTGGGATTGTAGAAAATTAAAAACTCTATGATTTTGAAGAGGGAAAAAATTTAATCTTATGATTGAAGATAATTAATGGTTGTCCACCATCTGTTAAATTACTCTTTGAAAAAAAGAAAAAAAAAACTAAAATTTACATAGATTTTAATTGATAAACTAAGCATCGAAAATAAACGCCAGAAGATATTTGGAACTTTACAACTAATTTTTTCAAAATGTGTAAGCTATCATTTTTATTTTGGCTGTCGACTACTACACATTGTTCTACTTCTACCACACACTACACATTCTTAAACTATTTTTTTTTCTTTTAATGTAAGGTATTTTTGAGCTGCCATTTTCCTGATTTCTTTGTCTTTTTACAGCATTTATACATTTCCCATTATAAATTTCGTTATGATTTAAAATGTGTATTGTTTGCATAGTCAAATGTTTTAAATAAAAATATTAAATTTATATTTTAATTAGAATCTTTATCTTGTGATGTTAAATAAAAGTGGACATTTTATACAATTTACAAAGGGGTTTTAAATTAGGAGAATAATAAAACAATAATAATGAAGATATAAGTGAGAATATTTTGTGCTTTTACGTATTTTAATGTTCGATACTTTAAAGCTTTAAAGTGCTCATTTAATATTATCGTCTTTTCGGCTTTTCTACTGTGACTACACATGACACTCTTAAAATTATACTTTTTCTGAGCTTGAAATACACATTAGTGCTCACAAAGAAATCCTGCTTATCTTCATGAGATCTTTAATTAAATACAGTGCGTGTAAAAACTATAAGAACAGAAATATATATATATTTATTCATTTATTTATTTATAAATTTCAAAACAAATGAAAAGCTAATAAAAAAAATCAACAAAATTCGACCGTGAGTATTTTATTATGAAAATAAAATAATGTAATTGTAACAAAAAAAAAAAAGAAAAAAGAAAAAAAAAAAAAACACTATTTTGCCTGTGTAAAAACTTTAAGGACAGTAAAATAAATTCAATATAGTAACCGAAAAAACAAATATTTAAATTATTATGCACCCACAAATCAATCTTATTATGTTATGTATCAATTTTATTATGTTTGAAAAGGTCAACATAATTAAAAATAATTTTAAACGAATTTTTCCTGTTACATTATATAAGTCATGTACTATATAGCCAAAGGTGACCGACCACTTGCTATTTTAGACATTTTATTAAATATCTAGAAAAATACATGAAGAATTATCCTGAAAAACGTAAAAGAAAAGTGTGTAAACATAATAATGCAGGTCATACATTAATGTGAAGATTTTTTTCTCGAAACTCCATAGAGGAGAGTCAACAAATTGAAAAAGAACGAATATCTTTTGGATAACCCTGTCAAAACATGTAACAAACTTGTGCCAATGTAGCAAAAGCGTTCAAACTGTAGATTATTATTAAGTGGCTTATTGTAATAGACTGTGTTCATTTTTATGTGGATAGTGTATTTACTAAATGTTTTATTGTACATGTGTATGAACGCTATCAAAATGTCATTTGCATATTGTGTTAGCTATATGTGTAGAGCAACTTTTGCGGAAGTCTCAAAAGAATAGCTTGAAATTCTAAAAGTCTTCGTTGACAGAATATGCTCAAAATCCGTTATTCCCAAAATGAAGCAAAAAATGAGGGGCTGTATCCATATATCCATTAATTAATGTCATAATGTCAATATAGAGTACATAATATGGTACGTACGACTATATTTGGTTACAACCCCTCATTATTTTTCCTTCATTTTGGGAACAAGGTATTTTGACCTTATTCTATCGACGATCACTTTCAGAACTTTTGAGTTATGTTTTTGAGACTTTCACAAAAGTTGTTCGATACATTTAGCTAAAACAATATGTAAATGAAATGTTGATAGCGTTGATGCATCCACAGTAAAAATTATTTAGTAAACCCATTTTTCATACAATTTTTATTATTTTTTAATTCTGATTACAAGGTATTATGTACAATATTGCTTTTCATATTTTCTGGAACGAACTTTTTTTTTTTTATATTAAGAACTCTGCAAATTATAAGCAAAAAACTTGGTAAAATTAGGGACTATTTTTTATATAAAAATCGTAGTTTCTCTACGAGTATAAATGCTATGTAGCAAATGCTGCGAGTATAAAATCTTCACGATAATATATGACCTGTACTATTATGTTTACACACCTGGAGTTTCAGAAAAATTCCTCATGTATTTCTCTAGATAAGTAACAAAATGTCTAAAATCGCAACATGCCGGTAACCTTTGGCCATATATAATGTACATTACTATTGGCCCTAATGTAAACGAAATATTTTTAATTGTCCTTGTAAATGACTAAACATGCAATTAACTTCATTTGAAATTGAGATCGTGCTAGGATAAATATCAATGACATCCAAAAAATTCAGGGCAACAGTTAGAGCGCGGATAGATTGCCAGACAAACCGAAGTCGTAAAACTCTTAACTTTGTTGGAAAATGTTAAAAAGAGAAAGAGAGAGTGAGAAAAACAACAAGAATATTTTGAACTTATTGTGTGTCTGTGCATATTTTTCGGAAATTAAGAATTAAGTATGGAAGTTGGATATTTTATATTTATTTACATGTTTTTTTTTTCTTTTATAGGTAAAGCTAGAGAAAGTGCTTGGATTGACTGTATCTAATAACTCAGCTTTTGACTGTGATCCTAATTCTAGTATTGTAGCATATCCCGCTGGGTAAATGAACTTAATTTTCTTTTTGTGCTGTTATTTTGTATGTGTTTATCTATTTATATAATTCGCTAATGTGACAATTCCGGGTTTATTCTCATCTTCGACATAAGTATGCTGACTGTTAAACATATAGAGATATACATATAATCAGACTTGTATAAAACTAAAAACTTTCTGCGCACATAATATTAGGTCAAAAACTTTCTGAAAATTAATTTAATGTTTAATAAAACTACGTATTACATTATTTTGGCACGGACGAAATTTGCTTTTATTACGCAATTAATGGGTGCAATTCGTGTTTACACGCGATTTGTGGACGTAATTCCAGTTTTTTAAGCGATTTATAGATGTAATTCTTCTTCTTCTTTTTTTTTTTTTTTTTTTTTTTTTTTTTATGGACATAATTTGCATTTTTTCAGCCATCTGTCGACGAAATTTGCGTTTTCTGAGTGATTTGTGGACGTAATTCTCGTTTTTTTTTATGCGATTCATGAACGTAATTCGCGTTTTTTACGCAATTTATGTACGTAATTCGCTACATTTATGCGATCCATAGACGTAATTTCTATTTTTTAGCTATCTGTCCACGAAATTCGCGTTTTTGACCCATCTATGGACGTAATTCGCGTTTTTGACCCATTTATAAACGTAATTCGCGGGGTTTTTTTTATGAACGTAATTTGCGTTTTTTACGTGATTTATGGACGTAATTCGCTTTTTAATGCGATTCAAGGGCGTAATTTGCATTTTTTGAGCTATCTGTCGTCGAAATTCGCGGTTTTTTTTTTTTTTTTTTTTTTTTTTTTTTTTTTTTTTAGCGATCTGTCGACGTAATTTGCACTTTTTGAGCGATTTATAGACGTAATTCGCGTTTTTTTATGAACTAATTCGCGTTTTTTACGTGATTTATGGACGTAATTTGTTTTTTAACGCGATTCAAGGACGTAATTTGCGTTTTTTGAGCTATCTGTCGACGAATTTGGCGTTTTTTTTAAGCGATTTCTCGACAAAGTTTGCATTTTTTGAGCGATTTATGGACGTAATTCGCGTTTTTTTAAGCGAATCATGGACATAATTCGTGTTTTTGAACAATTCATGGACGTTTTTAGTGTTTTGAACGTTTCATAGACAACATTTGCGTTTTTCGGGCGATTTATGCACGAAATTCGCGTTTTTTACGCGCGTCATGGATGAAATTTACGTTTTTAGCGTGGTCTTTGGGCGAAATTCACGTTTTTCGCGCGGTCCTTTGTCGAAATGTTTGTTTTTGATTCGATTCTTTGTCGAAATGTTCGCTTTTTACTCGATTCTTTGTCGAAATGCACGTTTTTTATTCGATTCTTTATTGAAATTCGCGATTTTTTCGAGGTTTTTTGACGAAATTCATGTTAACAGTACATAATTCGGATATAAAATCGCAGAAATACTTTTATTTTTTGGTACTAAAAAAAGTTACTAAAATAAAATTTGTTTCTTTCCTAAAATTTTCTGTGTGCATGCTTGCATGCATCTATATTATACAACTCTGCATATAATCTGCATTGTATCATATCTGTTCTCCTTCTTTTATTCCAAAATCTTCAAAAACTGTTCAATTATAATATTTTAAATTCTAAATTTAAAATAATGGATAACAGACTATTATGAGCAATGGATAACCAGATATAAATAAACCAGCTCTATTTTGATGGTGTCATCTATTGCAAATTGATATAAATTAAAGTATCTGATGTAATGATATAATACGATATCCATTTTTTTATGGCTATATAATTTTAGAATTTTGTTTAATCTCTATAAATAAAAGGAATTCCGAGGATAATTAATTGAGGCACAGGAAAATCGTCTGCTAAGAAAATCTTTTTTCATTTTGAACTCTATAAATAAAAGGAATAAAGCAGAAGAAATATAAAACAGATAATGTATTTATCACAAAAAATCGTCTGCTAAGAAAATCTTTTTTCATTTTGAATAAAATTAAATAAAATATTGAAAACATTTGATTTAAACTAAAAATTGTATTACTAAAAGTTTTCTTTTTTTTTCAGAACCTTTTAATACTTTATAACGATGAAAATGACGTATTTCAGACAATGCATTTCTGCATGCTTCCAGTTATTGATAAAATCATACAAATTTCAAGTTCGTTTAATATTGCTAATACGGACCCGGGCAACGCCGGGCGGGTCAGCTAGTATTAATAAAATGAGTCTTATTAATTTTTGAGAGTTTAACCCTTGCCCGCTTATGTTTTTAAAAAATTTTGTTTGCATTATAAATAAAAAGAGGGTCTCAAATCCCTCTCCAGATGTAATTGAATTATGAGATTGTATTTGTATGATTGAAAAGTATTTTTTTGCATTCTTTTATTACATTATAATTTTATTTTCACTGTAAAGTTATTTTTGAATGTTACGAGGTTAAAAATCGAAATTTTATCTGTATTTGTGTAATTAATTTATGTAGTACATAGTGTTTTATATATTGCTTACATTTTAATTATATTTAATAAGAAACATAAATTTTATTTACAATGCAATTAAATTTCAAGTGAACGTAAGCTAATCTCTTAAAAATTGATAAAATTGAATTAAAATTTTACGAAAGAAATAATATAAATAATGATTTTGATTTTATTTATACCCAATGCAATTTTAAAGTTATATAGCTTCGGTTAAATACTTTTATAATTTCATTCAAAATAAATAAAATGAGTATTAAAAATATTATGTTTTTAATTAATTATTATTATATTTTTAATTAATATTAATATGTATTTATTTTAGTTTTATTAATTTATATAGAAAAAAATAAAGTAGCTTGTACATTCTTAAATTGTATTTACATAAATTTAAGCATTGATGAATGTTTCAAAATAAATAATATCAATGATTTTTAGCCACAAATTAGCAATTTTTATTGTTAAATAATTATTATAAAAAGAAAAAAAAAAAGGGAAAGGGAGATTATTTTTCAAAATTTCCCCCCCCCCCCTCCCTCCAATTTTACTTAAACGTTTAACGTAGAACTTAATCAAAACAGTATTTAACTGAGATTTCAATCAATAATATTTGTTTTCTATCCAAAATAAAAGTTATTCATAGTTTAAAATCCATTTTTCTTTCTTTCTTTCTTTCAGGGAGGAAAGAGAGAGCTTATATTAATGTAAACAGTAATAGATTCTTCTGCGAATTTCCTTTTTTTATCTATATACCTTTTACTTTACCACCTATAATAAATAATAGCAATGATTTCAATTAACACATTAACAGTGAGTTTTTATTATTTAAGTAATTCCTTCCCATCCGTTGAAAATTTCTCTTTTTTTTTTTTACCTCCTTAATTGTCCCCTTCAGGCGAGACCAGGGTTCGTTGATTTAAATCGGCTTGATTTTAATCATGATTTAAATCATGATTTAAATCAACTGATTTTTTTAAAAAAATCATTGATTTAAATCAGTTTTTCTTTTAAGTTATTTTTTAATAAATTTCAGATGAAACAAACATAATAATGTGCTTTAATATAATTTAGTTTTATATATCATATGTAATCAAACAACTTTCTGAAAGATAAAGCTTAAGCTTAGTAAAAAAGTAAAATAAATGTAAAGTTTAGAAAAAAAATGCTTTCAAATTTCATTTGAATCAAATTATAAAATAATCTTGCAATGGTAAAGAAATCTAAACAGAAATAGACTAAATATTTGAATATTTACTCATTAGTATTTAGAAAAACTTTTGCAAGTTGAGGTAAAATAAAATTGTATGACTTTATGTGCTGTACTTTGGTGAAGCCTGCTATATAAGGATTTGAGCAAAATCTGAATCAGCAATTGATTTATTTATTTAATTTAATATAATTGATCTCAGCCCTTTAGAATGGTGGAAGGTATTTTTGTTACAGTTATCGAAAAAGCTCATACTAAAAAGAGAATTAATGATCAACTAGCTTTTTACTGCAATAGATTTATCTGCTTCAATCGAACAAATGTTTATTGCCTTTGGTTTGATACTTTCAGAAATTAGAAATGAACAGATAAAACTGTTAAATCGCTGCCATTGAAATGCTCAAGGCCAGAGGACACAAATTGTGAGGTATTCACTAATTGGCTTACTTCTCAATTATGTTGAATTCACACTAGAAAGTTTTGAATAACAAATTACTTTTATTTTATTTGTGGAATATCAATCATCATATAAAACACTGAACATACTGATTATCTTATGATTAATTATTTCTTAAACTTAAACATACACATGAGAATTTGGAATCCCCCAATAAAAAAATATCCAGATGCGGCAACACTGTAGCATTCCTTCTCTGGCTGAATTTTTATTTAGAGATTCCAAGTTCTTATTAGTGAGTTTAAATAGTTATTGTTTTATAAGATGATAAATATTCCACAAGTAAAATAAAATTGCTATTCAAAATTTTCTTGTGTAAATTCGAACACTACTGAGAAGTCAGTCGATTAGTGATGACATCTCAGTTTGTGTCCTCTGGCCTTAAGTATTTTGATGGCAGCAATTGAACTCATTTTTCTCAGTCAACACTTTAAAAAAAAGTTAAAAACTTCCAATTTTGTTTAAATTTTTTGTGTGTTGCAGATGTTTTTTATTTTAATTAAAATATTGAAGGTTGAATTAATTTTTGACATCTGATTTGTAGTTTTTCATGCATTTTGTGTAATCAAAATTTTTTTTCATAGCCTAAAATTTTACCTTGAAATAATATGAATCATTTATGTAAATTGTGTAATATTAGTAAATTATAGATAATACTTATAATATGCATGTCCTTGTATATAAACTTTATATTATTTAAATTAAACAAAAAGTCATAAAATAATAATAATGTGTGGCAATTTTTAAAAAAATCAAAAAAATCTGATTTAAATAAAAAAAATCCGATTGTTTTGATTTTTATTAAAAAAATCAAAAAAATCACGAACCCTGGGCGAGACATTCACGAGCTAAAATGCTAAGCTGCAATTCAAATCTTTTAACATAAAACTCTCTTAACTCCCTTGCGACGCGAGCCTTTTACGAAATTTTCAATGTTTTATCACCGGTTTTAAAAAACAGAAATTTGTGACTTGTCAAATCGAGAAAATGCACTGATTACATGAGGCAAAATTTACGGTATAATTTTACTGGTGACGATAAACACGCTTTCTTGTGCCTATTTGTGGTGCGTATATGTGTTGCTCATCCCCAAAGGGTTAATGGATAGTAACCATCAGTGAATCCTGTGTTTGTAAATATTTTTACAGGAATTCCCTTCCTTAGAAACATGGGAGCCATGTTAGGAGTTCTTTGATGGGCAGAGGTTGAAATATTCTGCGGAATTGCATGATTTGCACATAGAAATGGGAAGTTTTGCTTAATGATATATGGTGTGCAGTATTTCCCCTTGCAAATTATTTCACAGACTTATGATTCTTCAGCTAGTATATCTTAAAGTTTCTTTGAAGTCCGCAAATTTTTTTCTGTTGCAGAATTTCTGTAAATTAATTTGTGAATCGGTCGCAAAAAAAGAAAAAAAAAATTAAATAAATAATTTCTTCAAATGGTCACGGAAAGTTCTTCAGTTACCTTAAATTGGTCGCCTAATAAAATCGCTAATTTCGCTCAGCGTTTAGAAAGAAATTGTGAATTTCATCAAAAGATTGCAAAAAACTGTTGTGAAATTAGCCAATCTTTTGCGATAAACTATCGTGAATTTTGACAAATGACCGCATACAAAAATCAAATTTCATCAGTTAGTCCCAGCAGAAAATAAATTTCTTTAAAAGATAATTGTAGAAACACTAATTTCATCAAATTATCACGGGAAGAAAACAAAAACTTTACCAAAAGACCAGCAAGAAAATGTATCGAAAGATCGCGAAAAGAAAACACGAATTTCGACTAAGGATCATGATAAAAAACACAAAATTCTTCAAAATATCACAGTAAAAAATTTTTATTTCAGCAAAAATTCGCTTTAAAAAAATGCGGATTTCAACAAAGAATTGTAACATAAAAATGTGAATTACGATTGTGTGGGAAAAACAAAATGTGAATATCATGAAATGATCGAGGAGAAAAGTTGCAAATTTCGTCAAAATTTACTGCACTCGGCTAAAAAATTGCAACCGGGCTCTTTTTACAAATGTTTTTTTTTAAAAAAAGCTTTGAAACTAGAAGAGACTTAAAAATTGTATACAAATTCTCAGCGGGAAAAAAATTACTGTATTGAGTTGAAAGGCTGAAATCTTATTTATTTTTCAAATGCCAAATGCCGTGAAACATTAAAAACCAACCAACCTCCAGATTAATTTAAATTTTGTGTACTATGATTTTACTTACCCATCATACGTAGTATAGGGTAAGTCTTGCAATCGTTTTGAAAATCAAAATTTTTTTTTTTGACGGTTTTACACGTTTTAGATAGTGGAGATTCCGAAAAACATATTTTTAGAAAAAAAAATTTGCCGTCTGTCTGTCTGTCTGTCTGTAAACGCTCTATCTCTCGAACAAATTGAGATAGAGACTTGAAATTTTGTATGTAGTTAGTATGTAAGAATGAGACGAACCCTATTTAATATCAGCAACCTCGATTATCCGGAACTATTTTTTTCGGACTCTCGAAAAATTCGTTCTGATGAAAGGTATATAAAAATTTTCGAATTTTTTTGTTCTAAGGAATGAACGTAAAAGGCAATAAAATAACACACATTTTGCATATCATTATTTTACTCATAATTATTAATCAAGATTTTTATTTTGACAGTACTTGGTTTTCTCAAGGTCAAATCCATTAATATCAATAAATTTATTTCTTTATTTAAGGCTTACGCCTAAACAATATCAAAGAAAAAATTAGCCGATCATACTTTGATTTGGAAAAAAAATAACCGATCACTCTAATCAATATTTTATAAATTCACTTTTATTTCGGATTACAGCCGAAATTCATAGTGGAATGGACTCTTAAGATTTTTACACTCATTGGGAGCAACTTCACACCAGCATTCCCTTATAGATTTACGCAGTTCTATGGCATCTGTAATTCGTCGAAAATCGATTTTTACTTACCCATCATACGTAGTATAGGGTAAGTCTTGCAATCGTTTTGAAAATCGAAAAAAAAAATTTTTTGACGGATTTACACGTTTTAGATAGTGGAGATTCCGAAAAACATATAGAAAAAAAAATTTGCCGTCCGTCTGTCTGTCTGTCTGTAAACGCTCTATCTCCCGAACAAATTGAGATAGAGACTTGAAATTTTGTATGTAGTTAGTATGTAAGAATGGGACGAACCCTATTTAATATCAGCAACCTCGATTATCCGGAACTATTTTTTTCGGACTCTCGAAACATTCGTTCTGATGAAAGGTATATAAAAATTTTCGAATTTTTTTGTTCTAAGGAATGGAGGTGTAAAAGGCAATAAAATAACACACATTTTGCATATAGAACGAAGTTGATCGGATTATTAGTTGCCGAGATATTTGTAATCTTGTTTTCCACATTCTTCGATTTTTCATGACCCTGTATTTCATTCAAATTTCAATTCAGAAGTATATTTTAATTCGAAATGAGACGCTTAATCCGACGCAGTTAATTGTTAGTTAATACAATTATTATTTTTGGAGTTATAAGGATGCTTCTTTTACGCAGTTCGGTACTACTTGAGTAGTTTGGCGTTTTATATAATTTGTCGAAATTGGTACATCAGCAGTTCTTTAATATAGCATTACTATGTATATTAACAATATTTAAATTTTGTTTGTGAATTGCAATGCATTGTATAAATAGTTTCACATGTTTTATTTTCGTATACATATCCATGATGGGTAAGTATTACGGTGGCCCCCAACGACTAGTTTCATTTTCAAAGGTTGGCAGGTCTGCATGTCAAATTGATTAGAATTTCATTTTCCAAATGGTTGTTATGCTTTTGTTAAAGCCACATATCTGCTCTTAATTTTGCATGGATAAAATCTATATTTTTGAAAAGAATTAAGCTTAAAATGATTAAAAAATGAGGTTTTTAATTAATTTCTTTGCAAATTATTGCTGGGTTTTGTCGAGGCTGGAAATTCCAAGTGCCACAAAAATGTACCATTTTTTAGTGCATTCAGTTTGTCTGTCCGTCTGTCCACGCTCTAACTCATATAAATATATTTGGATTATCATGCAATTTATAAAGTTTATTTATGATCACCAAAGCATGTTTTGGTATTGCATATGAAGTATGTACAATTAATGGTCATTTGCAGTAACACTAAAAAAAAATTCAGTTACCTTCTTTCCTCCCCTCTCTCTTTCTCTTTCTTTCTTTCTCTCTCTCATACACAGGCACAAACTTTAAAGGAGATAGGGGTCATCACAAAGATTCAGATTTGCAAAGCAATCCATGGTCAGAAATGTTTTTCTGATGCAGTAGTGATGATTCAAAACACAAGAAAGAAAGGTCACAAATAGGAAGAGAAAACATGTTTATTATTCTTATAGCTACAAAAATGCTGGAAAGTGCTGAGGAACTTGTTGCATGCATAATAGCTGCTGCTGGGAAGTTTGTAATATTCCCGGTATTTTCAAGAGCATTAAATCTTCCATATCCCAGAGATGTGCTTCCATGCATCATTGCCCAGGATCGTAATTTCAAACACCTACATTGATGATGAACATTATTTCTTTAATGTTCTTTATTATTATTTTTTTCTTTTGCAATACTAAAGATGATAAAAATATTTTTTATTCGTGTCCTGTCTTTCTTGTGTTTTGTGTCATCACTACTGCACCAGGAAGGCATACCGACCATGGATTGCTGTACAAACCTGAATTCTTGTGATTCCTCCTACTTCCCCTTAAAGTTTGTCTCTATATTTTCTGGGACAACCTGTGTATATATATATATGTGTGTGTGTGTGTGTGTTTATATATTAAATGTTAAATTATGATTCTTAAGTATTCTCTTTTTTTTTTTTTTTTTTAGTTGTGTTATTGTTATTTATAATGTGCGCAAAAACAAGCAAGGTCATATACTTAGCAGCTCAAAAAAGACAATCACTTCTCTTGCATTTTCATCAGATGGAAAATATTTGGCAACAGGAGAGGTATTTCTTCTTTAATTAAATGAATTTATTTATATATTTTATCAATAAATCAGTTTAATTAGAATATGTTTCCATATGTAATTTTTTTTTTTTTTTTTTTAGTGTGGCCACCAACCCCATGTTCGAGTTTGGGATGTACAAGAAAAAATTCAGGTAGCAGAATTTCAAGGTCATAAATATGGTATTAATTGTGTTGTAAGTACAGTTTTATTTAATTAAAAAAAACTTTACCCTTTTTTACTCCCATTTATGTGTATGATGCAATAAAATGATAAAGTTTTGTAAACGAATTTCAAATTTGAATGATTTTATATTTTAGGCTTGAATTTATATTTTAAAATGAAAATCTTTCCGTGTGAAATAAGGTGTCCTGATATAGAGATTGCCGATTAAATTTTTGACATTTAGACTGGCTCACAAAAGTGTTTATACACTTTAAAAATTTGTAATAAAAAGGAATTTCTCTGGAAATGAATTTGAATATGAAGTTCTATATTTTTTCACATTATCTCCATGTTATCTAAAAACGCCCAACTTTTTTTTTTTTTTTTTTTTTTTTTTTTTGTTTAACTACCGACTTGTTTTCTTTTTTATCAAAAAATGAAAATTGAAAGAGGGAGAGAAAGAAAACCCTATAAAGTCTTTGTACTCTGAAACATTCTCAGATTAATTCATATTTAAAATTATGGTCTGTCTCTTATTTTTATTCTTTCATTGTGGTGACATTCAAAAAAATCGTTTGGCTTTATATTTTGCATGATTGTAGTGTTACCAGATTGGGGATTTTGTACCTTCGGGGGAATTTTTTGGTGACTTAGTAGTTCTTGGGGGAAATGTTTGGTGACTATCAACATTTTATAAGGAAAACATGGGGACTTTTTTTTACTATGTTACATAAAGTTTACTTTAAGTTTTGTGTAAAAATATTAATTATTTATTGGTTTTTATGAGTTTGAAATAATTAATTCCTATACTGAACATTGAGCAAAACTATATTAAATGGAATATTTCTTGTCAAAATGATCGTACACACACAATATTAAAATATGTTACTACAGTTGACCCAAGTAAATTTCGTATTGTGTAACAAAATTTATAACAAGATTGCTGAAAAATTTTTGATAGGGCTACATAGAGATATGTAATTACCTGGTGTTTACATGGTTTGCTATATTTTATTTGTTTTTATAAGCAGCTCAAATCTTTTACCAATCAAGTTTCAAATAAAAATAATGTAGATTACTTTTGATTTACATCAGTTTATAGTAATATATTCTTATACATAACTTAGGGGAAAAACAGTACTAATGAACCTAACTTTTGTCAAAGTGGTTACTTACATGATATTCAGATATGTTTTTCATTTGATCCATACACAAGAATTGACATCCATACATTAATTTCACTTAGTAAGGTGGCATTGGACTATTTAGGTTTCATTTACTGAATCACTTAAAAAGATCTTGATGACATTACAACCAGTGGATATTTACTGAGTGACATGTATTTTAATCAATTTATGCTATTTCAATCTCTGTAAAGTTTTATCATGCTACTTGAAAAATGAATGTGAATTAAGTATGTTCATATGAAAGCTCAAGGATTCCGATTTCTAATTTATGAAAGATGTTTCTATAACCCACTTTATTGAAAATGCTTCTAGCTTTCAGCACATAACCTTTTAAAATTCCAATACTATGGGGATCTTCGTGCACAAAATTTAGATAACAATTAAATAAAGTTTTATTTTGCATGAAATTCCAGTGCTTTTTAACAGCAGACTATTTACAATAATTATTGTGAAATGTCCTACTAATATTCCAGAAGAAACTAGATTATAGAAGTTTGCCAGTACTCAGTACACCTTGATTCTGAAAAGATTCTAGGTAAACACTGTCAACTCAGAAACCACAGATCATGCTCAGAAAAATAATGCGAGCAATTTGGTGAATCACAGAATATTTAATGTTGAGAAAACAGAACTTTTTCAGTGTTGAAAAAATGCATATAAATAAATAATTGTACTTTAATTAAGAATTTGTCATATTGCAATCACTGGGATAATGGGTTCAACTATTTCATTTTGAATAACTCATATTAGGTAAATTGCAATTTATGTATTTCCTTTACTTTTAAACTTTCATACAGGCTTTGCATGTATTTTATCATGTCTGTGTTTCTGTATGTGTACTCACTAGGGTGGATCTTAAAAGCCATGATTTTTTTATATTGTTATTTTTATATGCCTCACCCTTTTATTTTGTTCCTTTTGATACAAAAACACCAGAAAAAAGTTTGAGCAATAAATTTTAGTATTTAAAGGTAGCTCAATGGACTTAAAATTTATAAAGTTAGAAAAAAAAAATAAGAACATTAACTATACAAATGACAAATGTATATTTGCCTTTTTTCTATGTTTTAATTATAACAATTTATTTAATTTACTGTATAAATTATTAGCTTTTTATTTTATGTTAAATTTTATTGCATTTGTATATGTTAAAACAGTTTTTGCTATTTAGGTACATTTTGCAATGATCTTTAATAACTTGCAATAGAAATTGTAGTCTCGTTTCATCATGAATTTCAATCCTCTTTATTCCTGAATAAGTACAATAAGTCATCATGGTCATTTATTAATTGTAGAACTTTTATATACCCTTTTTAGCCTCTTAATAATTCTCTCTTGACTCTCACAAGTCAGCATCAACTCCAAGATATCCAACTGGAAATTCCAAGAGCTGAAACATTATCATTGACATGGCTGTAACAGAAGTTTCTAATTTTTTGTTCTTAAATTAATAAAGAGCAACACTGACTCGTTTGACATTAGTTTTTCGGAATTAGCTTCATTCTGTAAAGCAATAGCAATGCGTTTTTGGTTAGTAAACATACACGGCAACTTCAACTAATCCAACAAGTCTCTCTGACAAATACTATAAAAATTAGCAAATTTAGGTGATGATGACTTGGAGATAGCTGAATGTATTGATGAGTATTCCAGCATGGATTTTAGCAACAGCAGGTCATAATAGGAGACGCATGAAACTTGAGGGTGGAGATTCAAGCTTTCAAATATTACCCAGGCTTGAAAACGTATACATCATGTACACTCTCTTCCTCTTTTGAAGTCAATTTAAATTAAGCAGTGAGCATCCAGATCTTGTGACAATTTACCATTTGCAAATGCAATGAAATTCCTAGTTCGTACTTGTATCTACCAATAAAACTCCAATATTCTTGAACGCATTAAAATAGTGCAACTTCAGATAAAAATTTGACTCCTTACATATTTCAAATACAGTACTATTTATCAATCCCATAATTTTTTTTAAAATTTATTGCTCTATAAAAACATATGCAGCAAAATTATAATCAGAGTTTGAGCTGGTAATGTCTATACATATTGCTTGAATATTATCTGCTATTTCACAATCCTGAATTTTCTCAAGTATTTTGTCTGAGCTTCTCCTGTGACTTATGTTGAACAGTCTTTAGTTGAGTAACATCTTTTCCAAAAATTAATACTGACAACCGGTATTCTTTTCCAGTCAAATCATACATTAATTTTCCATCCAAATGAATGTCAAAAGTAGTGTTGCTTTGTAACCTAAATTTTATTTTTTCATATTTCTTAGTTCTCTCAAACATTATTTGTATACAAATAGTGTCTTTGTTAAACATTCTTTCTTCTATAAATATGTTTTAAAAGATGGAATTTATTTTTCTTTAACATAGCATACGAGAACACATATATTTATCATTGCCTTTACATTAGAAACTTTCTCCTCATTGAGCTACCTCTAAATATTGTTCAAATGCATTGATATTTTGCCTGATTTATTTTTTCGTAAAAAGGAACAAATTTAGAGGGTGAGAAGATTACATTTTGAAACTTCAAAAATAAGCTCCGCCCTAGTACTCACATCTACTCAAATATTTTTTTCATCATTACAAATGTTGTAATTTATTCAATTCAAGCCATTTGATAAAAGTAGCACAGTCAGTTAAGTTTTATCTGATTAATTCTTGAAACATTTACTTTTCCCCAAAATAATTTTTCCATTTTATTTTAGGCTTTTTCTCCAAATCTCAAATATGTTGTGTCTGTTGGTTCTCAGCATGATATGATTGTGAATGTATGGGATTGGAAAAACAATGTAAAAGTAGCATCTAACAAAGTTTCTTGTAAAGTAAGTAATAATGATGAATTCAATATTATCTTTAAGTGTAAATTAATTTGCTATTCTCAGTATTTTTAATATTTAAAACTTACCTATAAATGGCATAATGTAATCGTTTTCAAATTGGAAATAATCAGTGATTAGCATATAATATGTTGTTAAATTAATTAATTAATGGTTTCAACCAAAAATTGCATTTATTTAACAACTTTTATGAAATCAGTATATGTTGATTACTATACAGTATAAAACTTCTCAGTACTTCATTATTTAACAAAACAATTCATTTTGTGAGATATATGCTTACGAATGTACAGTCATCGCAAAAAAAATCTTGACATTTGCAATTTCAGATGTTTTGTTAAATATCTAAAAATATACATGAGGAATGACTCTGAAACTCCAGATGTATAAACAAAATAGTACAGGTCATATAATTTCAAGAATTTTTTCCAAAATACAGTAGGGGACCGTCAATAAATTGAAAAAGAACGAATATCTTTTGAATAACCCTGTCAAAACTAATGTAGCAAAAGTGCTATAACTGCAGATTATGATTAAGTGGCTTACGGCAATAAACTGTGCTCATTTTTATGCGGATAGCATGTATACTCGTCAAGAAATTGAGGTTTTTATAAAAACGGTCCCATATTTTGCCAAGTTTTTTGCTTATAATTTGTAGAGTTCTTAATAAAAAACAATGTTCTTTTCCGAAAATATGAAAAACAATATTGTACATAACATCCTGTAATCAAAATTAAAAAAAATTAAAAATTGTATGAAAAATGAGCAAGTTTACTAAATAAATTTTCACTGTGCATGTGTCAACTCTATAAAAATTTCATTTGCATATTGTGTTAGCTAAATGTATAGAGCAACTTTTGTTAAAGTTTCAAAATCATAGCTTGAAAATTCTGAAAATTATCGTCTAAAGAATAAGATCAAAATCCGATATTCTCAAAATCAAACTAAAAAATGAGGGGCTGTATCCATATTCCATTGATTAGTGTCTACACAGTATTGCATATACTACTATATTTGGATACAGCTCCTCATCTTTTTTCTTCATTTCGGGAATAAAGGATTTTGATCTTCTTCTATCGACAATAATTTTTAGAATTTTCAAGGTATGATTTTGAAACTTTAACAAAAGTTGCTCTATATATTTAGCCAACACAAAATGCAAATTACATTTTTATAGAGTTGACGCATGCACATTAAAAATTTATTTAGTAAACCTGCTCATTTTTCATACAGCTATTGATATTTTTAAATTTTGACTACAGGGTCAAAATTGACTACAGGATACTTTGTACAGTGTCATTTCTCATATTTTCTGAAAAAAACATTGTTTTTTATTAAGAACTCTGTAAATTATAAGCAAAAAACTTGGCAAAATTTGGGACCATTTTTATAAAAACCTTAATTTCTCGACGAATATACATGCTATCCGCTTAAAAATGAACACAGTTTATAACCAATAAACCAATTAATCATAATCTGCAGTTTGAACGTTTTTACTGCATTAGTTTTGACAGGGTTATTCGAAAGATATTTGTTCTTTTTCAATTTGTTGACAGTCCCTTATTGCATTTTGGAAAAAAAAATCTTCTTGAAAAGGTAGGACCTGTACTATTTTGTTTATACATCTGGAGTTTCAGAGTCATTCCTCATGTATATTTCTAGATATTTAACAAAATATCTGAAATCGCAAATGTCAAGATTTTTTTTATGGTGACTGTATATGGGTGATTCTCAAAATAGGGGACAATTTATGTCTTTCGGCATACAAAAAAAATTGAGAGGTTTTCTGTCATTTTTTTATATTTAGATATGTTTGTCTTAATATTATTCATTATTTGCACTCAAGAATTACTCACTTTTTAGTTAAAAACACCTTAAAATAACAGAATAAATGTTCAAAATGTCATTAGCATGGATGTCCACAGCAGCTGTGCCTTGTATATACTAGCTTTTTCAAGAGTTAATATCATGTTTATAAAATAAAACAAATGTTATTCTTTCTTTAAATTAATCAAGGAGAGGATTTATCCAATAAATTTCTTTTTAAAAATAAAGTTATAGTATATAAAAAAAGAATTAAAGTTTGTCCTCCATATTCTATTTTCAAAACAAGGTCATACTATAACAGCTGGTTATTAATCAAATTGTCATTTTCACATATGACAATAGTTTGAAAATATAAAGTTTCTCCAAGGCAACAAGTAGCCATTTTATCCCAGCCTGAAAATAGAAGCATGTATTGTATTTTAAGAATAGGAGTTGAATATTAGGGGCATACATCAATTGTATGTCATTAGAATGGATAATAATTTTGATGTTTATTTTATAATTAAAATTTTTATTTTACTTATTTGCATAGGACTTTTGTGTTTTAAAAAGCCCCAGAAAGGACTATTGCATTGTGATTATATTATGGCTCATAATCTTATTTAAATTAAAATTTGTCATTAGCATGGACAAATATCAGTGTCATTAGCATGGTTTTTCTGTCCATGCTAAAGACTCATATGTGCATAAATGTAACCATTGCTTATATTGTATCTTTTATAAAGTTTAATTTTACATATAAATTTAGGTATTACATTTATTATCCCTAAAATATGCATTAAATCTGTCAGAAAATCACTAAGACAGCTTCTTACATTGTTAGTGTCAGAATGTTGCTCATGTAAACAAAGTTTGCTCTTTGGTAATGTTTTTATTCTCCTTATATGCATATATGTATAAATGAAAACCATTTGCTGAAAAGGAAGGCTAATAAATATAGAAAAAAAATATTTAAACAAGAAGAAAATAAAAATTTCTTAATATATTTATTCAATGCAATTTGTTTTGTCATTAGCATGACTCAAAAAATACTAATTATTTTTTTTAAGTTAATTTTTAAATATTTAGCTCTGCTGACTACATGTAAAGTATACCTAATACTATATTAACAACACCTATTTTTTTCAAAAATTTTGCTAACAGTAATTTTTTTAAGATTTCACTTTTGAAATTGTCCTCTATTTTGAGAATCGCCCATATACATTCATTTGCTTACTCATGTGAGGCCTTGTTCTGTGGATGTTTTTTTTAAATATAGGGATGCACGATCTCCCATTATTTTAGAATGAAATAATTTGTCTTATTTAATGACAAACTTTTTAATGAAATAAGACAAAGATCACTGTTTAAAAATTGTTTGAATTTTGCCTTATGAAATAAGTTTTAAAAAATATTACTCGGAGAACTAATCATTGTGCCAAGCAATTCTGGAGTATAAAAAGAAGCCTTTATTTCATTTGTTTATTACTTCATTTTTTGCATAACTTTGTTAATTTTATAATTGTACAATCAGCCTTTGTTCAAAAAAAAAAAAAAAAAAAAAAAAAAAATCTCCTTTTTAAGCCAGAAGTTTTATTTAATAAGTAAAATTAAGTAATTACAACATAGAAACAAGCTACATTTTATTAAATGGATTTTTCTGATTCAAAAAACTTTCTTTGACTTGTTCAGGAAAGTAGGAGGGGGGAAAACAGGTTGAAAATTATAAAATTTATTGAAATTTTTTTTAAATTAATTCTTAAATTATGTAATAACAAACCCGACATTAATTAATCTTATTATTTTATTCACAGGTAAAAGCCCTTTCATTTGCATCAAATGGAAACTATTTTGTTACAGTAGGAAATAGACATGTTAAATTCTGGTATCTAGAATATTCTCGCTCAACAAAGGTAAATGTTATTTATTGATTAAAGCAGTTAAATATTAGTACTATGTTAACTTTTGGGGTGTATTTGACAACTGTGTATGTATAATTCATCAATCATACACATATCTCTTTTGTGAAACTTTCATGGGTGTTAGGAAGAGGACGGGTATGGGGGATAAGTGCCATTGCCACTTCCTGGGTTTTAAAATTTAATTAACCCCTTTTTTTATCTGATAATTTTTGAAAAAAAAAAAAAAAAAAAAAAAAAGTGATTCATCTCAAATGATTTATAATAACACTACAAAAAATCTAACAGAAGATTTTTCTTTTCTTTATGGAACTCTTCAGCTTTTCAGGGGCAGGAAATTTTGTTTCTGTAATGTTGAATTCACATCAGAATTTACGATAAAATTTAGTTAAAAACAAGGAAAATCAGTTTTTCAACCTTTTCTCATAAAAGTTGAAAAAGTAAAAGTTAATAAAAAGTTTCTGGTGTGACTCACAATTAAAATTAGGTGGGATATAATCAGGGTCTGAGAAACTCTGGGCGGCAAGTCACCTAGGCGACTAAAAAGTTCCTTTTGCTGACAAGATTATTTACCTACTTATTACAGTACCCGCTAATTTGAACCCTGATAATCCGGGTCGGTTTGGTCAATTTTTTTTTTTTTTTGTTGTTGTTTTTAAGTTTGAGAAGTGATTGACTAATTTTCATAACATTAACTTGTATCGTTGTATTTTGAATTAAAAAAAAACTTTTTCTGAAATCTTTTTGGAAGATTACCTTAAGCTTTCTTATTTAAACTCTTTGATGTTATCTTTCAAAGAAACAACAATGTATCACTAAGTTTGGCAATTCCAATTTTCCTATTTCCTATTTATTCCACCACTTCTCAAGGGGTTAAAAGTTGGTGTTTCAATTTTCTGCAGAATTTAGATTTTATTTATTTATAAAAATACAATAGACTCTCAGTTAACTGGGATCGTCGGGAAATATCTCGCCCCAGATAAGCAAATGTCATAAATCATTGAATTTATGTAAATTTTGATGAAAAGTTTCAAGAAAAGGATAGAAAATATCAAGTTATTACACAATAGGACATTAAAAGTTTAAATAATTCAAAAGAAAAAGAATGAAAATAATTTTACATTTGGTACAATAAATAAAATTCAGAAATATAGTTTCTGACTGCTTTGTGAAGAATAAAATAATAATCCATTTTCATTTTTAATTTCTTTGATTAATTTGACTATGCAAATTTCTCAACATCATTTTTTCAGCAAGTGTGCTTTCATCTTCATGGTCCAAGTAATTAAGTAATTCCTCAATGTGTATTAATGTATCGTGTTAACTTAAATTTTGATGAGTCACAAGATGTTTTTCATAACATTCAGGACATTTTTTGAAATCTTCTGTTTTTTCTAAACTACAAATGTCACTATCACTGAAAACTTCGCAACATTCCAATTTTGAATCTTTGTTAATCCATTTTTGCACTACTTCTTTTACCACATTTTCAGAATAGTTCAATTTTCTGAAATCTTCTAAGGTTTTTCTTTGGGATCAATCCATTTCAAGTGGTCCAGAAAATATTTTTTTTGGTTACTCGACCATTTTTAAAAAATCTGAAATTTTCTGTGCAAAAACTCTAACATGATGGAAGTTCAAAATGACTATTATTTTGTTTTTATTAATTTTTGTTTGCGCATGGCAGCCATCTTTGTTTCATCGTTTGCAGCAATTTTCTCACATATTAGGGTATACGAAATTGTAAATATCTCATCTTTTATTTTCCCAATTGAAATGGGGTTTGCAGTATTTTGTTCAGAATAAAATAGGCTAAAGATATGATGGTAGAATAGTTTTTAAAAATAAATTTTTACTGGTGAAATTTTTTACCACAAAATGTAAGATTTTTTCCAAAATCTGTCCTTTTATTAGAGGAGATTTTTCATGCAAGAAAAATTATAAACTTTGCACAGTTATTTTTACAAATAGATCGAAAGTACTTGTATTCACACACTAAGACCCAGATCTGGGAGTTGATTTCTCTTTGCGAAAAAAATTCCAAAAATCTCACTTTTTAGGCTTTGATATCTCTGGTGGGGCACAAGATAAAAATATGAAATTTCAGCCTTTGATAGTATTGTATGAGAGTGTTATGTACAAAAAATTTCAAGAAAGAGATTGACTAGAAGCTGAGATATGATGTGGACAATGTGTAAAAACAATACTGCCATAATACTGTAAACTACTATGTGTTTATTCATACTTAGAAAATGTTAAATTATAATTGATTGATGGTACAAAGTAAAATGCTAATTACAAAGATCGTTTTCAAATGCTTTCTTAAACAATCGATAATGTATGCTAAGCCAATGCACTATTTGTCCAGATGAACAAAACCTACTAGAAATGCTATTGGGTCAAGCCATTTCAAGTGATGAGGAAAATGTTTTTTGATTGCTTGACCATTTTTAAAAAATCTGAAACTTTTTGTACTACAGTCATAATATGATGGAAATTCAAAATGGCTATTATTTTTATGTTACTATTTTTTGTTTGTTCATGGTGGCTATCTTTGTTTTATCGTGTGATTTTTTTTTTTTTCCAAACTCTGTCCGTTTACAAGAGGAAATTTTTCATCCAAGGAAAACTGTCAACATAACACAATTTGTTTTACAAATAGGTCAAAAGTACTTGCATTGACACCAGGGTTGGGTTTCTTCCGGAAGAAACCTATTTCTTCCAGGACAGTGGAAGAAACTGGAAAAAACCAGAAGAAACTGGAAGAAATGAAAGAAACCACCAGAAAGAAACCAAAACAAATGCTCCAAGTCAAAGTATATTAACTATGTAAAAGAATGAAAGTATAATTACATGAAATCTAAATTGGAAAATTTAATTATTATTAAAAATATTTTTGTAATTTTTTTTTTTTATTACAAATTTCAGGTTTAGCAGACATTTTCAGGTGATGGTTTTTTATTACTGTAGAGGTTGGGATTTTTTTAATTATAGAATGGTTATTTTTTTATTAATTGCTCCATTTATATAAAAAAAAGAAAAAAAAACTACCTACAATTTTTTTTTTTTTTTTTTTTTTTTTTTCATGTAAAAAAATATTTTTATATAAATGTGCATTATTTTAAACCGTGGAACACAGTAAATAAATAAATTTGTAATTTTTTATATTTTTCATCTAGCATGAATATTTCAATGCTGATTTTAAAAGGTTAGTGTTCTAAAAACATCTATGGGTATGTCAAAAAGCTTTTATACTATCCTGATATGTAGGAGTTGAAAATAAATCTTCAGTTTTTGCTTTCATCCAATTTAAGTTGAGAAGTTGATTGCAGCATCCTACTGCTAAAAAACTTTTTTGCTATACTATGTTGCATTATGCGAAGAAAATTAAAGATTTTAATGACTTTTTTTAATACTGAGGATAGACTGAAACAGGTTTTTTATGCCAAAACTAAATTTAGGTGACCTTCCTACTCTTTGGCCAAAAAATGATAACATCAAAAAAAAAAAAAATAAATAAATAAGTAATTAAATTGTATGTTTTAAAGTAAGTAATACATACATAAATATACATAATGGAAATTAATTATATGTATAGTATTTATTAATTATGTAAAGCTGTGAATAATCCAAAAACTTTATTTTCATATACAAAAATACGTAATTAATTCATCTATGACACAGAAAGATTTTCTAATTATGCATATTTCATTTAATTAAAAAATATTTTAGTTTTATGTATAAACATCTTGATTTTTCTTCTATAATGATTTTTGTAAATGATCATTTGTTATTCTAGAACTTTCTCAAAGAATATTTGAAATCTGATGCAGTTTAAACTAAAAATTTTCTATGGGATGATTGATAAATCATGACTGATAATTATAAACAATGAACTTCATTGCAACGCATTCATTTAAGCCGATACAGTTCAAATCAATAACTAACATTGAAAATTTCCAAAGGGAGAAACAAATTTTTTGGTATACAAAGTGTTTCAATCTGGCTGAATTTTCGCCCACGTTTTTGACAAAACTCAGATTTTGGGCTGAAAACAAAACCATATTTTTTATTGATCTCTATTTAATATAGTAATTATTATACATTATTTACATTAATATAAATTAAAAGCTTTCATTTAAATGTGTTTCATTCTACCATTAGTTAAAAAACTCTACAATTTATTACTAGTTTCAGAATTTTAAATAATAAAGAAATATGTTAGTTAAATTGAAATGCATAACATTTAACTGATTTTGTATATTTTGGATAAAATTTCTTTTCATTTAGTCAATGGTTGAAGTTCTCTAGATAAGTGTTGAGTATGATCTTGGCTAAAAAACTGTTGTAATTATTAACTTAGCATATATAATTAATTAAATTTGTGTTGGTCAGTAAAATTAATTTATATCATATTATAAAAAGAAGATATTTATTACATTTTACAAAATTGAAAATATATGGTAAATTCTTAAAGAAAAACAGTTTCTTCCACTTGGAAGAAACCTATTTCTTCCGGCCGGTTTTTTCCATGGTTTTTTCCGTGGTTTTTTCCACTGTGGAAGAAACTTGCCAACCCTGATTGACACACCAAATCCCAGACGTAGAAATTAATTCATCTTTGCGAAATTTTTTTTTAATTTGTCAAAAATTTCAAAAATCACACTTTTTAGACTTTGATATCTCTGGTGTGGCACAAGACAAAAGTCTCAAATTCTGGCCTTTGTTAGTATTTTATGTTCGTGTTATGCACAAAAAATTTCAAGAAGGAGATTTGAGGAAAAGCTGAGGTACGGAGGTCAGAAAATGTTAAAAAATGCGAGTACGTTAAGAGAAATTAGATTTATTTCTTTTATTATATTATTTACACAGAAAATATTATTTGTTGAAACAGTTTAATAACAAAATGTTTAATTAATTAAGATATTGTATATACTCAAGAAAGAGCTGAGAAATATTTTCACACTATTTACGAGAGATATTATGGTGCTTCTGAGTCAAATTGTTGCAGTATGATTTCTAATAGGTTATATTCATCTGGAAAAATAGTGAAGTGGCTTATCAAATGTTTTGAATTGTTTAAATAACACACACAATTGAAAAAGATATTTGTAATTAACATTTAACTTTGGACTATCAAACATTAAATAACATTTTGGTTGATATGAGCAAACACATAGTGGGATACAATAGTTTGACAGCATTGTTTTCACATATTGCACATGTCATATCTCAGATTGTAGTCAAATCTCCTTCTTGAAATTTTTTGTACACAACACTAACACTACTGTAAAATACTAGCAAAGGCCAGAATTTCAGTTTTTTATCTCGTGCCCCACCAGAGATATTAAAGCCTAAAAAGTGCAATTTTTGGAATTTTCGACAAATTTTGGAATTTTTTTCGCAAAGAGAAATTAACTCCCAGATCTGGAACTCGGTGTATGAGTACATGTACTTTTGACCTCTTCGTAAAAATAATATTGTAAAGTTTACAGTTTTCCTTGCATGAAAAATTTCCTCTTGCTAATGGACAGGTTTGGGAAAAAATCTTTCATTTTGTGCTAAAATTTCACCAGTAAAAATTTATTTTTAAAAACTATTCTACTACTTTACCTTTAGCCTATTTTATTCTGAGCAAAATGCTGCAAACCTCATTTCAATTGGGAAAATAAAAGACGATATATTTACAATTTCGTATAATGTATTACAGTTTCGTATGTGAGAAAATCGCTGCACACGATGAAACAAAGATGGCTTCCATGCGCAAACAAAAATTAATAAAAATAAAATAATAGCCAATTTGAACTTCCATCATGTTAGGGTTGTTGCACAAAAAATTTCAGATTTTTTAAAAATGGTTGAGCGACCAGTGCTGGACCACTTGAAATGGATTGACCTTCTGCAAATCAATACTATTATCTTCTTATGTAAGAATATTCATTTTTTTCATCCGATAAAATTGCCCTCCATGATTTCTTAACGATGATGCTTTTTACTAATTTCCATGTGGCAGCATCATAATAAATTTCATCCAAAACTGTGAGATTTTTTTTTACTCTCCCAGTTAATTTGCATCCTAAATAATTGAATCCTGTTTAATTGTGAATCTATTGTACGTTAAATCTATAATATTTCTTAGTAAAATTCTTATTATATATTTAATATTTGTTTATCTACTGAAGTAAGTTTTCTTTTGATCATATTTGTCTTGCTTATTTATTTTTTAGTATAAACTTGAACCTGTGCCATTGATGGGTCGATCTGCCATTTTAGGAGATCAGCGAAATAATTATTTCTGTGATGTTTCTTGTGGAAAAGGTGAAATGGTTGATAGCACATATGCTATCACCAAATCTGGCCTTTTGTGTGAATTTAATAGTCGTCGTCTTCTTGACAAATGGGTTGAATTGAGGGTATGTATGTTTTTTAAATTATTTATGCCATTTTAATATTACTATTTGCCATTACAGTTTTATGTATTCATTTACTGTGTAGTAAGTGGATACATTTTGGATAATGCAACTTACAATGAAAATTTTATTGCAAATCAGTGACTTTAAGAACACACATTTTTAATTGGATATATTCTTTTTAAATTACATTCATATTCTTTTCAAGGAATATTAATTTTTGTTTGAATTTTGTAGAGCTGACCATAATGAGGAAAGACATTTTGAATTAAATTTTCTTGATTGTTAAAATATAGATTCAAATTTAATAGTACAAATACAAGTTTAAAATACAAGTTATGCATTATTGAAATGAAATGCATTCTGCACTTTCATTAAAAATACAGTACAACCTTAAATCCTGGAGAAAGAAAAAAAAATTGAGATACTGTGGTTTCGAATTATCAAGATTTTGACAAAATTTATTAAATCTAATCACACAAACTGCTTTTTTCTGTGAAAAATAAGGTTTGTCCAAAACTACTCTTAATCTGCTAATAATTAACTAATTGCACTTCTCAAAGTTTTAATAATTTCAGAATCGTTTTAATCACATACTGGTTAAATAATATCCAATTTATCATTAAAGGACTACTTCAGTTAACCTCTTCAATCCCGAAAAAAATCTGCTACGTAGAAAAATTGTTTTATTAGCAAATTATAGCACTTTTAGGCTGAGAAAAAAGAAAATAAAATTAGTTTTTTTTTTTTTTTTTTTTTTTTTTTAAATGGTTAAAATTTATGTCCCCATATGGGAACTATCCCCATATCAGGTCACAATTGAATAAAAGCGTCATTCTTTAAATGAATAAGACCAATTTTGTTTTACAATAAATAGACCTAGTTATTGTTTAAAAATTATATCAATTTAAACAACTTAAATGATTTTTTACCTAAAGTTATGTATTGCATAAAAATATTATTCATATCTTGTAAAAATTGTAATATCCATCTTGATATTATTCTATATATACTATGCGTATGCTAATAATTACATATCTTGTAATATTATACCTTATAATAATAATCTTCTAATAAAATATCATTTAGTGTAGAATTTTTTGAAATAATTATTATTCTGAATAAAAAGAATTAGATTACATTTCATACATTTTATCCTTGATTTTCCTTTGCGTTTTTCCATGCCTCATCGAGATTGATGTACCCTAGTAGCAGATTCTGTCCAGTGTTCAAAATCATCATAGCGAACCTCATTTTTGGGAATAGACATAGTTATTTTCTTTTTTTTTTTAGATGTATATTCATTCAATGATTGCTCTGATGTACGTGGTCTTCCAACAGTAGACTTTTCCTTTTCACATTTTATAAGGATGTCAGCAATCTAAATTCAAAATTTGAGTAAACTCATTTGATCTTTTTTTTATTCAGAATATTGGAAGATCTACAATCTCTTATATACAAAACCCAACTATTTACCGTAACTAAGCCAAGACAATGAGCAGAGATCCGAACTGGCTATTTACATGTTCGCATAGAAGTACGAAAACAAGCAATGGACCTATCGTTTAGAGTTTAAATTAATTTCACCCATTTGTGCTTTATGCATTCTTATTATAGCTGGTCTGGTTACAGGAACCTTTTCTTTTTTATCTTTATACCAGCACTCACATGTATCACTGGACTCGCATCCCATATGTGGTGGACATCATATGCACATATTTTTTGTCCTTCCATTTCAACACCACAATTTTATCGTCTGATCTATTAAACTCGGTTAACTCACCACGTTTCATTGCACTGTCTTTCACAGCATACATTTTGTTTGCAACATCACCTATTCTATTAGTCATGACTGTCTCAGTGCACAGAATTCCCTTTGAAAGAAAATATTCAGCTGCTTTCACTTCAGTGAAATATCTGTCAGTGAATATAACTCTACTTTTATTTATGCGTACTCTCTCAGTTATTTTTTCTGAGGCAACTATTCCACCAAGCTCTAAGTCTTTCATATCTTCTACAATAACGGTATTTTTTTGCTGCGTACAAGAGAAAATCCAGTATAGCACCATCACTTGAGACAACACAATTTTTATATCCCAGGGGTTGGTCTTCGAAGGAAGATATTGACGGAAGCCACATTTCCCCAAAAACGAGATCTTTTGCTCATCAATTGAGCTAAATTTTGTCCCAGGAATTTTAAGACAGGCATTTCTGACTACATTTAGTAAAGTAAGCAATAGGCAATCTTCGGTATCAGAAGAATATATTACAGAATCAGCAAAGCGAAAATTTGATCGCAAAGGGAAGAACCTATCTCTTTGCATCCATTTGTCACTAATGGTATGTGTGAAGGGTTTTTTGACTAATATATGCAAGCTAGTAGAATATCAAACAATTAAATGCTGTACAACATTTCAAGCATGTTAGAATTTTTTTAAGTTACTAAAAAGTATGACATATTTTAGCAGTAAATTCAGTATATTACTTCATTTTATTTTTAAAAATGAAAAAAGCCCTTTTAAATTGTTTTGCAAGACTGAATTAAATAAATTATTCGTTCCCCAAAATTTTTTTAATAACCAAGTGTATAGAACAGTCACAGAGAAAATTAGTTTCTTTAGATGTTAATGTATAGTAAAGACCCATTGTACCCAAATGGGTACAACATATTTACAGATTTTTTCAACATCCATACACATATGAACAACATTTATAAACAACTCTAAATCATTCTTGAAACAGAATAATTTATGTTAAATGCAATAATTGTTTTAAAATTCAGTCACAAATTTATATTATTCACATACTTTGACATGAAATCGTTGGTAAATATCTTATGTTATCCATCTTGGAAATGTTTCATTTTCAAAGTCACATGGTTCCTTCTTCTTTAAATCTGTAGCACATCTATTGGTAATATAGGACACTATGATGTATCTGAATAGCAATAGCCGAAATTTATGCATTTATTATAAATTTTTGGGGGTAATTTTGCCTTTTGTTTTAATGTACCCAAATGGGTACTCCAGGACTGAAGAGGTTAAGCAAAAAGATTTGCTCGCTAATGTTAATTTTATGGAAGGAATTGTCAAAGATAATTTGTTTGTATTTCAATAAATTTAAATGATTTTTATATTGATGAGCTGAAGACAGTTTGTTCAAAAGCCATTTTTAGATTTTGTTTGCAAATCTTTTTTTTATGAGGATGTTTTAACTTTTGAAACCAATTTAAAAAATGAAAGTGTGCACATTAAAATATCTGCAAGCAAAATAAAATTAAAAAACGCCCTTTTTACTTATCGACCTCAGCTAATCAATGCAAATAAATACATAAATGTATTGTATTTAACGATATTGGAATGCAAATGAGTTATCTTTAAAAATTTCTTTTGTAGGATTAGCAGTAGTGCATGAGTCTTTTTCCTTGACTGAAGATAGCCTCTTAAGATGTGTATTCAGTTTTTCAGAAGAAAAAGGCGTAATTGAAATCAATTTGAAAATCTCTTTGTAATTGCAGTTTTCTCTGATATAGGAACGGTACCAAAGGCTTCACTTCTAATATTTTCGTTTGATTCAAGAAATCTCTTCAGCAGGTCAACTGCCTTCTTGACTTCTTTCACTGTAATTCTTTTATTTTCTTCTTGAACTCATAAGTCTTCAATTTCTTCATCAGAAATTTCTGCATTAATAATGCTTGAAACAATTCCTTCATCTGTCATATTGTCAGTGCCACATCTTTCAAGCTCATTGTTTAAATTCAATAATTTTTCAAATGAAATCTCAGTGTGACACAGCTTTTGTATTGTTTCTCATTGTTCTGGATTCAGTTCTCCTTCTTTAGTTGCTTGCTTATTGGAATCAACTTCCTCTGTTTCACTAGAAATTACATTTTCTAAAAACAAACTTTTATAAAACAATTTCTTATTGTTGTTTTTGTAACATTTTCCCAAGCATAGTCAGCCATTTGCACTGACTTTAATATGTTTATAGGTGAGGTAGAAGGTTTATCTTCACCAATATTATCCAGAAGTCTTCTTGCAATTTGGGCTCACTTAACCAACATTGAAGCCATAGATTATCCTGAGATTAACTGTAACTTCAAAGTTTTATTTGGTGGAAAAATTTTAACATTGATTTTTTTTTACGTTGAAAGATTAGAGTGAACTGTATCTATGAAGGTGGTCATATCAATTATCTATGAAGGTGGAATGTGGATTTTGCTTTTAGCCATTGTTTTACTGATTCTTATCAGCCAATCAGCAAAAATTGCGTTTATCATCCAAGTCTTTATATCTGTCCTGTACTGCATTAGAAATGACTAATTTTAACAAAGCACCTCGTTTTTTTAGATCATCCTATTAAGAGAAGAAAGTTTTTCTTTATCATTTTGATTTGCTCCAAAAGCACAGTTACACAAAGTTTATTCTGTTTGCCACATCGGCATCTTCTCATTTAAATATAACTGTTTTGTTGGGAAAGCACTGATAGAATAATCCAGTTCCATCTATGTCATATACATCATCTGCTTTATAGTCCTTTAAAAGAAAAGGAAGTTCTGAAAGCCACTCTTCACATGTAGCTGCATTATCCATTGCACTTTCACTGTAAAATTTCCAAAAAACATTGTTTCTTTTGTTTTTTTATGATTTTAAAAGCTTTTCATCTTTACCCTTTATGTTATTTGTATCAACAAAGGGATAAAAAAAATCTGAAAACAGCTCCAGATCAAAGTGATTCTACAACAACTATAGACAAAAGAAAAAAGTCAAACTAATTTCTGTGGGAAAAATTTCGCCATATCAAAGGTTTTGAAAAATATATTTCGAGATAACTATGAAAAATACATAACCTTTTTAATGCAAATGCAAGGGAATTTTTTTTTCTTTTTTTTTTTTTTTTTTTTTTTTTTTTTAAGATATTGAGTCTGACTATATTTCTCAAGTCCTAAATTTGTTCTCTCTATTGTATTCATTTAACTTTCATTAAACTCTGTTTATACACCTCTCTGTGTGTAATTAATGACTTTCTGTAATCATTAAGACTCTCTTACTTTTTGATCACATCAAAATAATCTCAATGCACCAAATATATAACCTTGATTAATTTTCTAATGCTTTTTCTAGGATTTTTTAAAAAATACTTTTAATGACTAATTATTTGGTATGATAAATATCTGTAATCTGATTTTGGTTATCAGAAATTTGAAAGCATGCTTACTAGCAGAAAGAAATGCATCCAGAAGGAAATTTTTCTTTAATATTATCTTTTATCTATTATCTGTTTATTTTTTTTCTGTTCATTTATATTTATTTATATGTGTATTTATTAAATATATCAAAGAACTGATTAATTTGAATATTATATCTTTTCATATAATGCTGCATGGATTTTTCCCTCAAAATTTATTTAAAAATAGAGGCGCATGTCACATATAAATATTAAGGATTTAAATGACTTTTGAATATATGATCATTGGTCACTCATAAAAATATTGGGCAGCAATTTTGTATTTAAATTTACAAAATCATAAAGCAATAAATGCATTGTGCATAAATACTATACAATATACCATTTTTATATTAGCTATTAGATTTTGAAAGCATAAAATCTGATTATAAAGTTTTACAACAGTGTTATGACAGGAATTCTAGAAGTTTATTTTCTTTATAACTTTCTCATTTTAAACTGTTATATCAAACTTTTAGATAAAATTTGCATTCATAAATGTTTTGCTTGTAAGATTTATTGTGGTATTTATTTTAGTTTTTTTTCTACTCTTTATTTCTAGACAACAAGTGCCAATAGTATATCAGTCGGCGAAAATTTAATATTTATTGGTTGTGCTGAAGGTGTGATACGATGTTTTAGTCCTTTCAATCTCAGTTTCATATCAACTTTACCTAAGCCTCATCCATTAGGAGTTGATGTATCAAAAGGACTAATTGGAGGGTATGTTGAATTTGTGAATATTTTATTCAACTTGTTTGGGTTCATCTTTGAGCTCAGCATAATGTAATTATCAGAAAAATATTTTTTACTTGAAATAAATTTATTTATAAGATTTTCTACATCTTTTTCCAATAGTCCTTCATCACTACAAAGAGATTTGGTATTCTGCTCTCCCTGTCTCTTCTAGGAAGTTTAATTTTATAAATAAATGCAATATTTAAAATGTTGCATTCTCTTTTCTTTCCATCTAGCCATCTATCTATCTATGCATGTTCTAAGTCACATAAATATATTTAGATTATCATGATAGATTGATAATATGTTATTGATGTTTACCATAGGAAATACCCTTTTGAAACTAAAGTGTGCAACACAGGGCTGGGTTTTTGCCATCAGAAATAGGTTTCTGCTGTGCCAGTGGCAGAGAGGGGTTATAACCGGCAGAAACTTGCAACAATTAAAATAAACTCATTTCATGACATAGTCTGAGAAATTTTCAGTAGTATTGCTTATATACAAATATTGCTAAATTATAATAAATAGCTTATATAAATTTTATTATTCAGGATAAATAACAAATAAAATATATTGTGAATGTTTTAATTAAAAAATAAATTAATTTGTATTAGAATTTGATAGTTTTGAATCTTTCACAAAGAATCAGCCATATTACTGTCAGATAATTAAAAATCATCATATTATATTAAGGACATAGCAGTTGTTAAAATTGTAAATAAATATCAGGATTTATAGAGGAGTTAAATACTTCTTACAAATGCTAAAATCTATTGCTGTTGCTTTATATAAAATTAAAAAACATGACTGTTCTAGCGCAGCTGTACATAAAATTTGCTTAGCTTTATTTAATGATGGAAATGTCATAGAAACTAACAAATGCAAGATTAAAATCTCATTTAATGCAGTGCTAGTTTTTATGCTAGCTTATTTACTTCATCCTACATATGGGATCAAAATTGACATGTAAGATGTAAGCAGTGTTGATTTCGGGGGAGGGGGGGGGGGAGTGACGTCTCCCTCCAAAGCAGTGAGATGTCCCCTCCAGGAATATTCAAGATTTAGTATTTTCAATGGGAAAAAATACTATCCCTTCCCCCTCCCGGAATTCAATAATATACCCCCGGAGCCACAGAAATCCCTTCCAGAGAAAAGCTAATTCAACACTGTATGTGAGCATAAAGAAAAGGCAAGGAAATTGCTTTTTTGATATTGATCTAAATTTTGTGCAATGTATAATAACCCGTTGTAGCAAAATAGACTCCTTTCTGAGAAACATATTTCCCCAAGGAAGTCCTATAAAATGTCTTGTTTTCTGTGGGTAGTCACCTTTAAAAATAAATACCGGTGAAAATGAGAATTTTTGAAGTTTTACATCCTCAATAGTAACATTACCAGCAAGTTATGCTAGTCTTGAAATGATATTTTTAAAGATTCTTCCAGATTTTTCCGGACCTGTTGGGCACAAATAATATCTTATATAATAAAACCTGTTAAAACGGAATCTCGTGAGACTGCACGAATTTCCGTTTTAAACAAGTTTTTATCTTAGAAGGTATAATTGTGTGGTATTTTTTTTTTTTTTCTTAAATGGTCCAAACACAATTTTGTTTTTGTGAGGGGTATTAGAAAAGATTCAAAACTAAATCTAATGGTTAAAAAAAAGATAAATAAATTTTCTTACAGCACTGATGTAAGACAGAAACTGTTTGTGGACACAAGTGTGAAACTTTTAAGCACTCTAATGTCTAATAAAAATCAAAAAAAGGATTTTTATTATGCTGGAAACTTCTATAGCTGCGAAAGAAAGCTGTATGAGATCTAAAATATTGTATTAATCAAAGTCTTATAGATGAAATTTAGTCGGATGATAAATCTCATCCGGCAAAATACACATATGTGTGTGTATCCTCGTATATGCATAATCGAGTAGCATAATTCTGAACATAATAATAAATGTCACAATAAATGAAAAAGTTAAAGTATTTAATCAAATTTTATGATAAAACCCCATTATAAACTCAGATCTCAGTGCCACAATATAGATATTACTGGTGGTGTTTTGTAACCAGGTACCACTTCAGATTAGGCGTACCATTGATGGCTTCAGCTATAAGTAAACAAAATAAGTACAAAAATTTAAGTACTAAAGTCACTTAAACTTGATAACTTTTTATTTATCAAAAAATGGAATATGCAGTTCGATTCCAAATTGCTTCAATAGACAAGTCTATTGAAATCGAATCTTGTGCCTTAATTTTGTGCCTTTATGTTTAAAAAAAAAAGTCATAAAATATGTCAGAAAGTTTCGCGTTTGTTAAGCACAGATTTCAGAACCACTTTAAGAGAGTATAATAAACTATTCTTACTTTCTTTGGTTACTGTGGCTTCTGGAGATTTGACATCATGTTGGGAGTTACTTTTTCTTTAAAACTAAGGGGGCTCCGCCCCCCCCCCTGCTCGCTATGCTCGCCAACCCCCCGCGTAATCGCTTCGTGATTCCAAGTTGTAGGCTACCCCTGCTTGCTGCGCTCGCCAATACCCCATGGAATCGCTTCGCAATTCCGTTCGGTATTGCTTTGCAATCCTGGTTGGAATTGCTTCGCGACACCTTATTTTCCTTACACTCAATTTTGGAATTCCTCTCATAAACGTACACGTATTAAAATACCGAGCATTAAATATCCATAAAAACCAAGAAAATCTACCAAAATAGCAGCATAAGGAAAAAAAAAAAAGGAAGTGTACTCATTTCCAAGTCCACCCGAGATGGAGCCCTTTCCTGATTGATCTATTCGACTCATGGAAGGTGTGGTCCACCCGGACGCGTTATTTCCAGAAACTTTACACATCAGCATCATTCCAGGAGTCATTCCTGGAGATTTGTTTAAGGCTAGTTTTTTTTTTTTTTTTTTTTTTTTTTTTTTTACTATAGAAGGATATGCTGAATTGGCCTGCAATTTTTTGCAGATTTTTCTAAAGCTCGTTTTCTGTTTTCTGATCATCCCATATTTTTTAAATAAACTTGATAAAGTGCAAAGTTTATTTACAAATTAAATATAATTTTTCGGCCCATTTCAGAATGATACAAACCAAGAGAATGAAAACTGAATAAAACAGATTTTTCTGTTCTTGGAAAACCCTATAATGTGATTGGCAGGCTTTAATTTATTATTATAATTTTTATTTAAAAGATAAAAATTATTAAGAATTAGCTTCTATATCTAGATGCAAATGTTTTTGTTTTTCTTAAGTAGCCTCAACAGTGGGGAGGGAGTCTATTGTCAGTGTGAACATGGCACCTTGCAAACGTTGGATTAACTGCACGCCAGTAGTGTCTGGCGCCTGCTTACCGAATATTTGGAAATCTAAAATACTCTGCTTTATTAAATATTGATAAATGAGTACAAATGCATTGTGAAAATATTAATTATCAGTTGTTGCATCATGATATTTGAAAAACTGTTGTTGTGTTTCACAGACATGATGAAGTGATATATGAAAAAGATATATGAACAGGATGTATGAAAAATAAAAATAGTTAATTGTTTTTTCTTACATTGTTTTCAATTATTCTTTTTTTATGAATGCTAATTATTTTCCTTCGGTTTTAAAATCCTTCATGTGTCTGCGTGAGCAGAGGGGGGTGCCCGGGCACCCAGGGCACCCCCCCTGATTACGCACATGCGCACACACAAAGATCCATTACATTATTATCTCTAAGAAAATATCATTCACAATATATTATAACAAAGTTATACTGTTTCATATGTAGTGAAATCTACATGTGTTATTGAGGAGTCATCCAAAAAAATAAAAAAAATTTTTTTAAAAAATCCAGCATATTAAAGGAGAATGTAGGAATTCCTTAGAGGAATAGACAAAAATTTGGCAAGATATTAATAGACTTTTATGCAGTAGGTGTGTTCAGCATGTAAAGATTTTGAGGTTACCAAATAAAAAAGTACTTGTGGTAAGGAGTACCAGTGATAGAGTACACATATACAAATGCCTTTTACATGTACATTATAGATTGTAGACAAAACTTTATTTATTTATTTTTTTACAAAGTTATGCAAGTATGGGTTGAATGTTGTAAAATGCATTAGGCAGCATAGCTCACAGCTTTTTTTTTTTTTTTTTTTAAATGGTTAGATTTTAAGGGAGAAGTAAACGTGATTCGAGAAAAAGCATTATGCATTGAGCAAGATGATAATTGTGGCCATGGCATTAAATTGTGCTTTAATACATAATACTTTTAATATAAAATGTTGTGTCATACATAACATTTAAATGCTCTTTTTACAGAGATGCAAAAAATAATTTGATTACATTATTGTGTTTGAGCAATAATAACTGAAGTACATTTCTATTTTTTAGCATAGTTAAATTTTATTTAAATGCATATAAACTCTAACTCATATTCAAGGCTGTGTAAAAATATTTATAAGCATAACTGTTAATGGGAATGAACTATTTAGAAGTCTTTTTTTAACTGTGTTCTACATTTTTTAGCTTAACTATAATTAATATTCTAAAATATGTTTGTAGAATAATAATAAATTCATACACAGGGTTATGCAAAAAACTCCATATATCGCTGTCTATGTATGATAATTTCTGGAGGTACGATTTAGTTGTGTACCATGTGTAAAATAATTTAAAATAATAATTTAGTGTATAAATATTTAGTAAAATACATGAAATTGACTTCTTTTAGCATTAAACAATATTAATGATGGTAGGGTTTTTTTTTTTTCATTGCAATATTATGCCCATTAGGATGAATTTAATATAAATATTCTTTATTATTCTTTAATACTATATCTACAGGGTGTCCACTCTCAACGGTGGCCAGTGGCTAATTTCTAAACCGTTAGTCATAGACACATAATTCCAATTGCAAAAATGCTTTAAAAAGGGTAAAAAATTGTTTTTCAAGTAATTTAGGTCCAAAAAAAAATTTAGTAAAAAGTTATAAAAATTAACTTTTTATACGGTCCCCCGGTCCTATTAGTAATATTTAGTAAAAATTTTCCATCACACTCTCAAGCAATATAAAAAAGGTTCCATTCATCTAACATTAAAATTGACCGAGTTATAAAACTTTAAATTTCATGACTTAAACCACTTTTCTGTAGCTGAAAACAAATGAATTGGACTAAGTTTTCAGGGAACGTATACTAAGTGCTTAAATTATTATAAAGGGCATCCATTTCCACCACTGTTCAATAGCTAATTCCTAAACCATTTGCCACAGACATATAGTTCCAATTACAAAAATGTTTTAAATGAGATAAAGAAATATTTTTAAACCAATTTAACTGAAGGTGCTGCTACTGTATAAGTTTTATGGTAGTGTTAATTTTTATTAATTAATTTCTAGATTGGTTAAAATAGTTGAAGACGTGAGTTTTTAAGATTCTCTTTATCGAGAGAATCAAATTTTGGGAAATCACGATTTTATTTTAAAAAGGTGTGTTATTTTGATAAGCCTTTATTTTGCTTAAGGTATCTAACTGTAAAGTACGAGCATATTTTTAAACCTAGTTAAAAAGTTCTATTGAAATTTTAACTCACTTCTAAATTTCCGATCGAAGTTCAATTTGCTCACTTATTTATATCCAATGACAATGTAATATTAATAAAATTTTAGGTGCATACCATTTTTTTTTATAGGACTACGCCAAATTCTGTTATGTTAAGTAATCTAATATAATTTGAAATAAATGTCATTTTGTAACGAATTGCGACTGTTGCTTTTCATAATTTAAATTAACAAACTTTCTGATATTTTTTTACTTATATTCTTAGCACAAATTTTGCTTTAATATGTAACCATCAATATAAATTTAAAAATAATATTGTCCAAATTATTTTACTCTCAATGTTTAATGTTAAATTGTTTATTTTGCATTTATTTTTATTTCCAGTAAATTTGTGACTGACCCCTAATTTGCAGTAAAAAAGATGCTTCTACTTTAAACAGCTATTACTCGGTTAGTTTTAATTGCAGAGGAATGGGACTTTTCTTGTAATTACTTGTTAGAGTAGTGGTAAAAATTTACTAAATATCTCTTATAGGACTGGGGGACCGTATAAAAATTTAATTTTCATAATTTTTTATTAAAAAAATTTTTTGACCTAAATTGCTTGAAAAACAATTCTTTACCTTTTTTAAAGCACTTTTGCAATTGGAACTATATGTCTATGACTAACGGTTTAGAAATTAGCCATTGGCCGCTGTTGAGAGTGGACACCCTGTATAATAATAAGAAAATAAATTTGTGTGTTGTGTGTCTGTTTTTGCACTTTTTTACTGTGACAATTCTAACTATGTAAAAAATATATATTTTTTATGCACTGTAAGTATTGATGTTAAAGCTAGATAAGTGTTTTATATTTGGTATATTTTCGGAATTCATCTTCACATGTGTTATTTCTTCTCAAAGTTTTCTATTCTCTTTTTTAGAAACACATCAAATATTTTTAGCCTCAGAAAATAATCATTTAATCCAGATAAAGTTTTCAAACATACTTAAGAATTACCTTGCTAAAGGAACAAGAACATTAACTTTATTTATTTATTTATTTATTTTTAAATCACTTTTGCTTTTCACTTTGGTCTCTTTCTGACAAATAAAATCTGTATGGTTGTAGAACTTTTCTTCTAATTTCTTCTAGTGTGTCATAATCAGTTTAGAAAAAAGGGAAGAGCATAAAAGCTCTAATTGGTTTTAAAAATATCAAAATTTCTCTTCAGTTTTAAATTATTTGTTTCAGAGTATAAGAAAATTTTAAGATTATTCAGTTTTTAAATAATAAATCAAATACATTTTTTTTTAATGTGAAGTTTACTTGTGAAATCTTCCTATTTATTAAAATAGTAGTATTTGTGTTAAATATGATGTAAAACTCTTTTCAAATTTAACTTTAAATTGTAAAATATTGGAGTATTAATGCAGCTGATTGTTAGGTGTTTGACTGAATGTTCATTGTTCAGCTGAATATTTGATAGTTGATTTGTTTGTGTGCTAAATAATCAGTATTCTGCTGATAATTCATTTATTTTTTGGTATTTTAAATGCTTTATTATTATTATTGATTTATTGTATTTTCTAGAAAATCATTATCTCACCAATCAAATGTAAAGTTTCCTGACACCATTGCAGTTGCATTAGATGAAATGAATAAAAAGGTATTGCTTCTTTCTCTCTTTATGTTTTTCTTATAAAACTTGTTTTTCAAAAAATGCTTACATTTCATTCTTCAAATTAAAATGTACAGAATTTTTATTTCTTGTTTTCTGCTTTTTTAGGTTACATGTGTATATAATGATCATAGTTTATATGTTTGGGACATTAAAGATACTAAGAAAGTAGGAAAATCTCATTCATTCATGTATCATAGTGCCTGCATCTGGGGTATTGAAGTAAGTTTATTTCAGTTTTTAAATGTACATTGTCAAAGTTGTGAGTAAGTCAATATTTTGCATATTTATAAGAGTTTCTTTCCTGTACATTTAGGAGAATGTTTGCATTTGTATTGCAAAAAATCTTGTCAAACTTCATTAGTTGCAAATTAACATTAAGTGAGAAATTAATTATTGGAAATTACTGTTCTTATTTTTAAAAATGTTTATGAGATGGCATCTGTCTATTGTATCTATTGCAGTTTTGTTTTTCTGTTATAACACAGTTTTATTTAGTTATCAAAATTATGAAAACTGCCTAAAGATACTTATTTGCATCTAAAGGTTCTTCTGGTTGCATGAATTTATATTTTTGTGTACTTTTGTCCTAAGTAGAAATGAGAATAGTCATTAAAAAAAGGGAAATAATGAAAAAAACAACCATTTTTTTTCCCACTTGAAATTAGAAAGTTTGAAATTTCATTTTTTAAATATTATATTTAAATTTTTATAATGGCTACATTCTGGTGATGATTATTTTATATTTTTTCATTTTCATGAAACTCTTTCATCTCTCCCATGAAAAAATTAAATTGAAAAATATAATCTATGCGATAACTAAATACAACTTTTCTCCTTAAAAATGACAATTTATATGCATAATTTTGTAATTAGGTATGCTGATATATTAAAAATAACTTGTTAGCAGGGTTGGTATAAAAACCGGTTTTTTTTTTAAAAAAAAACCAAAAAACCGGGCTTTTTGGTTTAAACCAGGTTTTTTTGGTTTAAACCGGGGTTTTTTTCCCATCATTACTTAAAAAGCATTTGCAAGGAAAAAAAAATTGAGTTTTAGAAAGTCATGACTTTTTTTTTTTTTGTAATTAATGTTAAACATTCACATTGGTACTTAATTTTTTGATATAATTAAATAATTAAAGCATATAAAAATTATAATTAAATTACCTATAAGTTTAGCTTTCTTTAGGAAAATATTTATTGTTTGAAAAATGTTGAACTACTAATTTATTAGTATACTCATATAAGCCTTTAGATAATAATTAAAGAAATAATTATTATGCAGGTTGATAATGTAGAACATAATGAGGGGTAAACAAACATATTTTACTAAATCAACAAAAAAAAAGCAGAAATAGAAAACATTTTCCTATGCTTAGTTTAGAAATCATTTACTGTATCAATAATATCAACATCAGCAAATGATTATTAATCTTTTACTATATATATATTTATTTAAAAAAAAACATCAATATGCATTTTTTAATGCTAAGATAAATCACATCATGTGTATCAACATATTTGATTTATCAATGAGTGTAATATTTATACATATTGAGACATATGCTTTGAAAAATTACTATTTTTTTCTTTTTTTTAATACAAACTTTATTTTTCCTAGTTAAATATATTTAGGTAAACAATTTCTTTATAAAAACAATTCTATTTATTTAATTTTAATTATAAGCTTTAAATAAAAAGATACGTTTTGAGGCCTTTTCTAATCCCAATTTAGTTCGTATTTTTGTCTATACCAGTCCAAATGTTGAAAATATTCTTTCAACACTCGCTGAATAGGCTTTTGCTGTTATAAGTTGTACAACTTCAGTAAAGACGCAGCTATTAAATTTCTTGATTTGAATTTGCTGACTCTTCCTCATTTTGTATGGGGTAACTTCCTTTACTGCATTCTGCACAAAAAAAAAAAAAAAAAAAAAAAAAAAAAAAAAAAAAAAGTTTTTCAAAAGGTGAAGATTGGCGTAAAATTTACTATCAGTGCAAGCTAGAGTTATATGGATATTCTAGTTTTGCAAAATTTAATGCATCCCTTTTTTTCTTGGTCAGACAGTTCACTTTGACTGTACCACGATATTAAGCATGCATGGGTGTTAGAGCCATTTTATGCCTGGACTCAAAACACTGTGGGACTTCTTTACTTATCTTTTTTCTCTTAATATTTTTTGAGGATTTTTCCAAATATAAACTACATCAACAATGGAACAATTATTATTTTAGATATTATCCAGGGCAACTGCAATAGGCTGTAACAATTCAAACATATCTTCAACATTTCTTTTTAAATTAAAATTAGACATACACTTTTGAATATTTTTATCATTAACATTCCTATTTTCATCACAAGTTGTAAGTGGGGTAATTTTTAAGGCAAACATCTAAGGCATCTTGAAAAACAATTCCATCAAATATAATAAGGGAGAACTAATTTGACAGCATTTGCATTGCATGCAATTTATACATTTGGCTCTCGAGCCTGTTCTTGGTGTATTTCTATTTTCCTACCAGATTATATCTTTCTTTTTTCTAGTTTTAGACATTCTTTTATTTCAATATAAATAAGTAGCTTTCTTAAAATAAAATATAGTACAAACAGAATAAAATCATAAAGTAAAACTCCAATGCAAGAAAAGCAAAAGGTTATTGAAACCAATAGCTACAGAACAGAGAAAATTTACAATCATTCGTTCATTAGAATAGAGAACAAAGAGTAACCAATGGGGAGAATAACTTATGGTATGTCATCATTAATGCTTTGATATATGATGCAATTTAAATGGTAAAATTGCATTTTGGCTATTTTTTTAAAAATAAAAGGCCTAAAGAAGAAACAAAGCAAACAACTTTTTTTTTCCTCCATAGCTCACATTAAAAAAATTAGTTTGCCATGTAGATTTATAGCTAGTAAGAAAAGATGGGCGGATTAAAAGTGTTTGTCACTGTAAAAATTTATTAATGTCTTTTAAAAAAAGCAAAAAAAAAATGCTGTGCTTCTAGCTTCCGCATAACTTGGATTTTGCATATTTTAATAATGTGTAAAATAAATGAAAACAATAAAAAAAAGAAAAAACCAAATGAAAAAAAAAAGCATGGTTTTTTTTAAAAAAACCACTTGGTTTAAACCATGGTTAAAACCATGGTTTAAACCAGCGTGGTTTAAACCAAACAACCCTGCTTGTTAGAGTTGAAAGTCTATCCGAAAGTTTGACTGCTCAGAATATCTGACTATTGATTTTATAATGGTTTGTTGCCGATACCATAAAATTTTAGTCCCTCACGTGTAAATATGCAAATAATCACTCTTTAGTTGGTATGCTGCAATCACATCACTGTGATACTGGACCCAATTTGAGAATGTTGTTAATTAATTGTTAGAATCTTTCATATAATATTAATAAATAATTTATTTACAAAATATTTACATTAAAAGACACTATTTACATTTGATGCACAGATATAGCAGATCCTGCCCAACATTAAATTATATGTTAAGATATTACAGTAAAAGATCTTTATAATGAAAACTTAAAAATGTGTGTTTGTGCCTTAATATAGAATTTTGCACTATATTTTGCACATTTCTCATATCATTAAATATACTTTGTAAACACATCAAAATATGTCAGAAATGTATTAGAATAACATGGAGTATCTTTTATATATTGCATTCCTTGTTACCAGAAATTATGCAGATTATAATTTTTTTTTTACAATATAGATCACTTGTTAAATTAAATTATTAAATATTGTGCAAATATGTCTGGACCAAATCCCGTGTTATATTATTCTAAAAAAAAAAAGTAATAATAGCAATTCTTTTATTAAAAAGCTGTGAATTAAGGAAATAAAGTTGAACTAGTGTATCAAATTTATTCCTCTAGAGCAGGCCTGTCCAACCTTTTACTAAGAAGGGGCGCAACTCAGCTTTTGACAAACAGTGAAGGGCGCCATTATTAACATGGCTCAAAACACGTAGCAAAATTATCTAAGGGTACTAGTAATAATACATACATGCAAATTTATTTCGCTATATTTCACTATTATAGAAGACATAAGGCCCTTATGGATATGAAATAATACCATGTGAAAAATCTCTTCAAAATCGTGGTAAATTTTGATTATACGTTTTTCTTCGAAGGGATATATACACAGTCGAGTCTCTATATAACGAAATTCATTGTTCCGTCAGAAAATTTGTTATATAGAAAAATTCATTGTATAGAGAAAATTGCAAAATTTTTCATTTAATAAGTAATTTTTGATTAAAAAAATGTTTTTGAGCTTTTAAATTAAGATTTTGAAATGATTAATGCTAAACATTAATTTGATATTCTATTTTTTATTAATTTAAACAATTTCAAAACAAGAAAATCATCGTTTTTATTTGAAAGGACAGTAAAACAACAAAAATGTGTTGAAGAAATCTATAATTTTCGGTTGTTTTGATTTCAAAGCTTTTGGATTTTTAAAAATTTTGAAATTTTAACAAGGAATGCAAATATGAGTAGCCATTTTTTTTTTTCATTTGACATCATCCGTTTGTAACATCAAAGACAATAATCATTCCTCTTCCTGGTTTTGTTATTATTATTATTATTATTTTTTTAAAATTTTTATTGTCTCTTTCATCAGCATTGTTCACAATGTTATTTAAAATGTTACTAATAATGGAACTTTATGTATCAATAAGATTGATATGCATCTCAGAAAATTTAAAACGAATTAAATTTCCTTCGATACTTCCACGCATCTTATTTTTTCTCCATTTCTATTTTTAGTCTACAATCGTCAGCTTCGGAATTCACTGAAAAGCGTGACTTTTTAAAGATAATGCAAATATTACTTTCTGTAATTTTGAATCGCTAAACTTTATAAAATTTCTCATTTTTCTTTCAAAGGTTAGTATAAAGGTTTTTTTTGTGTGTGTGTATGTGTGTGGTGCGGAAATGCCTTCTTTTTCACATGACCAATAAAGTAGAAATGTATAGCTAGGAAATATAAACCAGGAAACAGCAAATTTAAATGCATTTCACAAATAATTTAAAGCGTTGTCTAAAAAAAGAAGAAAATTTTCTGAAAAAAAAAATCGTTATATGGAGATACATATTTTGCTGTATGGAGAGTACTTTTAATGTAATAATGAAAAAAACTGACTTTTCCTACAAAAAATTCGTTAAATAGAGAAATTCGTACGATGGAGTTTCGTTATAGAGAGACTCGATTGTTTATATTTTGTTTGGAGCCAGAAAACTAAATCTCGCATAGTCATTAAGATAAAAATCGTACATTAAAATAAAATGGTAACCAGAGATATTGTTAGATTTTTGGGAACGCAAAAATATTGATTTATTTTGAAGGTGTACATTTGGCGGTATGAAAAGTACAGAATCATAGACAGGCGCGATATAGTGATCAATCTATGGGACGTTCTAAAGAGAGCCTGGAATAGAATGGAAATAATTTCGCAGGGTATTAGAAATAAAAAGAAAATTACCTAAAATTTCAAAGTTCTTAGAAAGGAAATGACAAGTCCTTTCCTGTCTTTAAAACAGATAATGGGCCAGCGAAAAAACAATTTTTTTTTATGCAGGAAATACTTTTGAAAAGGTTTTTAAAATATCTTAAGCAAATATAAAGGATTTTTAATAAAGCTTGCTTTAGAAAGGAATTTTATTCTTAAAAAAATGCTAGTAACATGCAATCTTCAAAAGAGCGCCAAGAAAACTTGCAAAGGGCGCCGCGTTGGACAGCCCTGCTCTAGAGAATAGCAATTTTTTCATGAGAATCTAGCTGCTTCTGAACTGTAAAATTCATTGTTTACTTATGAAAAGTTAAGCATTATATGGAGAATTTCATTATAAAGATCTACTGTATCTACATATTGGGTTATGTCATAAAATAAGTCTTCTTGTATGTTGTTGTTGTTGACATGTGTTCATAAGAGCAGGAGGATTTATGGAGCTTCCATTAAACTGCACCTAAGGAGCTGGAAGTCAGACTTCTGCAGCAGAGGATGTTCGGCAAAGCCCCAATTGATGGCAGCACTAAACATCACCACCTTCTCAATTTTGGTATGTCTCTGAAGGAGAGGGAGTTTCTCCAAAGATCAATACCCATGGTAACTTTTACGACCGACCACAGAACTTTCAGAAACCCTTTATTTAATTAGTGCATACACTCGGTGGGTCTTTGGTAATGTCGAGCATCTAACCTGGGGCCTTTCGGACTGGAGTTTGGTGTTATGACCACTAGGCTACCACGACCCCAATCTTCTTGTCTCAATTTACCATATTCAGCTAGGCTAATTCAATAGATAATCATACAGGTATCTCTTACACTCTTGTACATACACTACTCCACACAGGATTTGGCACTTTTTCAAATTCCATGTTTCATTTGCACTGCAAGACTCTCTGCTCAAAATCATTGTTTGCTCCTGTCATTGCCTCTTTTCCATTCCAGTTCAATGGGGTCTTACCTGTAAAATTGAACACAATCCAACTATGCTTTCTCTTCACTTGTTCATTAGCCAGGCATTTGGGAAGATTACCTTTTATTCACCACCTTACCTCTCATTATCTGGCACTTTATTGTTATTCACTTTCTGTTGTAAGATGATATTCTGCTGCATTCATAAGTCTGCCTTATTATGATATTTCCTTTTATACAATTGAACTTTTAATACAATACAGATACAAATACAATAACAGTCAATTCAATCTGACAGATAACGGAAAAATGTTCCTTAATCACAGACATAAATAGTGATACATAGATTTATACAATAAAAAAAAGAAAAGAAAATGAATTAACAGCAATTTTAATTATGTATATGTTCATTAAAGTCAGAAACCTGACAGATTTGTTTATAAAAATCAAACAACCTATTTTAATTTGGTTAACTAATACTTTTTTTGGATTATTTAAAAGAAGAATAATGAATTTTTGTAAATTAATGTAAAATTTTGTTTTGGATCTGCTTTGAATTGCTTACTGAGCATCTTAATAGGAACATTAAAGTAATATTTTATTCACTTCTTTTGTTTTTAAAAATATTTTAATTTTATATGGATTGAATTTTTCCAACTGAGCAGAAAAATGCTTAAGTTGGGACCATCACAGCTAGGGCTTTTTTTCTCAGTTGGAAAATTTCAGTTTGTATGATATCTTTATCAATCAGTATAACTGAGGAAAAATATTGTGTTTTAATTTTGTTTGTTTCATGTTAGTATTTATATTTATTTATTTTCCAACTATTTATCATTATCTAAATGTATGTTTAGTTTATTTTCTTTCTAACTTTAACAAATTTGATCTTTGTTTTAGATATATCCTGAGTTGCCAGAAGGTTCCAAAATTATTCTTCCAAAAGGAACTTTTTTAACCTGCTCTAGTGATGATACCATTAGATTTTGGAATCTAGAATCATCAATAGAGCAAGACACATCATATCATAGGAACATTTATAGCTCTGTAAGTTCTTTTATTTTTATGATAAATTTTTATGCATTTTAGTGACAATCAAATGTTTTTGTTTATACTGTAGCATAATAGTGGCTAAAAAAAAAAAAAAATAAATAAAAATAAAATAAAGTAAAATAACCGTATAAGAGATGTTTGTTATTTTTCCTGCTGGAATTCTTTCAAAGTAAATTATGTGTTGTCCTTTCAGGATTTTTTATTTGATGAATCAAAAATTGGAACAATGTATATTGCAAAATCCATCAATATTTTTGAGTGTTTCTTATGTTATCTATGTCTTATTTTTCCTCTTCTGCCCTGTTTAACTTTTTTTTTTTTTTTTTTTTTTTGTGTGTGTGTGTGTGTTTAGCCGTCTTTTTACTAAAGTTATATTGATAAATTAATATGTGAATATAATTCATCCAGAATAATTTGATAGCTTATGAATGCATGTGTTTATGATTGTATGCACAATGTTACTGGGAAAGAAAATATCTTGATGCAAATGCATTATTTAATTTAAAACTAGATTTTGCTATTTTTTCATAGCAATTGTCACCTTAATCAAATGATAAATTCGTTAGGTGATGGTTCCAATGTTGAGAAAAAACAAGCAGTGTAAATGTTTTCATTCATCTGACTTTGTTAAATTGAAATGTATATACTGTGTAATGTAAAGAAAATCTGCAATTATAAATTTACATTAAACCAAAGCTGGGCAGTTTGAACATTGCATTAATTGAAGTTTTAGTTTTAATTATAAAATAGACCACATATTTAGATGACATCATCTGTTGAATATCTTAAGCCTTATCTGCAATTTGCGCTGACATGTAACACATTTTCACTAGCATTTAAAAAATTTAGCAAGTTACTAAGTATGCAAAAAAGGTAGCGATATATAGGTGTCGAGTCATGATTGCTACTCGCCACATGGCAATTAAACTTTTTGCTGTGGCGATAATTTTTGGCATCTTAAGTGGACATTTTTTTAAGATAAATTTTTTAAGAAAAACAAATGCTTGTAGTGATTTTTAATTTTTATAATGCAAAATTGTCAAACATTTATAATTATTTATATATGCTTTTGTATGACGAAAATCGAAGTATTCCCCTCTGTCAAGGTTGGTTATCTCTATCTGGGATCACGACAGTGAGTCTGCCAAGTTTGCACAAGTCGTAAGCTATCTTTTTCTGAACCCCTTCCACATACTTTTCACACCCTCATAACTTAATTTTAAGGAGACATATGGAAATTTGTCTTTTACACATGTTTATATGATCAAACTGAACTAGGTTCCATGATTTCATGTTTCTGTACTTAATAGTTTTTGAAATATTAGATTCCAAAAAAGCACTTTTTTGTCACTCACTCACTTATGATCATTAAATAACTGAGGTATTTCTAAAAGTCATCGAATCTGAAATTTCACAAATAGGTAGGTTTCATAGCACAGTTAACCAGGAAAATTGGAAAACACTGAATTTCTGCCTATAATTGTAACTGATTGTAGAATGAAATTGTTATTATATTTTTCTCAAAAGAGTAGTCAAAGCCTTGGAGTTTTATTATTCTAAGGCAACAGAATAGTTGACATTTTTGGAGAAGAGAAAATATTCATGTTTCTACAAAGAATCTCTTTAATATTTTAGAAAAACTACTTTGTAAATAATTTTTGTGCAATTGAATTCTAAACTGTAGTTAGATGATTAATATTGTATTAAGGTTGTTCACACAAGTTTCGTTGAAACACATTTAAAGGTTATTAAATCTGTATACTAATAAATAGAAAAATCCCACATTGAAATGTGGGAGAAAAATGAATACAAATGGAATTTGCAGAACCAAAGTAGAATCACAAGGCCCCAAATACTTTGGGACTGCAAATGAAGTGTGTGGCTTCATCTTTGTATTAGCCATGAAAAAGCAAAATAATACGAATTTGGGGCAACCAACACAAATAAACCGAAGCCAAATGAAGAAAAAACATAAAAAATAAGACACATTAAAATTACTAAAAGGATAGAACAATAAAAGGAAAAAAATAAATAAAACAATAAAATGAATTTAAAAAGGAAGTTATCGCATTTGCAGTGTTATAACAGAAAAAATATGCCACAACCATTGTTTACATAAGATGTAAAGCAAAATCATTTAATTTGACTATGCTAACCTAAACTCAGTATCTTAATATAAGATAAAATATGAAATAAAAATTGATAATTAATGTATGCATTTTATACACTTGGAAATAGTATTTTAGGGATCCAATTTGTTAAAAGTAAGGTACAAGTTTATCATGGAAATAAATAAAAGTATGTAAATAATATTAATAGAATTAATTGATGTAACTAATACAATTATCCATACATTAGTGTCAATTGAACATCCTGTATAATATGCATTGCAATTTAGCTATTGCCTCTCTCCTTCTCCGGTTATATATATATATATATATATATATATATATATATATATATGTGGTTTTTAATTTGAAATCTGTATTGTATACTTTGACAAGTGATATACCTTGGGGGAAAGGGGATGCAATTTTTTTCCTTGTTTTTTTTTTAAATCAGTGTTAATAATTTTATTTAATGTTGATTCTGAAATTTTTGTTTGAGTTTTCATTTTGAATAAGCTTTTACCTTTGAATTCTTAGAAATTTGCTTTATCTTGGGCTACTTCTTTAGAATTGAGAAATTTAATTCTATACTTTTTCTGTCACTTTTGAATCACAGGATACATTGGAATTATCAATGCCACTTTGGGGAGAGAAAAAGAGCGTGAAACAAATTACTACATTTTGCGCTTCATCAAAATCTTTCAAAATATTTGCAAACAACCTTTAAAACTCTCTGTTTTTGATTATGAAAATAATTATTTTAAATCATACATGTTGTGTATAAATTTTACATTTTTAGAATTTTATTAACATGTTTTTAAGGAATTTCATATTTTATTTAATTCAATTTCTAAGAAAATTCTACTCTTTCATCTGAAATTTAAAAGCATTTACATTAATTCATATTTAAATATAATTAAAGGATATTGAAATTTCTTATCTTAATTGTTATTCATTGTATTTTTAATTTATTTTGTAGCTGTCAGATATTGCTGTTTGAACTCTCTGAGCGAGTTCCAGAAACAATGAGTGTCAACTTTCTTTGGCTATATAGAGCCACTACCACTCACTCTGATCGGCTAGTTTTATTTTACGTGTCCACGTTACATTTGTTCGGATCTCATACAGAGTGACATTTGCTGAAAGTTAAATAAGTTTTGTTGCATGAACTGGCCTTAAATTCCAGGAAAGTACCACCTGAAAATAGTAGCCTAAGACATCTTAAATATTCAGTTTGAGTATCAGATTCTGTATTATGGGCTGCTAACATTCTGTTTTGTTTCCTACCAAGTCAAATAAACGAATTTTAAACCAGAATTTTTTTTTTATTTATTTATTTTTTTATTTTTGTCTTTCTGTGTTTTGTTTTTGTTTTCATTATTAGGTCAAACTTCTGAATTTAAATTTGTGAATTTTGGAAAAAAAAAAAAAAAAAAAAAAAAAAAAGAGAAAGAAATTTTGGTGATAATTTGAAAGTAACTTAATAATATATATATTTTTTTCTTTACAGGAATTGCTCAAAATATTATACATAGATCCCGAGCTTTCTTATTTATGTGATACAGATTTAAATGCTAGTAAGTTATTCTGTTAGGTTTTTATTCTAATTTAATAAATAATGCATTAGTTATTCAGCGATTACTGTTACTTCAGTCTGCCTGGTTTTTAATCAGTAATGTCAACTTCTGAAACTGCTTTTTTAGTAATAGGAATGTTAATTTGTTGTTATCATATGCTGGAATGCCATAACTGATATTTAAAATTGATAATGATTACCAAAAATTCATATCAAGCAATGTCTTATAATTTCTGAATTTTATGATTAGTTGATTTGTACATTGTTTAAAAAATAGTTGGTATTGAAGTAATTGCATATATTAAATGAGCTAGTGATTTTCCCTATGATAGGTGATATCGTAAACAGCTGGGATAATTTTCACAAAACTTGTCTGCTACATTAAATCAAGAATAAAAAAACAATCTCCTAACTCTGTCATGAATTCAAAAAAATTCATTTCGGAAAAAAAAAAAAAAAAAAAAAAAAAAAATCAGAAACAAAATTTCTGATTTGTATGTATTGAAAAATGCTCATGTGATTTATATGAAATATGTCTCCTTTACTAATTCGAGCTCAAGAAAAAGAACTAACTAGGTCATAAATTCACATGGATATGGAATTTCTAGAAAGTCTTACCAGTCAGCAAAAGGTAACATACAGCTGAAAATTATTTTGACAAAATTTATTAAACTACAAAAAAAGTTGATTACTATTACTTCAAAGTATTCTCGAAAGGAAAAAAATTCTATAAAATTGAGCAATATAATACAAGAAAGGAAAATTTATTGTAGAATAAAATTTAGCACTATGTTTACATCACAATAATTTGGAAGGCTGAAAAATATAGCTGACTATTAAAAAAAAAAATAAAGTTTTTGTCATATCAGTTTGTAGTTTTTGAAGATTACTTAAAAATCTGCTTGATTTGTCAGAAAATTCACTCTCCAGTGATGTATAAAAGGATGTATTTCCCCATGTCTGTGAATTCATAAAAATTAATTTTGTCTGATTAAAACAATCAGACTACCAAAAATATGCCTATATATTTAAAACGGCATGAACTATTTTCATAAAACTTGACACTATTGATTCAGGCACAAGAAAACTATCTAGCTAAGTCTTGAATTCGGGGAAAATTTGTTTTACATCTTTAAAAACAGATTTTTTACTCAAAATGGTGGTAGAAATAACACCCAAATTCAGTGAATTTTATGACATAAGCCTTATTTGAATATGACTAAAGGATCTAACTAGGTTTTGACTTCAGAAAATATTGTTTTGATGTATTTAAGCAATTTTCAAAAATTAATCCTTAGTATTCTGAATTCTTGCCAATATTTTTGGTCATTGACTAGCAGCATTATTACAGATGATATTAAAGATTGTATAATGATTCATAGGAAATTTGTTTTCTATATTAAGTCGAGCATAAGAAAATAGGCTAACTATATCCCTTATTCGAAAAAAATTCATTCAAGCATAAGTGATAAATAAAAAAATCTCAGTACTGATATGCTGCTGATGTATTTTCATTCACAATCAAGTATAAAATTCATGAGCTGGAATTTCATTGTATATGCAAAAAAATACATAACAAAAGTATATATATTTATATATATATGTGTATGTGTGTGTATATATATATACACAAAAGATGAATTGACAGTATTTGTTATTACAAGTTTTAGAGACTTAGAAATTATATTTTTATGCATAAATAGTCTAAAATTTTGTCTTTACTTAAAAATATAGTATGAATTTTGTAGAAAAAAAAAGTATATTTTTACTAAAAAAAAATGAATATTTAAAAAAAAAACCTCTATCAAATGAGGTTTGCTCTATAAGATACTAAATAAATAAATAACACAAAACAATTTTAATTCTGTTTTGATTACAGTTATTGTTATTGATAAATTCATTTACATTTATTGTTTCTGATTGCAAATACAGATGGAGGACAAAATAATATGAACACTTGTGAAATTATGGAAAATCTTTATTATTAGGGTGTTGGACCACCCTTTGACTGAAGTACATATTTAATTTGATGTGGGATAGATGCATAAATATCATGGACAATATTTAAAGGTATATTAAGCCATTCCTGCTGCAGTACGGTCTCTAATTCTGAAAGGCTGGATGGAGAAGGAAATGGGGAACAAAGTTTGGACTCCAAATATTCCCATAAATGATCAATAATATTCAAATCCAGTGACTGAGAGGGCCAGGAAAGATGTTCAACTTCTTTGTCATGCTCTTCAAATCAAGCTTGAACACACCTAGCAGTGTGGATAGGGGCGTTGTCTTCTTGAAAAAGCAGTCGCTCTCCTGGAAATACAGTCTGGACAAAAGGGTGGACATGATCCCTGTTAGGATGTGTAGGTAATTTTAGGCATTGTTTTTGTTTACAAAAATTTCAATCATTATTTTTAAGAAAAAATTAATCAACAAATAGCTATTTCAAAAACATAATCTTAAATTGCAATAATCTCTTTAATAAATCCATTGAAACTAATATTTATCAATGTAAACATTGTGGCCTTCCTATATCACCAAATAAAAAATAGCAATCTACCAAAAAAAATTTTTTTTCTAGATTATTTCAATATTAGTTATTTACTCTTGAAATTATATTAATCGGCCTTTATTTTAAATATAAATTATTTTAACATAATCTTTCAGCATTTTTAACAATTATTTTGCTAGTTATGCAATTTTTAAAAAATGTCGTTGCTTCAACATTTTTAGATAACGCCGGATCAATTTCTCAGTATAACATATAGCTATCTTTTTTTTTTCATGTTTCTTCCTCGGCGTGACGTGAGTCATCGTGGAGGGAGTATATTCTGGAACATTCTGCATCTTTCCATAGTACAAATTTCGCACCATAAACGGAAGTCGCTGTTTAGTATGAGTCAAGCTCAGCTAAGATTGTTCCAGACGCTCAGGGAATGCAATTTTGGCAGCAAAAATAAGTCTCTCTGATTGGCTGTTGTACACGCATCGAGGTGTGGACCCCAAAAAAATCACTGATTTATGGGACATATACACCGTAGCACTCGTTGGAGTAGGACGTAACTGGGGGAAGGCGGCCTTCGGGCCAGCGAGTAGACTTTTTTTCATTTGTCATGAGCAGTTGGCTTCACCTTCGCGGAGTAGAAATATCGGAAGATCTTTACTTGCAATGCATAAGTTTCATTTGAGATATCAGCCTGTTTTGCAAAAATCTTTGCCTCCAGCCACAATTTTAGGAAATGAAAATATAAGCATTATAATCAAAGAGAAAGCTCTGCAGAGATGTCCCTGATGCAAGAATTGCAGCCATCACGATTATTTTTTCATCGGTCCCAACCAGTCTAAGACGTCTTCAACTTCTACTGTGTATCTTCTGTCTTTGCCATTGGTTTGTCCCATCAACAATAAGGTTTACTGGACTGTCACCGGCTATATCTGTTTTGGATTTACCACTGCTGTATTCACATCAGTTACAACGACCCTTAGACATCATTGTGTACGTTAAACATCTATAACTAACAGGACTATATAACTGAACTTTCTCAATAAAATCAGACAACTATCTAACTTTACTTTCTCAATAAAAACAGTGCTCAAAAGGATAACATCGATTATTTGTATATCTACTTACCCTTATATGCCAATTTCAATTATTTCCCATCCTTATTCAGTAATGGATCATGTGGCCACATCGAAACTCTTTTAACCTGATATATCGAAATAAAAATGGTGTATTTCAACATATACTCGTCTTCATTTTTTTCAACCAACTTTGGGTGAGTCCATTTTTTTATTTCCAGCTGGATTTGTTCATTTCAGAAAGATTGAAGATTTAATGATCACCATTAATTTTTAAAGTAACTGAATTAAAATTAAAACGTAATGTCATCCACTGTACGACGCGGTCTGACTCTGTTTGGGGAATTTGCTTTCCTGTAATGTTGATTTTGAGCTAATTTAATTTTTATAAGTTTTTGCTGCTTTAGTATTGCTATGATCACGATTCCCCAGACAAAGCTTAGCAATCTCCTAGAATGCTTAGATAGTGATTGGATATGTTTCTCCCATGCAGAATAACAAGTGACCCAAGACCTCGTCAAGATATTAAACCCCATACCATAACGGAGCCACCCCAATGCTTCAAAGTCGGCATGGGGCATTCAGAGTTAAACACTTTTTTAGATGTTCTCCAAACATAAACGCATCCAGTCGTCTGAAATAGGGTGAATGACTATTCATTTGACCATATTACCTGTTGCCATTGCTGTGAGGACCACCCTTTGTGCTCTCTGCACCATTGGTGTCACTTGAAAGCATTGGTTGCTATTACCAAGGGTTTCGAATTGCTACTCTGCCATAAATGCTTGCAACATGAAGTTCCCTTTTGACAGTTTTTGTTGAAATGGGATCCTGGAGATCACTGTTCATTTCGGATGTTATATTGGATAACGATTGCTTGTGCTTTCGGGCTACTATATGCTTCAAGACTCATCTATCCCTATCAGCAAGCTTGGACTTCCGGCCACTGTTGTGCTTTGAAGACGTCATCTTATCTTCTTGTATGTTGTCATAATGGCTGATACCGTACTCCTTGCAAATCCCAAAAGGTATGCTGTTTTTGTAACCTATGCTCCATTTAAATGCGCTCCGGCAATCATTCCTCTTTGGAATGCTGACAGGTCTGACATTTCAACATATCACAGACAATTTGGATGACGCATGCAGCACAGGTGACTGCTGTTGAAAGACTGAAATCTTCCTCTTCACACTCACTAGGTGGCAGACTTCAGTTGCAGGTGGCACAGCTGTACTGCAGGTGTGAAAACATCATACTTTTTCACAGGTGTTCATATTATTTTGTCCTCCCTCTGTATTTACAAATAATATGACGCATGAAGTATATAGGATTAGAGGTATTAAGGAACATATATCTGGGCCATTCCATGTCAAATCAACCAAAAAAATTCAATATTCAACCTGACCATTTCCAATTTCAGTGAAACTACTAGGGATCATTCTCTATGATGATATAAATTAGAGCATATTTTTATTTTTTGTTTATCGCTTTAAATTTTCATACAATTAATTATTTAAATTTTGAAAAATCATCATTTTTTGTCTTGCATAAATATTTTCAATTTTGAATTTGTCAAGTTCTATCAAACATAGAAAAGTTTATGACCACTCATTTCAAAGAGGAGTTTATAAGGTTATGCCTGATATGCAAGTCGACTTGATATGCAAGTCGATTTGATATGCAAGTCGACTATGTATAATTAAAATAAATAAAATTTAAAAATTTTTAAAATTTGAAAATTTTTTAGATAGTCATTTTTAAAAATTTTGAAAAATTGTATGTTTGTTGTAATATTATAAGCTTTAAATTCTGAAATTTTTAGAGTGGGATCTCAATGGGATCAGGAGTTATGAAATAAAAGCTGAAAATTACCATACAAATCATAAATAAATAACAAAATAGACAGAATTAAATTGCTATTTTAATGGTAATGTTTGTTATTATTTAATAACTCCTGATCCCATTGAGATCCCACTCTAAAAATTTCAGAATTTAAAACTTATAATATTACAACAAACATAAAATTAAAAAAAAAAAATTTCAAATGATTATCTAAAAAATTTTCAAATTTTAAATTTTCAAATTTTTTAATTTTATTTATTTTAACTATACATAGTCGCAGAGTTTCCCCTCCGCCCCTCCTGCCCTTTAGTTTAAAAAATAGCGCCCCTCTTGCCTTTCATCCAAAAACTAGCACCCCTCTTGTCATTCATTAAAAAAAAATAGCGCCCTTCTTGCCCACACTTGAAAAAACGCAGCGCTCCAACGATGATCCGAAAAAATCGGCGACAAAACGCAAAAAATAGCCATTAACGCAACCCGTGGAATGGGTAATTTCATAAAAAAAATCGCTAAAAAAAAACAGCAAGTTTCGTTAAAAACAGCAAAATAACGACTAATTTCCGGCAAGATTTGAAAAAAAAAAAATGGCTAATTTCGTCACAAAATTTCACAAAACGGCAGATTTCCTCAAAAGATTGAGGAAAAACGACACATTTCTTCTGAAAATCTCAATAAAACGGAAAATTTTGTCAAATGAGTCGCAAAAAAGGCAACTTTCGTCAAAAAATTTGCGAAAAAACGGCAAATTTCGTCTAAAAATCGAAATAAAACGGAAAATTCTGTGAAAAGTTCCGTTTTTTCGCGATATTTTCACGAGATTTGTCGTTTTTTTTCAGGATTTTTTTTAGCAAAATATGCCGTTTTTTGCGATCTTTTAACAAAAACTGCTGTTTATGCGATCTTTTAATAAAATTTGCTGATTTTTCAACAAAATTTACATTTTTTTTATTTTTTTCAATATTTTGATGAAATTTCTGTTTTTTCACGACTTTTTGAACCGCTAAATTCTAGATTCAACTCTATAAAAGTGCCCTTAAAAATGATAAAGGTGACCTGAAAAATGTAAAAAGTGCCTTTTTCAGAACAGTAGCGCCCTGCCCTTTTTTAAACCTGGGGGAAACTCTGATAGTCGACTTGCATATCAAATTAAACCTTATAAACTCCTCTTTGAAATGAGTGGTCATAAAATTTTCTATGTTTGATAGAACTTGAGAAATTAAAAATTGAAAATGTTTATGGAAGTCAAAAAATGATGATTTTTCAAAATTTAAATAATTAATTGTATAAAAATTTAAAGCGATAAACAAAAAATAAAAATATGCTCTAATTTATATCATCATAGAGAATGATCCCTAGCATTTTCATTGAAATCGGAAAGGGTCAGGTTGAGTCACTGGTTGATTTGGCATGGAATAACCCCTTAAATTACAAAAATGTACCTAATTTAGCTTCTTATGCTTTGGTAATATCCATATTTTAAACATTAATTTAATTAAAAATCAGTTATTTTTATAGTGGAAGTATCCACTTTACCTGTTATAATGTAAATATTGACATCTTTATCACAGTTGCTACTTTTGCATTTGCACAGATTTTTTTTCAGCAATAGTAATCTTAATTTTAATTATTTCAAAGGTTTTCTATTTAGTATTTATTTTATCTCTCCTTCCCGTTGCTATTCATTTAATATTCCCTTTAATTTGCCATATTATTTAATCTTCTACATTGTTTTGTTTGTATTTAGACTTAGTCTTCCGAATGATATCATTTTTTTCCATTTGACCTTTGCAAATCATCACATCAGTCATTTGCACCTCTCATCCGAATAATTTATCTTTTCGTTCTTCTCTCTGTGTTTGTTTGGAGTATGGATCCTAGTAATAGTTGATTTATTGTTCTTTGGAAAAAGTGTACCCAGCTGATTTTGCTTTCATTGATTTGTCAGTTGCTATCTCTACCATCAGATTGTAATTTTTTAGTGGAAATTGGCAGTTTCATCTAGATTACCAGTGAGTAAACATGCCTTGATTCTAAGGAAGCCATGAAGTTTTGTGGATTAACACATGGCTATGTTAATTTTGAACTCTTCTATTTTAATATACCTAATTTTTACAACATGACTTTGGTTTTTGTTGCACAATTTTCTTGAAATATAGACTTCAGAATTCAAAATAATTATAAATTTTAGCTTTGGTTTCTATAGGAATTTCAAGAAAATTATATTTTATTAATAATTTATATAAATTAGCATTTTCTTTTTTTTCTTTCTTTGTATGGCTCTGAATATTTTGAAGTTTTGGATCACAGGAGTTCAGATAATTGAAGTTTTGCTCTACTAAGATTAAAATTTAAATGTAATTTTTTTTCCCGGTTATCTCTATAATCGGTTTCATTCTTTAAAGGAAGAAAAAAGATATTTCATTTTTCTCTTTTGTATTCTGTTAGCTACATGGAGATTTTTTAAAAATCTATTTTTGTGAACATGAAGTGTTTTTAATTTTAATATAATTTCATATTGTTTCTGAGTTTTGATGTTCTGATTTTCATTATACTGTTTCCAGATTTTTCTTTTCAGATGGTAGTAATGATAAAGTAGATACTACATATGATGGCAAGAATGGTGTTAGATGTTTAAGGATAAGTCCTGATGGAAGACATTTAGCGTCTGGTGATAGATCAGGGAATATCAGGTGACAAGTTTATTTCTTAAAGAATATAATATGTTGTTCTCAATATGGGGCCTATATTAGAGATTAGATGTGCTCAGTCTGAGCCAGGCTCTAAAATTTACTTAGACTCAATTTTAATACCAATCTTCAGGCTAGGACTCAAAGTGAAAATTTTATTTATTCACAAATTGAAAAAAAGGTGGGGGAAACAAAGCCTTAAAGAATTGAACTGTTATTGATGGGCCATAAAAAGAAATATTCTGATTCTGAAGTCTCTGCATGATGAATGTTAGTAACATAAAGAAACCATCATATACATATACTCTTTGTCACCTTGCTTTTTATTTAAAGTCTTTTTCCATAATTACTCAGAAAGAAAATTCATTTTTTCCTACCATAGTTATGAAAAAAATTTTAAAACAATAAGAATTGTGACTTTTGGAGATTACTGTCAATGGTAGATTGTTAATAACAAGTTTGCTATTTCAAAAAAATTTGTGAAAACAAAAAAATTTTGAATCATTGTCATGATAAAATATTAATTTTTATGGAAGAAGAGATTGTTTGGATTTGGGCTTTTATAGGCTCCATTAAAAAAAGAGCTTGAACTCATCTCCAATGTATATGCCATAAAATAGCTACAGTAAAGCATTGTTTATACGGCGATCACTTATACGACATTTACATTTATACAACATTTTAATATGGTCCCGATTCTTTCCTATTCATTTTAATGTAAAAGTATATCTTTTATACGACACTCAAAATCTTTTATACGTTGATTTTTCGATTTTGTATAGGTTTATTTTTGTTTATTTTTCTCGTGTATTTTACGAACGAGCGGAAGTTTGCAGCTATGAATGACACCAAAGAGCATGTTTAAATGCACTTCACATTATAAAAATGTGGGCTGGTGTTCAATTAGTCTGAAAAATCAGCTTACATGTAACAGATTACACTGGGAGGGGTCATTTCTTTTTTCACGGATAGTCAGTTTTCCCGACCTGTTTTAAGTTGCAAATAGACTCCCCCCCCCCCCATTTTTAAAATTATTTGTTTATTTTGGTTTTGAAAAACACCGAAATCACTTGCGATAAATTTATAAATAAGCTAAAAAACTTTGTAAAATCACCATAAAACGAAAATTAAACAGGACGCGTTTCGAGCTTCAAAAATACAACTCGTCTTCAGCTAATTCAAACATGTGTCACAAGGGACAGAGTGGAAATAAAAGTGAAAGAAAGAGGGAGGAGAATACAAAGAGTGCGACAGGTGGCGCTACCTGACAGAGCCAAGGAGAAAGAGAAAAGTAAAGATAAAGAAAGAAGGAGGAGTTACAAAGAGTGCCACAGGTGGCGCTGGCTAAAAGAGCCCAGATGGAAGAGAAAAATGATGATAAACTAATAAAAGAGAAAGAAAACAGTGGGAAATAATAATAATAAAATAAAATAAATAAATAAAATAAAAATAAAATAATTAAAATTATAATAAAAATAAATAAATAAATAAATAAATAGTAAATAAAATAAATAAATTAATTAAAAAATTAAAAAATAAAAATTAATAATAATAATAATAATAATAAAAAAACTACAAAAAGTAATTTCCATGCAGGAGAAAGGGAGGGGGATGATGAGAGATCATTGACAAGAGTATTAGAATTTTTACAAAAAAAAATAAGCTTCGTGAATATCTAAATGAGAAGGAGAGGCAGGATTAGAAATAATTCTGGCCATGGAAAAATTGAAATAATGACCGGAAGACCAACAGTGAGAAGCAATCGAAGACCTAGATAAATCCTGATTTTTAATATATCTCTGATGTTCATCCAATCTTTTTTTCAACGCTCTTCTGGTCTGACCAATATAACCCAAATTGCAAGAACAAGGAATAAAATAAACACCTTACTGGTTCTCAACAGGAATAGGATCTTTCAAAGTCTTAAATTCTCGTCTTTGAAAGATCCTATTCCTGTTGAGAACCGGCGGGGTGTTTATTTTATTCCTTGTTCTTGCAATTTGGGTTATATTGGTCAGACCAGAAGAGCGTTGAAAAAAAGATTGGATGAATATCAGAGATATATTAAAAATCAGGATTTATCTAGGTCTTCGATTGCTTCTCACTGTTGGTCTTCCGGTCATTATTTCAATTTTTCCATGGCCAGAATTATTTCTAATCCTGCCTCTCCTTCTCATTTAGATATTCACGAAGCTTATTTTATTTGTAAAAATTCCAATACTCTTGTCAATGATCTCTCATCATCCCCCTCCCTTTCTCCTGTATGGAAATTACTTTTGTAGTTTTTAATTTTTATTTTTTAATTTTTTAATTAATTAATTTATTTTATTTACTATTTTTACAATTATTTTATTTATTTATTTATTTATTTTTTATTGTAATTTTAATTATTTTATTTATTTTATTTTATTATTATTATTTCCCACTGTTTTCTTTCTCTTTTATTACTTTATCATCATTTTTCTCTTCCATCTGGGCTCTTTTAGCCAGCGCCACCTGTGGCACTCTTTGTAACTCCTCCTTCTTTCTTTATCTTTACTTTTCTCTTCCTCCTTGGCTCTGTCAAGTAGTGCCACCTGTCGCACTCTTTGTACTTTCCTTCCTCTTTCTTTCACTTTTATTTCCACTCTGTCCCTTGTGACACGTGTTTGGATTAGCTGAAGACGAGCTGTATTTTTGAAGCTCGAAACGCGTCCTGTTTAATTTTCTTTTTTATGATGATTTTACAAAGTTTTTTAGCTTATTTATTTATTTTGGTTTGTTTAATTTAAAAATTCATGCAAATCATCACGTTAAACATTAAAATTAAGTGAAAACAAAATTAATTCTAGTTTTGGAAGTGAAAATCAACTATACGCCGTTATCATTTATACGATGTTTTTCGGTAGTTCCTTCGGCGTCATATAAATAATGCTCCACTGTATTTGACTTTAATCCAGAGATAAATTTAAAAATAAATAGTCACACATTGATTAGTAACCTGTATTATTTGTTAATTTTAATATTGAGGTTTTTTACTATTCTGGAAGGAAAAAAAAAACCATGCAGCCTTAGTACAGATAGTGGCATCAATCTTGGCATCTACTATCACTTGACAAAAATGTAACACCTGCTGTTGTTTGTCTTTTGCTTTGTGCAATATTCACCATGAGAAGCTGCATAAAAATCTTTTGATAATAATAAAAATTTGTTATAGTTAAATTTAATATGTCGAATTTTTATTTAAAAATCTTTTACAGTCCACATGCCAATAAACATATGGTCAAAGTTAAGCAATATATGCATATCAGTTCGTATATAAGAATATACAAGAACCTATTTTAAATTTTATTTATACTGTTTTCTAATTCTAAAGTTTAATTTAGAATTTGCTCCTAAAAATAACTTCTGGGGAAAAAAAAAAAAAAAAAAGAAAGAAAGAAAGTAGGTTAAGTAGAATTTGCAACTCTCTGTGGTTTGGCTTTGTGCGTGGCAGTACTGAAGTTAGAACCTCGAGTCAAAAGAATGAACATTCATATGCAAAGTTGTAGTTGACATACATAATTTCAAGTTTAAAAATCTAGCTATGTTATAAAGGAGAAATGTGTCCATATGACATTGTTGTTATTTGTTAGTGGAAACAGCAAACAATTAAATTTTATTGATTTTTTTTAAAATATATATATACCTACTGCACATTTTTGATTTTTACACTATCAAAAAAGGGAAAAATGCACTTTCAATGCAATTTGCTTTAAAGTTATATTGCAATTTGTTTGAAAACTATATTGAATTTTACTCAATTTTTATTGATTTTAAAATAATTTTTAATTAGGAACTTTTTTAAATCCATCTCTATTGCATGCAGATGATTATGAAAGAAAAATTCATTTGCATTTAAATTATTATAAATTCCATAGCATTTGTTTCCAGCTTATATTCCATAGCAAAATTAAAGCAATCACCAATCAATAAATAAAACAATAAAATATACAATCAATAAATAAAACAGCAAAATATAAATTAAACAAAGATTTATGATAGGTTATTAAATTTTGGCTTATACCACTGAAATGAACAGAATAAAGGCTGACTGTATTTAGTACTTTTTGTCGATTTCTTTAGCTGTTTACCCCGCACACAGCCAATATAAAAAGATCGCTTTAATATATTTCAAAACTTTATTTGAATGCATTTTGCTTTTTTTCATATAAATATGATTTTTAATATAGTTTGTGGCCTTTCTAAAAGAATATATTAAATGTTAAAAATGTATCAGATTCACAAATTAAAAGAAAAAAATGTATATATAAATCTGTGTGAAGTTTTCTTACCACAGTCTTTGAGATTATTTGCTGATGCCTTTTTCATTAATTTTAGATTAACTGCAATTTCTTTCTTTTTCTTTTTTAACATCCAGCAAATAACGCACAGAGAAAAGAAGTTATTAATATCAGAAGTAATATATATGATGGTTTTCATCTATATTCTGTAACTAGGGAAGCCCGGGTGTACACGTAAAATGTAAGAAGAATTTCATTCTGACCGCATATAACTTTAGTTCTGCTAAATGAATTTTTATAAGACTTGCACTGTTAGTTAGATAATGTTTTTGGGTAGATTTTAGTATGTAGTAAAATTTTGTACTGCATTGCTTGGTTATACAGGGTTGCCACGCAACCTGGAAAGCCGGGAAAACACAGGGAATTTTAAATCTCCTCCCAAAACAGGGAAATTTCAGGGAATTTTTAAAAAAATCCTAAAAAATCTGGAAAACACAGGGAATTTGGTAATGGCAAATTATATCATTTCTAATTAGCCTTCATACACGCATATATTTTTTCGCACTCGACATGGAATAAACGCGTTGCAGTACAGGGAAAATACAGGGAATTTTTTTTCAAGATTAGAGTGGCAATCCTGGTTATAGAATTATGAGCAAAAGTTCTTTAATTAGTGTACCTGTCTATGAAAGATTAGTGTTTTAAAAAGATTCTATTGAATGAATTCCAATGGAACCAGATGATGATTTGTTGATGAGCACTGTTTGTTAAATATTTTTTTTGGGGATAGGTATTAATGCGTAACATATTTCGTTCTATGTTACTTGTTATAGAATTGTGGGCAAAAGTTCTATGATCCAGTGAATGCAATAATGAAAGATTAGCCTTTTTTACAAGGTTCTACCGAATGATTGTATTGTTAAATTTTTCATAGATGATTTTAGTATGTTATATATTGTTCTGTCGTGCTTTTCAATATCTTATTGTAAATTATCAATTAGATATATTTTGTTTTATTCAAGATTTTGTTTGGAGAAATTGATCAGTATAGCAGGCAAACGCTGCTAGTATATATGTGTATGTGATTTCATAAATTTTTCTCACATTTATTTCTTTCCTTCACAAACCCAGTGTGAAAGAGTCTGTTAATATATATATTTGTACAGCTATTTAAATTATTGCTACATTGTGAATAATATTCATATTGCTAATTTTTATTTTTGTTAGAATACATGATTTAGAATTTGTAGAAGAGCTCTGTAAAATAGAAGCCCATGATTCTGAAGTTTTATGTTTGGAATACTCAAAGCCAATTATAGTTGCAGGTTAGATAAATATAATATTTTGAAAACTGATCTAAGTCAATCTTTTGCAATTGTGTCTCTTGTTTAGTTTTATTTCTTTTAATGTTTCGTTAAGGTATCTAATGTCAATAAGTTTAATAAATATTGTATTTTTTTTATTATTATTATTGATTCATTCTCTGTGGTCAGAATATTTTATTGCCTGTGTGGAGATAAAAGAAAGGAATTTCTTCCTATTTATGCCTAGCATACCATTTTTGGGACACTTCAAATTTTAATAACTTTGTATAATTTTCTTCTCTTTTGTAACATGAAAATTGTATGAAATATCTATAAATGTGTTTATCTGTTACCAAGAAATGACACAATAAGATAAATATTTATTTGCTTAAATGAAGACTTTCTTGTGTTTTTATAGATTTTTCATTTTTAAAGATGACAAAATGTAAAAAATAAATTTGTTTGCAATTTTTCCTAACAAGGATCCAAATAAATAAGTCATAAACTTAGTTTGTGGACTTCTTTGAAATACATACTTTTTTTAATTGTGAAAAGCACATTTTGTATGCATTCTTTGCAACTCCCAAAATAGAAGTCACTAAGTAAGAATGGATACATATTTTTATTAGTTATTTAAGAACAATTAATTATGTAAAGATTTCAAGATGACTATGAAAAAAATTGTTTTTAAGCCTCAAATACAATTATTCTTAATTTATTATTAATAATATTTATGTTATTAATCTCTGTAAACAAATAAATATATATTTTTAGAAGTTCCTAAAAGTACTAATTATGGTACATAATGTACAATTTAAAAGCTTGTTTTATATAAATTTCGGCAAAACATATAATTATACATATTATTATAAATATTATGCAGATTCCCATATTTTAGTATGCTCATATTTTATCAAATAAATACATAATTTTTGTAGCTTAAATTTCTTTCAGTGCTTTTCCAATTCATTTTGCAACATTTTAAAGTGATTTTACCAAGAAATTTGAAAAAACAAAAATTCAGGCACAAATGGATTAAAGGATAGTGAACTTTAAAATTAATTTTTGATTATTTATGTTTTAGAACAAAAATTCTCTTTCACTTATTCACATCTTTTCTTCTTCTTAGAAATGAAGTTTCTAGCATTTACCACCATGTCATTTTTTTCAGCAGACATTTTTTATTGCAGTCTTTAATTAATTGTCTAATTTCAAAAAATAAGAACTTTGAGCCTCAGATTCATTAGAACCTGCTTTGAACTATCTTTATCCAAGTTTTCTGACCTCTGCACATAGTAAATTTTCCTAGCAATCATTCTCACACACACAGACACAAAGACATTCTTTTCTCTTATTAGTGTAGATTTGACGACCTTAATAAACCAACATTTGATACTTGATGCACAGATTTATTATAGTAACTATCAAGATTGTCTCTTATTAAAAATTTTAAACTAAAAATATGATACATGGAACATTTTGAATGTGTGTAGATTGCAGATATTTATGTATAAAATACGTTTGAAATGCATATATCGTGTAATTGTGAATTAATGTTATTTTTTTTTTATTTGTTTAAAGAAATATGAAAATATACTTTCTGCCAAACAAATGATTATCTCTCTGTCTGTCTGTCTGTCTCTCTCTCTCTCTCTCTCTCTCTCTCTCTCTCTATATATATATATATATATATATATATATATATGTGTGTGCACAAGAATATGTATGTATATATATATGCAGTGTTCTCGCTGTCGCTCGCCAATGCGCCAAATTGCGACTAAATTCTTCATTTGGCGAGTAAACAAGCGATTAGATTTGCCAAATTGCTAGTGCTCAATTTTTGCTTTTTCTTTTTTTCTTTTTCGTTTTTCATACACATGTATATGTATATTTAATGTATACATAATTTTATATTTGTAGCGGATAGTAGAAAATAAATTAACAACAAGTCACATAAAAACTTAGGTTTTTTTAGAAGATATTGAAGCATATATCTAGAACATATATCTATTTTGTGAATACTTTTTTCATTTGGCGAATGTTTTTTATTTTTAATTATCCAAATTACTAATGTTGGTCAAATGCCAGCGAGAACACTGTATATATGTATGTATCATTTTAAGAAGTTTATGATAATAATACTGCTTCATTTTTTTTTTTTTTTTAATTTCTCTGTTCCTTTAAAAAAAATTTCATATTTTAAAAATTTAATAATTTTTAATTTTTCAAAATATTATTCAAATTACTTAGTTTAAATCAGTATATATACAGTAGACTCCCTTAAATCCGCACAGCTTGGGACCAGAGGTTTTGCGGATTTTAGAATTTTGCAGATTTCTGGTCATTGCTTTGTTTACATTTTTAAAAAAATAATTTGAATGTAATTAATAATGAAATCAAAAGTATAATGAATGCTGATAATATACTAAAATATTAAAATAAGTAATAAACTAAAAAATAAGATATTTTTAAAATGATTAAAATACTAAAAGGAAAGATCAAATTAATAATCAATGATGTACAGTTAAATATTCATTATAAAAGAGGAAATGTGTTTTTCCTAAATTATTCAATGAAACTTACCTCATAAAGGTACATATCTAATTCACATCAGGATCATAAAAGAATGAAACTTTATTTCCGGTTTAGCCAGACTTAATAACCAAAAAAGCTTGATTAATACATAAATATATTTAGTAAGATTGTGATTACCAATGATATTAGCAATATCTTTATTTTTTCAGAAATAAATTATTCTTTCTTCATGAAAAAACATGAATTCAATAACCTTAACAAAAATTATCAATTAAAAAATGTATGGAATCGATATAAAACTGAAAAAATCAATTTTTGCACCTACATCTGAACTGAATGTTTCATTGTTTACATCCGTAAAATATGTGCGGATTTTAGAGAGTTGCGGATTTTAGGAGTGCGGTTTTGAGGGAGTCTACTGTATATATATTTTTTTAAGGGTGTATTTCGATTCAAACTGCTTATTTTCTGATTTATTTTTGAATTCACTTTTGCTCTCATATGCATCAAACTGGAAAATTGTCTTATTCAGAAAGTACTCAAGGTGCCGTAATCATCGATTCTTTGATAAATGCAGAAAATATTGCAAAAAAAGCAATCAAAAACGGCTTTTTGAACAGATTTTTCCGAAGTGGGAAATCAGTGAACGAAAAAAAGGATCCTACTGAAAAGATAATTGCTTATAAATCAAGTTCTAATGAATGGAGCGTAAAATGACATCACACAGCACCTTGTATGTCTCTTCAAAAATCCTGTTAGCAAGTTTCATGTTTCTACTTTTAAAAATGTGTCTGAAATTGTATCAGAAAATTTCGAGCTGTTGAAGGTGGAAAAGCATTTTTTCGAATACACCCTTAAAAGTAATAATAATAATGCTAGTAAATGTATTCTCTTTTAATAGGCCAGGAAAAAAAATACCTTGCCTCTGCAAGCAGGGATCGTCTAATCCATGTATTTGATGTAAAACAAGACTATACATTTCAGCAAACATTGGATGATCATTCCTCATCTATTACTGCTGTGCGATTTGTTCAGAATGGAGGTGCTCTTCAAATGATTTCTTGTGGTGCTGATAAGTCCATAATTTTCAGAAAAGCTGCTTTTGTAATTACTAATTCTATTTATTTTCTTGCTCATTTAACCAATTATATCTTAATATATAATTGCTTCTCAATAACAATTGTTTATATAAATTATCTAATGTAATTGTAAGGTAGATTCATTTAGATTATTATGGTCTTTTTAATTTATGGGAGTTCCTTTTTTATTTATTAAAGTAAAAAAAAATGTTGAATTATTTTTATAAAGGGTTTTTGTGTTTGTTTTATTTATACACAGTATTAAGTCTTTAACTTAGTACTCTTTAAACTTTATACAGAGAGATGTGGACTTACGTTGTGTGTCTGTATCGTACAAACATAATGCCCCTTAAATTTTGAGTTACCTTTATTTCCAAATAGTAATTTCAGCAAATTTCTTAAATTCTTATTTTAATCTCTCACACCCTTGACTAATATACCTACTATGATTGCTACTATTTATTTGTATAACCGAGTTTTGTTCGGACAGAGATTTGTTTAGAATAGTGTTCGCCACCTACTGATAAAATGGGGGAACTAATAGATTTTTCAGCGCTTGCTTGCCCTCTGTATCGAGTGTGAGAAATAGCAAAACTTCAACTTTTGTTTAAACTTCCCGTAATTTTTTCAGTTTTGTTTAATTAATCAATGTTTTATTTTGAGAAAATATGAAATTTTAAATTTCACTTCAACTCCTTCTAAATTCTTGAGAAATTTCAAAACTTAAAATTTTGTTTAAACAATTGTTTTTTTTTTCTTTTATTAGAAATTAAAAATTTATATTTCCTCTAATTTTTTATGCATTCAAAATTTTAAAAAAATTGGAATTTATAATTTTATTTAAATAATTGGTTTGAAAATTTTTAATATATTTTTTATTTATAACTTCCTTTTTTAATTGTACTAAAATTAAATTAATTGGTGATAGCATCTATGTAAGTAATAATTATAAATTAACAATTTAGATTTATTAACTAAAAGGTAAGTTGTTTTGAAAGGAATGTTGAACTTAACCTTTTGCGTGATCTGTGATAACATGTGCTCACTTTTTTTGCTATATTTTTCATTTTACAATTTTCTTAATTTCTACCTCCTCTCTCCTGGCCAGTTGAATGTTTAAAACATTATTTACAAAAAGGAAACCTTTTATTAAAAAATAAATATTACAATTTATTAATTTTTTCAATTTGTATGTTCTTTAATTATTTTGATTTGTGTTCTTGAGCATCCTTAAAAATTCTTGATTTTTATTTAAATAAATGCATATGAACCATCTTAGTCCATTTTCAAATCTTTTTGTGGCCTATTTGCTATAGATCTTAGCTAACTTATTAAATCAATGTTTACAAAGGTAATGTTTTTAGTTGTTCAAGTGCTTTCTCTTTAATTGCATTTTAGTTTCATCCTTCTTATCTCTTTATATCTTTAGATTTATTGAAAAATATAAGTCATTGATTTTAAACGTTCTATTTTTCAAAATAAGGGGATAGTAAATGTATTCCATTTAATTTGGATAGGTTGAATTTTGAGTATTTCTTTCTAGTATTTATTATTTGAAATAAATCTTAATTTTTACTTTGAAATGATCTATTTAAATTCTGAGATAATTCTAATTATAATTAAACAGTATTACTATTGGGATGAGGTGTGTGTGTTTGTGGGGTTAGGGGGATTCTTGGAATGACTTATTAAAATAAGGTGCATGTGGATACTGAACATTCTATTTAGTGGAACTAATTGTAAAAGTATTTCTAAATATAAATAACACTTATTACCTTTGTAAGGTTAATAAATCAATAGATATTTTACTTAAAGATACTCTAGGTACATAGTGGTACTTGTAGTGCTTATATTTTTTAATTGATTGGTATGGTCCTCACAAATGTTTATTTCTTTCCATCAGTACATATTTCTTTATTTTTAAGTACAGTAGAACCCCGATAATCCGGATTGTTTTTTTTTTTTTTTTTTTCTTTCCCCAAGTTTGAGAAGCGATTGGCTAATTTCCATAACATTAACTTGTTGCATCATCATATTCTGTATAACAAAAAAAACTTTTTCGCCAATCGCTTCTCAAACTTAATGAAAAAACCGATCTGGATTATCGGGCTTCTACTGTATTTATTTTTGAATAAGTTATTATTTATCTGTATCTAGAATAGCAAGTGATGAGTCACTGTAGGAGATTGCTCCTATAGCTTCTTCCCCCTCTTTCAATTTGATCCTCGGAAAGAAAAATGAAATACATCAATCTATTGAACAGTATATGTGAATGGATTAGAAAAATTGAACTTCTACTTTACTAGTACATTCCTATTTATATGTATCTATTCATCCCATTGAAATTGTAAAATTTTCATTTTAATACTTTCTTTCCCTGGGATTTTTTTGGTTCAGTACCACGGGCACATTTCAAAGCTCTCTTTAAAGTTTTTAAATTTTATAATAGCCAAATATTTAATGCTAAAATTTTCTTTTTCCCATTTTATTTCATTTTATTGAATTTTTTGGGATCTGTTCAACCTAAAGTAACATCAAAATTCTACGATTTTTGTACTTCTTTCCAAGCCTGCATTTCCCAAACTAAACTGATTGCTAAATTTTCCTTTTCTGTGACTCAAAATAACACAGAAGTAGTAAAAATTTGACTCTTCCCCCCCCCCCCTTTTTGTTTGAGTATGTAAAACCTGGCATAAGAGTGAATATGCTTTTTTTTCTTTCTTTCTCTCTGGGACGTAAAGTATTGCTGAAATTATAAAATCTTTGCACTTTCCAAGTTAATGTTAGAATCCTGCATCAGTTTGGACAACTTGTTTTTACCCAAACACTACCAGATGCTCAGTCAAATCCCCCCCTCCCTCCTTCTCTCTTTCATTCTTTAACTTCGGTACCTGCAAGATGTAGAATGAAATCAATATTGTAATGTTTCCATTCCTTTCTTTCGATTTATAAGAGTTTTGGAACCCAAAGTAACACCATAATTGTAAAACTTTTCTTCTTCTTCTTTTTCTGAATTTTTTGGATTTAACGGACTTGAAGTTATTTTTTTTTTTCTTTCAAGATTATATAGATGCTGATGTGCAGTGCATGTGTACATAAATTGATGCTTTTTTTATTCTCTGAAAATGTTCTTATAAAGTAATTACAGATGCTTATTTTTGAAACTGAAATGTTGTTATTAATTAACCCTGGATGTTGCTATTAGATCAATAAATTTATAAATTAAATACATTCATGTTTTGTGATGTTTGAATTATTGATTCAGTCAGTTATTGTAGAAAATTTTCATGTGAATTTTTGTTTATGCTTATAATTTCTAATTTTATAGAACTGTGATCTGTAATTGTATATAGTTTATAATTTTCATTTTTAACTTATATTGATGAAAATTTATATTTCAGAATCCCCAACTTGCTTTAATAAGGGAACACCATGTAGTCGGTAAAACAACTTTATATGACATGGAAGTTGATCTTCAACAACGGCATATCCTTACTGCCTGCCAAGATCGGAATATCAGAGTCTACTCAGTTACCAATGGAAAACATGGACGTTGTTTCAGAGGATCACAGGGTGAAGATGGAACCCTCATAAAGGTTGACAACAGAAAAATCCAACCATTATAGATAAATATAGTAAACCCTCAATTAGTCTGGAAATGTCTCATTCTGGATAAGCAAATATCCTAAATAATCAAATATGAGTGAATTTTGATCAAAAATTTATATAAAATAAAATAAAACTAGCAGGGGAGACCGAGCTTAGCTCGGTCAAAATTAACTTTGTGTTCAACTCTATATAGTATTTTCACTGTATCATTAACTCTGTATTATTACTGTAAAACATGTTTATAATAGTATTATTTAGAAAAACAATCAATAAGAAAACTATGTTTTTATGCACATATTTATAAATTTTATTTTATTTTAAATTTTATAACGAAAGGACATCGATCTAAATCACTTTTTTAGCTCGACTCTGATTGGTTTAGCCATGCATCTCGAATCCTCTTAAGAATGTATAAAAAAATTCTTTACATTCTGAAAGACAATATTTTTTGCTAGATATAGCCAAATTTGGAGGCATTCTTTTCATTTGGCTCCAAATACGTGTTTTGGTTTTCGTAATTTTTATAGTCGATTTTTTGGCCATATGTCGCCAATATTTTGTCAAATATCACCAAGTTATTGGCTTTTGCCATATTCTCGTGACCCTGACCCGTATTACCCAAAATGAGCCACTAATCAAATTTGATAAAGCATGTGACATAGCTCAATCGTCTTCAGGTAATCAAAAACAGTAGAATATAAAAGTGAATCAAAATCGTTTAAGCCATTTTTTAGGTAAAATTAGCTTGGCAGCATTCAGCAATGAAGCGAAATGACACACTAATATAATTTTGTTTAACATGCGACTCAGCCCAATAGTCTTCTCGTGACAAAAAGCGTTTTGTTTAAAAATTTAGGTAAAATTGATTGAGTCGTTGTTATATATAATTAAATGACCCTAGCTCATTAAGACCCAAAATGACCCACTAATAGAATTTTCGCGAGCATGTGTCCAAGCCAAATGATTTTCTCTTGCTCAAAAACGATATAATACAAAGCATAGTCAAAATGGTGAGTACCATTTTCTATATAAAATTAGCATGACCCATCATGACCAACAAATGACCCTTATAATCGAAATCTCTTGAACGTGTGGCCTAGCTCTTTAGTTTTAGCATGCCGAAAAACATTAGATACAAAATTTAGATAAAATCGATTGAGCCGTTTTTTAGATATAGTTAGTTTGACCCTGACCCCTTATAATCCAAACTGACCCATTGATCGAATTTTCTCAAAAATCTGTCCTAACCCAATGATTTTCTTGTGACCGAAAACGATAAAATACAAAATTTAATCAAAATTGCGCGAAACGTTGTCTAGATAAAATTAGAATGACCCAAAAGTGGCCCACTAATCGAAATTTCTCGAACATGTGACCTACCCCAATGATTTTCTCATGCCAAAAATATGTTGTATACAAAATTTCGTTAAAATCGACCCAGCCATTCTTTAGATATAGCTTGACCTTGACCCATTAAGACCCACAAATGACCCTTATAATCGAAAGCTCTCGAATATGTGACTTAGTCCATTAGTTTTCTCGTTTCTAAAAATTGTTACACACAGAATTTCGTTAAAATTGATCCTGCCGTTCTTTAATTATACATAGCTTGACCCAGACCCTTTATGATCCAAAATGACCCATTAATCGAAATTTTTCGAACATGTAACCTAGTCCAACATACAAAATTTCATTAAAATCGATCCACCTGTTCTTTAGATATAGTTTGACCATGACGCATTAAGACCCATCATGACCCACAAATGACCCTCATAGTCGAAATCTCTCAAACATGTGATTTAGCCCGTTAGTTTTCTCATGTCAAAAAACTGTCACATACAAAATTTTGTTATAATCCATAACGCCGTTCTTTAAATATAAATAGCTTGACCCAGACTCTTAATGACCCAAAATGACCCATTAATCGAAATTTTTCGAACATGTAACCTAGTCCAATGATTTTATCGTGCCAAAAAAATGTTGCATACAAAATTTCGTTAAAATCGATCCACCTGTTCTTTAGATATAGGTTGACCATGACCCATTATGACCCATCATGACCCACAAATGACCCTCATAGTCAAAATCTCTCAAACATGTGATTTAGCCCATTAGTTTTCTCATGTCAAAAAACTGTTACATACAAAATTTCATTATAATCCATCACGCCGTTCTTTAAATATAAATAGCTTGACCCAGACTCTTAATGACCCAATATGACCCAGTGAAATTTTTTCTCGAACATGTAACCTAGCCCAATGTTTTTCTCGTGCCCGAAAACCATAGAATGCAATTCTTAGTCAAAATTGCGTGAGAAAATCGCTAGATAAAAATAGTATGACCCACAATGACCCCAAAAATGACCCACTTACCGAATTTTCTTGAACATGTTACCTAACCCAATGGTCTTCTTGTAATCCAAAACGATACAATATAAAATTTGGTCAAAATCGTTAGAGCCGTTTTTTAGATAAAAATGGCTTGACCCATAATGACCCAAAATTGACCCACTAATCGAAATTTTTCGAACATGTGACCCAGCCCAATAGTTTTGTTGTGCCAAAAAACGATTGGATAGAAAATTTCCTTAAAATCGATCCAGCCGTTCTCTAGATATAAATAGCTTGATCTTGACCCATTATGACCCAAAACGACCCAATAATCGAATTTTCTCGAACATGTGACCTAGCCCAATGGTCTTCTCGTGCCCGAAAATGGTAAAATCCAAATTTTTGCGAAAATCGTTAGAGCCGTTTTTGAGATAAAATTTACCCCCCCCCCCCCACACACACACACAATTTTTGCTCGCATTATAAGATAAAAATGTCATTGTTATACAAGTGGCCATTAATAATTCAATTAATGCAAAATAAATAAATAAAAATAATTTTGATGTTATTAAGATTTACAGTTAGTACAATATAAAAAAAAGTAGAAATGTAATTTACTTCACTGTTTTGTAAAGAATGAAATGAAAAGTATGTTATCATTTATTATACGACTAATTTTACTATTCAAATTTCTCAACATCATTTTTTTCAGCAAGGTGCTTTCATCTTCTTATTTCAAGTAATTAATACCTCAGTGTGTACTGATGCATTTCTGTGATTTAATTTTGGATGAGTTATAAGATTTTTTTTTCATCGCTTTTCTATGCATTTTTCGAAATTCATTTTTTCCTCTGAACCACAAGTGACATTTGACACTTAAAACTCATCGTCACTTAAAACTTTATAAATTCCAATTTTGAATCTTTTTTTAATCTATAATTTCACTGCTTCTTTGTCCACATTTTCAGAATAGTTTAACTTTATAAAATTTTCTAAGATTTTTCATTGCAAATTAGTAGTATCATCATCTTCTGTGGAAATTTCACTTTCTTCATATGATAAATTTGTCTTCCATGTTTTCTTAACAATGATGCTTTTTACTAATTTCCATACAGCATGATCATAATAAATTGCATGCAAAACTAAGATTTTTTCCATTCTGGTTAATCTGCAACCCAGATAATCCAATCCTGGTTAATTGAGAGTCTATTGCATAGCATACCTCCAGTTTTTTAAGAATGATAGTTCATGGAATTTCAATAAAACCTGTCTAAAATGAAAAAATTCATGATGAAAGAAAACATCAATTGTAAGATCATAGACATTACATGACTAAGAACTATAAATTTTGGAATTAGGGTAAAAGTTGGCACAAATGTATATTGAACTTTCTTAATACATATTTTAAAATTAAAACATCTAATTCCAGGAGGATCATGTGATGTTATTCTGATGTTGTAAAACTGGGATTGCTAGGGCTAAGTTTGGTTGTGAAAGGAAATACTTATCAATAACCCTTGAGAATAAATTATCATTTTTTGAGCTCATATTGAAAAAATAAAGAAAGAAAGCATTTTTATTTTAGTTTGAGAAGTATAGACATGAAAGAAAGAATGGAGATGATCTTCAAAAAATCCTACTTTATTAAAATTTTTGAAGAAATATAGCTACTCCTTGATCACAAGGTGTTGAAATTAATTCAAGGTACATTCTCGTAGCATTTACAGATCATAACTCCGTTTTTAAAGAAAGCTAGATCATTCTTTTACAACAGCTCAAAATTATAAATAATACAAATTGTCTAAAGAATCGGCTTCCATCAAAAAATAAACTAACTGGTTTAAACAACTGAAATGATTAAAATTTGAATGTCATCCACATAAATAAGAATTTAAAAAGAAACTCAAAAGTAACTGCATGATAATGTTGAATCTATTAATTCATTAAAATGACGATACAAATTAAAGAACAAATAACAGAATGCAAAATCAAAACAAATCCCTTAATCCTTTCAGGGCAAAGCGCTTTCATTCCTAAAATGTTGAAATGAATGAATGTCACCAGAATTTACAAACAAATTTATTTAGAAAAGGAAAAACACTGTAATGCACATGCATAATAAATTGAAATTAATTTTAGCAAAATTTTGGGGGCATTGTGGTATTTGGAAATTAAAATTAAGTGGTTTCTTAAACTGCCCTGAAAGGGTTAAATCATTCAAAATAAGCATACTCTGCTAGTGCCAAAGCAGAGTAAAAACCAAAGAAGAAGCCATGTTACTGCTGCGTGTGCACATCACACAATGTGCTGTGACATTGAAGGAGAAAAAACATTGGCAAAAATGATCTTCTGAATTGCTTAATCAGGCCTAACACAGAAAGATACAGACAGCAGGGGAAAAGACCATGGATGTAATGGAAGGGTGTACGGGGTATGCGCCATATACCTTCTGACTATTTTAAGGAAACGCCGTATAACCCCTGTTTCTCAAGAAAGTTATATTATACACACAAGGGTATACCCTCTGTCTTGAGCATATACTTTCTGCTTAGAGTGTATATCCTCTGTTATTTTTACGACTATATCCCTGCAAAAGACTGAAATCAAGTAACACCGATCCTAAAAGGTAAAAAATAGCAAAAATAAATGAAAATTTACCAAGCACTACAAATTAGGGCTTAAGGATTGATAGGTAGCAGAGTGCATAATGCAGTAATGATATGCAAGTAACCTTAAAGGGAAAAAAATTTGAAAAAGAAAATGTGAAAATTTGTCCTTAATCTTATACGGGTTGAGCATTTTGTCATTCTTTCTCTCTCTCTCTCTTTTTTTTTTTTTTTTTTTCTGGTTTAGAAAATGATATAAATAAAATCATTATATTATATATATTTTTTTTTATTTTTTATGCTAAATTGGAATTCTATGAAGAATATAGCTAATAGAAATTCTTAAATATGAATTTATCATTTTCTATGCAGTATGCAAGAAATGTTAAATAAATTTCTCAAAAAAAAAAAAATAAATAAATACAGTTTTTTGTTATTAAATATACAGGTTCAATTATACATGATAAACAGAATGCAACTTTTTTGTTGTCTGCAGTCAGAGCTGAAACTATAATCTTTTTCATGCGTGAATTTTGTCCCCTGCCCCCTTCTTTTCTTTCTAAAATAAGAGATATTTTCAAGCCATACTCTTAATTTTTATTTTAATTGATTGATTTCTCTAGAAATTGACCTGTTGCTATTACTCAATTTGTATATATATATATATATACAGGCCTCGGAGCGAGTCGCTAAACTCGCTTTTCTCGCTATTTTTTTGCATTTGTCTCTTTTAGTCTATATTTTTCAGATTTAGTCTCTTTTTTCACTTTTTTTTTCTTTTAAAATGTTCCTTACCCATCGATCGATCGCAGGTAAAAGATCGTAACTTTCTTCATTTGATAGCGGGAAAAACATCGCGAAATTCAACAATTTGTTGTGGGGAAATATCGGAAAAAACTTCTCAGTTTGTCGCAGGAAAATCTCGAAATTTGTTAACTCTTCCAGGGTAAAAATCGCAAAATTTTTCAGTCGGAAACCGGCGGAAAATCATGGATTATGTTAATCTGTCTTAGGATGAAACCATGAAATTCCGTGGAACTATAGTGAAACTTAGTCGCGGAAAAAAGTATACCAAATTTCCCGGGAGCAGAATCAGCGCAAAGCTGCGACGCAAGTCGCAGACTCTTGAGAAGGTCCACAGGCTATTTTTCAACTGTTAAAAATTTAGCAAAAATTAAAAAATTTCGGTCCTAAATCCAAAAATTCGGACATAAAAGTGTATCGCGAATTTCGACAAACAGTCTTCGAAAAGAAATCTATTTCGTCATAGATCGCGAAAAACACGCGAATTATTCAAAAGATCGCGAAAAAACGGCAAATTTCCTCAAAAAAAAATCATTCAAAACATCATGTAAAAACCGGCAAGTTTCTTCAAAACATCGCAAAAAAACGGCAAATTTCTTCAAAAGATCACGAAAAAACGGCAGTTTTCGTCAAAAAATCACGAAAAAAATGGCAAATTTTCTCAATAAATTGCGAAAAACGGCAAATTTTGTTATAAAAACCCCGAAAAAAATGCCAAATTTCTTCAAAAGATCACGATAAAAACGTCATTTTTCTTCAAAGAATCACGAAAAAAATAGCAAATTTCTTCAAAAGATCGTGAAAAAAGACAAATTTCTTCAAAAGAACGCGAAAAAACGGCAGTTTCGTAAAATGATCACGAAACAACCGCGAATTTCTCCGAAAAATTGCGAAAAAACGGCAAATTTCATCAAAAAATCACGGAAAAACGTAACATTTCTTCCTAAAGTTAGCAAAAAAAGGCAAACGTCTTCAAAAAAATCGCGAAAAAAGGCAGTTTTCGTTAAAAAAATCACGAAAAAAACTGCAAATTTCTTCAAAAGATCGCGAAAAAACGGCAAATTTCTTCAAGAGATCGCAAAAAACGGCAGTTTTCGTCAATAGATCGCGAAAAAAATGCAAATTTCGTCAAAATATTGTGAAAAAAACTCAAATTTTGTCGAAGAGGACCCCCCCCCCCCCCCATCTTTAGGACAATGTATGAGGCGTTAAAAATTCTGAGAACAAAGGCAACTTCTTTTTTAATTTCTTTTATGTCTATCACAAATACTTGAAGGTTTGAGTGCAAATAATGTAATGCGAGGGATTGGTCTGCAGACTGTTTAAGTTTTTATATGTGTTGCAGACTGCAGAAAAAAATTCTACTGCATGGCCAAATTTGTCTCTTCTTTTGCAGGGGAAAAAATTCTAAATTTCGTCACTCTATCGTGGAAAAATGGTTATGAAATTAGTATATCGTTCGCAAAGCAAGAATCGCAAAACTTTTCTGTCGGACACTGAAAAAAAAATGAATTTGGTCAATCTGTGGCAAGATAAAAACGCGAAATTCAATAATCGCATTCGAGGGGTAAAAATCATAAACTTCGTCATTCGGTCGCGGGAAGAATATCACGATTTTGTCTTTTCACGAAAAAAAAGCGTATAATCTGTCAATCAGTGGCAAAATCATTGCAAAATTTGTCAGTCGATCTTGTGAAAGACAATTGAGAAATTCGTCAGAGGATTGCAGGAAGGAATCTCAAAATTCTTATTTCGGTCATTACATATACAGGGATCACTTTTTTGACAAACAGCAGAATTTCACGTTTTTTAATTTTTAAGCATCTGCGATTTTCATAAAATGATCACTGGCAAAACTGCGATTCGAATTAATTGATCACCAGAAAAAAGACGATTTTCATTAAACAATCACAAATCAAGCCGCGATTTTCACCAGATGATACCGAAATAAAATCGTTATTTCCAAACAATCCCGAAATAAACTTGTGATTTCTGTCATACGATTGTGGGGGAAAAAAACTCCTGAGATTTATGTCAAACGATTCCGAAATAAGACCGAGCTTTCGTCAAATGATTGTAAAATTGAAAAGGATATTCATAGATGCCAACTTGTACGGTATGATCAGTAGTACAATGCACAGAAGAGTGCAATGTATGGATTTTGTTCGAAGTGTGCGGTTATACTAATAAACAATACGATTGTACGATTTTGCTTGCAGAAAAAATAATCACAGAGAAATGCGTGAAAGGATCGCCGAAAAAATTTGTGATTTCTTTACGCGATCGGTAGTCAAAATTTGCGATTTTTTTCTGTGATCTTTTATCAAAATACAATAAATGATAATTTTTTGGCCCATTGTTTTAGAAGTTTGCTTTTTTCTGCGTTTATATGACAAAATTAGTCATATTTTCCGCGATCATTTGCCGAAATTCGTGATTTTTCGACGATCGATTGGCGAAATTCAAAATTCTTTCGTGTTTATTTGCCGAAAAAAATCGCGAATTTTGACAGTCGATCATTTTTCAAAATTTGTGATTTTTTTTTTCTTTGCAATTGTGATTTTTTTCCGTGCAATTTTGCAAATGATCAGAGGAAAAAAAATCGCGAATTTTGTTAAATAAACACAGAAAAATAGTAAATTTCTGTAAACAATGGCAAAAAAATTGCAAATTTTGACAAATGAAAGCCAAAAAAAAAAAAAAATCAAAAATTTTACTGAAAAAAAATTGCAAATGTCAGCGAACAATCATGGAAGAAAAATCGTGTACTTCCGTAAGCAATAGTGTGGAAAAATCACAATTTTCATATTAATTTACGGCAATTGGTAGCGGGGGGGGGGAAATCATTAATTTTGTCAAATGGTCTTGGAAGGAAATCTAGTATGCCAGTTAAATGTGCCCTTAAATATCCAAAAAAGTTTGTGTGAAATATTACTTGGCAACAGTACAACCCCTGATTTTACTTTTTTCACCAACACCATTTGATAAATTTCGCCATTCTTTTCCTGAAATAATTTGACAAACTTCACTGTTTTATGCTAACTGATTTTCGCACATTTTAATGTAACCCATTGACAGGCATCCTTGATTTTTTTATGGCTTTATTCGACGAAATTCGTTATTTTTCTGGCGACTAGTTGATAAATTTCTCTATTTATTTCCGTGACCTTCGACAAAATTAGCAATTATTTGTTTGATCGCTCTTGGAATTTCGCAATCATTTAATGAATTTTGCAATACATCCGTCTCTTCGAGACCCATTTGATGAATTTTACGATGTTTAACTTAAGATCCATTTGACTAATATCGTGATTTTTTTTCAAGGCCATCTGATAATTTTCGTGATTTTTTTTTATCCTAAGAACATTTGACTAATTTCGAGAATTTTCTTTCCCGAGATCATGCGACAAATTTTATGATTTGTTTTTTGAGACAATTTGATGAATTTCACTATATTTCCTGGAATTTCATGATTTTGTCCGCGTGGTCATTTGGTGAATTTCTGATTTTCTTTCATGATGAATTGTTGCGATTTGAGATATTTTTCTGCAATCAATCAACAATATTTGCAATTATTTCAAAACCAACTGAAATGCATTGAAAATGTATTCTGCATATTGTGTTAAATCTTAAAGTGCTTGTCTGTATACCAAAAACATTTAAGTGAAGAGAAAAAAATGTTTTTTATTTGGTCTCCTTTTAGTCTCTTTTTTTAAATTTTGATCTCTTTTAGTCTCTTTTTCTTGCGATTTAGTCTCTTTTCTCTCTTTTTTAAGAGTGACTCAGCGGTCCTAGGCCTGTATATATACAGTACAGTATATATATGTATGTGTGTGTATATATATATATATATATATATATACACAGTACAGTATACAGTAGACACCCTCAAATCCGCAAACCAGAAATCCGCAACTCTCTAAAATCCGCACATACTTTATGGATGTAAACAATGAAACTTTCAGATTGGATATTTGGACAAAATGTGATTTTTTTAATTTTGTATCAATTCCATATATTTTTTAATTTTCTCAATAATACTCTATTCATGTTTTTTTTTTTTTTTTTTTCATGAAGGAAGAAAAATTAAAAAAAAAAAAAAAAAAAATCAAGATATTGCTGATATCACTGGTAATCACAATTTTCTTACCAAATATATTTATGCATTAATCAAGATTTTTTGGTTACTAAGCCTGGCTAAACTTTAAAAAAAAAATCCTTATTTTATGATTTTGATGTGAATTAGTAATGTACTTTTATGAGGCAAGTTTTGTTGAATAATTTTGGAAAAATATATTTAATTTTTATAATGAATATTTAATCATACACTATTGATCATTAACTTGATCTTTGCTTTTAATATTTTAATCATTTTGAAAATTATCTAAATTTTTATTATTTTAATTTATTACTTATTTTAACATTTTATTATATTGTAAGTATTCATTATAGTCCTGAATGCACTATTAATTGCACTCAAATTACTGTTTAAAAAACATAAACAAAGCAATGACCAGAAATCCACAAAATTCTAAAATCCGCACAACCTCTGGTCCCAAGTTGTGCGGATTTGAGGGAGTCTACTGTATATATGTATGTGTATATATATATATACAGTACAGTATATATATAATCTATGTATATATATATATACAGTACAGTATATATATACATATATATATACATACATATGTATATTCAGAGTGATTCTAAATTGTTTTTACAATAAAAGAGGGGTGATAGTACACATCAAGACAAACAATATTAAATAGGAAACCAAGGGTCCCAAACGTTTTCTAAAGGAGGTAGACACCATTAAAGTTTAGGGTTTCTAATAAAATTTCAAATAAACATAAAAAATGGAAAAATTGATCGATTGATTTGCAGTTTTCACTTAAAACTATTCTGTATGTCGGTATTTTCTTGAAAATAAATTATAAAGATAAATTTTGAAAAATGCCGATAGAGGGCGCTTTAAACTTTGGAGTAATGATCAACTATTTTTTGCCGTTATTTTTTGTATCTCATTAAGTGGTATCATAAGCTTTGACTTAAACTTAATTTTGAGTTCAAAATCTGAATAGTTAGGAGTGGTTAAGTAGCACAAACTGAACTGTGTTCAGAGGGTTCAAATTTCAAATTATTGTAAAAAAAGGAAAAATTGGTCGATTGATTTGCGGTTTTCACTAAAACTGTTCTCTATTTTGGTATTTTGTTGCAAATAAATTATAAAGATAAATTTCAAAAAATGCCGATAGAGGGTGCTTTAGACTTTGGAGTGCCGAACAATTTTTTTTTGCATCTGATTAAATGTTTTCATAAGCTTAGACTTAAATTTTGAGCTCAAAATCTGAATAGTTGGGATTGGTCAAATAGCACAGAGGGTTCAAATTTCAAATGATTATAAGAAACGGAAAAAAAATGATCGATTCGTTTGCAGTTTTCGCTAAAACTACTCTTTAAATCGGTGTTTTCTTGAAAATAAATTTAAAGATAAATTTCTCAAAATGCCGATAGAGGACACCTTAGACTTTGGAGTAGCGTACAACTATTTTTAACCATACTATTATTTTTAACACAATCAAATTGACTGGTAAAGTTATCATACGAATTGATTATTTCCAGCTGAGCAAAAAATTGCCCAGGCCGGGAATCGAACCCGGATACTTGGCTTACAAGGCCAATGCTTTACCTGCTAAGCTATCTTTTCGCTCAGCTGGAAATAATCAGTTCGTATGATAACTTTACCAATCAGTTTGATTGTGTTAAAAATAATAGTATATCTACATATCCATTGTTATATGGAGTTCCTTTACCTGCGGTTTATTTCGCGAGCTGTTTCAAATGACAGACCAGATGTTACGACCAATAAGGTTATCTGAGCGAAAAATCCCAGCCGGCTATCGCCCAGATAGCTTAACAAGTAAAGCATTGGCCTTGTAAGCCACGTATCCGGGTTTGATTCCCAGCCTGGGCAATTTTTCGCTCAGCTGGAAATAATCAATTCGTATTTTTAACCATTTTTTTAAAAAATCTCATTAAATGCTTTCAAATGCTCATACTTAAATTTTGAGCTCAAATTCTGAATCGTTGGGAGTGTTTAAGTAGTGCAAAATTGAACTGTGTTCAAGGAGGGGGGAGGGTTAAATATCAACTTCTGAACACACTCCAGTTTGCGTTTCTTAACCCCTCCCAATGATTCAGAATTTGAGTTCAAAATTTAAGTTAAAATCTAAGATCTTGAAAGCATTTAATAAGCTTTTGCAAGCATTTAATTAGATACAAAAAATAACGGTTAAAATTAATTGTTGGTTGCTCTGAAGTTTAAGGTGCCCTCTAACGTAAATTTTTGAAATTTATCATTAAAATTTATTTTTAAGAAGATACTGACCTAAAGAATAGTTTCATTTTAAACTGCAAATGAAACGACCAATTTTTCCATTTTTTATAATCATTTGAAATTAGAACCCTCTGAACACAGTTCAGTTTGTGCTACTTAACCACTCCCAACTATTCAGGTTTTGAGCTCATAATTTAAGTTTAAATCTAAGCTTACGAAAACATTTAATGAGATGCAAATAATAACGGCAAAAAATAGTTGTTCGTTACTCCAAAGTCTAAAGTGTCCTCTATCGGCGTTTTTCAAAATTTATCTTTATAATTTATTTTCAAGAAAATACTGACATAAAGAATAGTTTTAGTGAAATCTACAAATCAATCAACCAATTTTTTCTATTTTTTATGTTTATTTGAAATACTGGACCCTGTACTTTAATGGTGGCTATCTCCTTTGAAAAACATTTGGGACCCTTGGTTTCCTATTTAATATTGTTTGTCTTGATGTGTACTATCACCCCTCTTTTATTGTAAAAACAATTTAGAATCACCCTGTATATGTAATCATACATGTATATACACACATATATATATACATGCAGGCACACACATATATATATATATATGTATGTATCTATATAATAAACATATATGTATGTACATTTATCATTGGTGCCTGGCTAACTGAAAAGTACCTGCAAATCTTGTTATCAGGATAACCTCTGAAATATTGAACAAATTCCTGTATATATGACAATGTATTGAGCTCGCAGATATTTTGATTTAGATTATTAATCATGTATGTGGATCTTATAGTCTATTTACAAAGCCACACAAATTCAAAATATGCAAAATTTTTGATTGTGATAATATCTAGAACCTATTCAATGGTATTTGGATCTTACAATTATTGTGGATGAACATGCAGGGTTGCTACACAACCTGGAAAAGTCAGGGAATTGGGAAATTAGCCAAATAATCAGGGAAAAGTCACGGAATTTCAATATTTTTCCCTAAAACCTGGAAAAGTCAGGGAATTTGATAAAGTTTCATTGTGATCTCTAAGAGAGTTTGATCGTTGTACAGCCAGAAGTGAGAATCTTCCATGATTTGGCAAACTGCATATTTAAAAATAGAAAAGAAAAGAAAAAAGAAAAAAAATTATCATGTACCTTTTTTTTTTTTTTTTTTTTCAAATATTTCCTCTTTTATCCATCACATTATATATTTTTAATACTCATTATTACAAATTTTAAAACTTTTTCCAGCAGTTATTTTCATGTAGCAATAAATAATTATCACAAGCCTTCATCTCCTCACTCCTATTGAAAATAAATTTTAGCTAGACAATGATTTTGGGATATAGTTGAATGTTAGTCAATTTAGTGCACAAATATTTTGTAGGAAGTTTGTACAATTTGTAGGAAACTTTATTTGAAAGTTTGCAATCATAAATTATTAAAGAGAGCAATTCCAATTGTAAACCTCAAAGCAAGATTGTTATTAGTTTGGGAGGGGAATTGGGATAAAGAGCTTTAGCCTAGAGATTATTAGCAGCTGTATTCAAGAAATTTTAATCTGTTTTGAGTAATATAACATTTTTAAAAATTCTGCATGTCCACTATGCGCTACACTGCTAGACTAGAATTTTCTTGAAATACACCTGGAAAAGTCAGGGAATTTCATTCCCCCACATGAGTAGCAACTCTGATATGTTTTTGAAATATTATTCTGACATCTCTCGGCAGTCACTTAATGTAAAATCTGGCACTGTTAAAAGCAAAGAGTATGAAATTAACAAATACATGTTTATTTTTTTTGTTGCCCAATTCCAATATTTTTGCCTACATTTTTAATTTGTTTTTTGTATAACTCGATAAAACAATTTTTTTTTTTTTTTTCGCTTAAGGAAATATATTCCCTTTCCCTAGTTTCTACCCTATTTGTTTTTGAAAGCATTAAAAAAGCTATTACAGTAGACTCCCTCAAAGCTGCAATCTTAAAATCCGCACATGATTTATGGATGTAAACAATGAAACATTCAATTCAGATATAGAGACAAGTTTTGACTTTTTTTGTTTTATATCAATTCCATTTTAATTTGTAATTTTTGTTAATATTACTGAATTCGTGTTTTTTCATGTAGGAAGAATAAATTTATTTCTGAAAAAAAAATCAGGATATTGCTGATATCATTGGTAATCACAATCTTTTTACCAGATATATTTATTTATGTATTAATCAAGCTTTTTTGGTTATTAAGTCTGGCTAAAGCTGAAAAAAAAAAAAAAAAAAACTTCCATATTTTATAATTTTGATGTGAATTAGTAATGTATCTTTATGAGGCAAATTTCATTGAATAATTTAAGAAAAATGCATTTCAACTTTATAATGAATATTCAATCATACATTATTGATAAATAACTTGACCTTTGCTTTTAATATTTTAATCATTTTAAAAAATATTTAATTTTTTATTATGTTTATTTATTACTTACTTTAAGGTTTTATAATATTGTAAGCATTCATTATAGTTTCGATTGCATTATTACTTACATTCGAATTACTGTTTCAAAAATGTAAACTAAGCAATGACCTGAAATCCACAAAATTCTAAAATCTGCGCAACCCCTGGTCCCAAGCTGTGCAGATTTGAGGGAAGCTACTGTGCTTTACAAATAATAATTTTAATTAGTTTTGTGTTTGTTGTTAACAATCTTCTATGTGGAAAATTTATAAAAAAAATTAAAGTATTTTTATGTATTTACATTTGTATAATTATATTCTAATGCTTTTTTGTGGAAATTATTTTGCAGGTTGTTTTAGATTCATCAGGTACTTATTTAGCTACCAGTTGTACTGATAAAAGTCTGTATTTATATGATTATACAACTGGAGAATGCTTGGCAACAATGTTTGGTCATTCTGAGCTTGTAACAGGTTTGAAATTTACAAATGATGGACGACACCTAATTTCTGTTTCAGGAGATGGGTAGGTGAGAAATTAATTTCCAAACTTGAATTATTGTGTTATTTGAATTTTGTATATTCATTTAACTTAAAAGTAACTGACAATCAAGTTTGATTTTTTTTTTTAATTTCCACAAAATTATTATTATTATTTTATTTTCCAGTTGTTGAATATTTATATCATTATGTTAGTCAGTTATAATAATGAATCTTGTCAAATTGTTATAAATTGTTGTTTTAAAATAATAAGCCCCCCCCCCCCTTCCCTTGAAATGATGCTGTGAACCGAGGAGCATTTTTGAAGCAATTCACTTATATAGGGAGAAAATTAAAAAGAAAATTTAAATTTACTGTAAGTTTTAATTTGTGTTTTATATTGTATTGAAGTTTATCATAGACCATGGTTGAAAAATCTTAAAAAACATGCAAATTTCTTTAAAAGCTTGTGCATTTCACAAAAGATCACAAAAAACACATGATTATCACCAAAAGATTGCAAAAACATGTGAATTTTTTCAAAATGATGAAAGCATGCAAAATTTTATCAAAATATCGCTAAAAACATGCCATGTTTGTCAAAGGACCGCGAAAAAAAAGGTGAATATTGCTAAAAGCAAACAAAACTTTGTCAAAAGATCGGGAAAAAAGTGTGAATTTTGTGAAAAGATTGCAACCCCCTGCCCCTGCAAATTTCGTCAAAATACAGCTAAAAACAGTAAATTCTGTTGAAAAATCATGAAAAACACACTAATTCGTCCAAGAAATTGTGAAAAGAATGTGAATTTTGTCAAAGGAGTGCTGGTGAAAAAAAGCAAAAAAGGGAAAAAAAGCACAAATTTTGTCAAAGATTTGTGAAAAAATGCAAATTTTGTCTTAATATTGTGAAAAACATGCAAAATTTGCCCAAATATCACAAAAAACACAATTTTATCAAAAGATCATGAAAAATGCATTATGTTCATCAAAACATTGCAAAAAAAAAAACATGGATTTTTGCATTTAGTAACAAACATGGTCAAATGATAAAAAAAAAAAAAAATGTGAATTTTGCCCAAAATATTGTAAAAAAATGCAATTTTCATCAAAATACCTCAAAAAACAACAAATGCCGTGGAAAGATCATGAAAAACATGTGAATTCTACCAAAAGATTGTGGGGAAGAAAAGTGAATTTTGTACAAGGATTGCTAGTATTGTGAAAGAGTAGAACTAAACACCATCAAAAGATCACAAAAAAAGGCCAAATTTTGCCAAGAAAGTGCACATTTTGTCAGTAGATTGCAAAAAAACCCTAACAAATTTCGATGAAAGATTGCAAAAATGGGATTTTAGTGCTACGAAAACAGATTTTTGCTACTACAAAAGTAAACTTTATTGCTTTAAAATCCAATTTTTGCTGCTCCAAAATGGCTTTAGGTCACTTGCATCCCTGCCATTGCACATTGTATATGCATATGGTTGCTAAACTTTGGATGGGGATTCACAATCCTAGCATCGCTAAAGCTGCAAAATTTCATCAGTAATATTCACTTAAATTAAAATCAATCACTGTACAGCTGGAAAGAAAAATTCCCCAAACAAAATCTGACCATAAAGTATAGTGGCTAGTATTTAAAATTAAAATATTTTGCAAATAAGGTATATTTGTAAATCCCTTGAGGATTTTAATCATTTGAAGAAAAACACTACATAAAGCTGAAAAGTAAATAGGAGATGAAAACACTTCATCCCAACATCACATGAAAGACATCCGTATATTCCAAAATCATTTATTGATAAGTTATAGTAAAACCTGGTTGGCCAACAAGGGTACATTAAAGAAAATATACTTAAACATGGTATTATCGAAGATTCACACAGCTCCGTCCTAAAATTTATTTTCCGTGCAAGGCTTGAACAATAGTAGATCAAAAACTTTAACAGTTTATCATCAAATACTGGAGGCAGGTTATACTAGATGGAACAGTTTGTATCAGATAAATGTAGTATTAAACACATGGGGATTGCTTGAATCATCCAGGCAGATTTTCAAAATGGTTTGATGATGTGCATAAGTTCATCACACAGTCCCTGATTCCAGGAGATTTCATCATTGGATCATTTGATGAAGACTATCTAAGCGCAGCCTCTAGTTCCTGCAGATCTCAGCTCTGGAACTACTGATGATGGCTATCAGTAGAGAAATATCTAACTTCAACCACAAGTGAACATCAGAAGATGACCGTCTCCCATGTGTAGCTACTTTCAGAGAAACACTAGGTGCTGTTGTTCAGAATATTTGTAGAATCTTTCCTGTAATGATGAATTTAATTAAAAAAATGGATAAAGGGGCTGGAGGTGCATAATCTTCTTGAAAAAAAAAGGCGATGCTTTAAAAATTCAGCAGAGGAAAAACATTCTGACGATCCGCATGAAAAAACAAAAGCAGACCAGGGCCGAAGCCACGGCTGTCCGACGACACGTTCTATCCTTGGCAGTGCAACTGAAAATCTCTTAAACAATTTGCGATTGTGAACTCCTGCTCAGAGATGCGTCCTAACCAGCCAATCAGCGACACCGGTTTTTGCTGCCAATCTAGCATCACGGTTACGAAATGCTCATAGGCTAAAGTCTTACCTCCAGACTGGGGAAATTTAACCGACAGTCAACCAATGCCAGAATGTTCCAGAAAGATCAGGAAAAACCATGACTCACTTGCTTCGCAAAATAGATGCTAGTGTGACGTCAGGAAGCTGTTTTTTGGGAGGAAGACGCTTGAAAAACAACAAGATGGCTATTTGTAGACTAAGAGAATTATTGCGTGCCATTTTCAAATGCAAAACAAAAGTAAACTTTATAAAGTGATTAACTTCAAAAGTTACTGTGCAAAATGAAAAAATATCGCATCAAAGTGATTTAAATTTAAGATAAAACTTGATTATTATAATTTTAAGAGTACATAATTAATATTAAAATAATTTTGAAAAATATTATTTTTGGTAAATTGCTAAGCAAAATTATCGAAAATTACTATTATATATTTTTAATTTAGTGATTTCAAAACGATATGGTGTTTACATTGATTAAATAATAGATAAACATTAGCTTTAATTAATTTATTAATGAGCTTATTGTAATTTAAGATGTAATATAAAAGAATATTTGACTTTTGAATAATTTAATAATTACGTTTTTTGAAATAGCCATCTGTTAATTAATTTTTTCTTAAAAATGATCATTAGAATTTCTATAATTAAAAACAATGCCTAACAATTGTTCACTGCAAAAAATAGTTCACTGGTAATTTTGTATTCAAATTTATGAAACCAGTAAGCAATATGTTTTAAATATTCTTCAATTTTAGCACTAGCTATTAGATTTTAACAGAATAAAATCTGTTTTCTCTTTAAATGAGGTATTAAAAATGAGTTGATATAGCATGTATGAAAAAATATGATAAGCCCTTTAAAATTCTACTCTTTAGAATTTTTCTTGACTCCTCATAGATGTATTTTCTTCTCAAGCCTGTATGAACCCTGAATGCATAACTGTTTTCTAATGTCCAATTTCACTTTAAAATGGTAAATTTTGTTTGGAAATAATTATTTATTATATTTTATAACTCATTAATCTCTTGAAGGGCAATAATGCCACTGTGGCATCACATAATTTTAATTCTTAAATGTCACATTGGCACCCAAATTTTTTAATGAAAGTTTCATTTTTATTAAGTATGTAAAAATGTACTTTTACTAAGTTGCAAATAAATTTTCGTGTGAATACTGGTGTCATTCAATTATTTCAACATCTTACCTATACAAGTACCTTGTCCCTGAAAGGGTTAATGGCTTGAATAAAGAAAAATATATATTCTAAAAATTGCTTCTTAATATTATCTCTAACAAACATTATCAAAATATAAATTTTAATAACTTTTTTTATTTTATTTTATACAATATTGTGAAAATTTTGTAATATAAATTTTGTATATTTATATATCAGCAATTCTTATGTAATTGTTAGTAAAAATACAATCTTTGTTGTATGTTTGATTGTATGGCTTGCTACTTTAAAAATTAATATTACTATGCATAACATAATCCTGCTTTAAATGAAATCACCAGGTGCCTGAAAAAAATTCTGCTTTAGAGTTTTTATTTTTACATCTATGGTTTAAATGATATAAAGAAGCACTAATCATGTTTGAAGTAACATGGAACAAATAATTTATATGTATGTATAGCAAAACATTGATCATAGGTTGGAAAGACAGCCATTTTGCTTGTGCTTTTATTCATTTTCAGTCTTTTTTCATTCTGTTAAGGTTCGTGTGTATCTTTACACAATATTAATTGTTTTTTGCAATATTGACACTAATGCTTATTGACAGTAATGACATCTTCAATTTCACCTCTCTATCTCTAACAATTCCATATAAATTGAAATTTAGACTGTTTTTAGAGCATTTTCTGCTCATTTTACCCTTTTAAATTTCAAATTTTTTACTCATTATTTTAACAAACATTTACATGTAACTGTGAGGACCAATTTCAAATTCCTAGCTCATTCAGATCACAGTTTTAGAGCTTTTACCTTCATAAAATATAGCCTATGTTGGACACCATTATAGCATATGCTGTCACCATTAGTTTGCTACCATTATTTACGAAATTGGTTTGGCAGTTCCAGAGAAAATTACTTACAAACGAATGTTACTTCTTTAAAATTTTAGAATATATTGACCTGAGCAGGCATTGTTTAATTTATCATAATTCAGTATACAGAAATAAATCTTGAAGCACAGAAGAGCATTAAAGTATATAAAAATTCAGTAGTTGAAAGAAAGCTTTATTCATGCATTACTCCCCACCCTCCCCCCCTTCCAAAAAAAAAAAAAAAATATTATTTAGTAACAGAAGAAAAATAAAATGCAATGATAAGATAAAATCTAAATAATTAAAAGATAGTAAGATGGCTGCACCACAATTCTAACGCTTTAATAGAAACAGACATAAAGTCAAATCTTTCTAATTAGTTGTTCTGAACGGATGTGTGTTGGTAGTTTAAAATAGTAATTTGAATTATTTCTTCCTTCTGTTTTTAGATGTGTTTAAAATTTGAAATCACATATTCGTATGGCAGATTATTTCATGTCTTGACAACAATTCTGGAAGTAGATTAGAATGTGGAGCAAAATCTAATGAAAACACAATCAGTCATCATGACAATGAGGGAAGAACTAGGAGATGGGAGATGCTGTGATGAAACAAATATCACCATGTTGTCTGAATGTGATTCGGAATATTTGGGTCAGTTGACACCTTTTTCTGGTCACTGCAGGGAAATAACAAAATCATTATATTATTTTCTAAGCCTGAATAAAGTCTGCTTTGAGAAAAATCAAGAGAACTGAAATATTTTATATGTATTCTTTATTTTAACAATCTTCCACTGTGACACCAAAATCAACTGCATAAATTGGATGGTAGAACCACTTGCCTAAGACCTTTGTCAACCCAATCAAAGCTAGATTAATATAATATTAAAATCTTCAGTCATTGCATTTCTGAAACAGTAATAGGCTTATAGACAGCAACACGTACATTTTTGCATGCCATTAGTGATAAGTGATTCAGACTTCCATCAGATCTGTTGATGATGCTGCTTAGAGTTTTCATCCTATGAAGATTGTGTTTTCTTTTCTACCATCAAAGAATATGGATGTAATATTTCATCCTTTAGGATATTTCTCCTTCTCTATCTTCTTTCAAAGAGTCTTTTTTTCGACCTAACCTTGTCTTTATCAATGACTAGATTCTTCTCCTTGCTGTCACTCTTACTTCATCTTAAAGCACAGATGAAGCTCTTAACACTATTTCCCTATCTGATATACCAGTTCTAAATGTAGAGAACACTTTGTGAGAAAGGGATGTTTTTCTGAGTGTTTACCCTTGAATGCACTGGTTCAAATTCTGATCCAGACAAACTCTCTGCTTCAAAATTCTCACTATTTGAATCTTTTGAAAATATCTGTATTTTAAAGCAGAAAAATAGCTAACATCCCATCTCACAATTTCTCCCATCGTCTATTTCCTTCTGCATTCTTAAGAGGACTGATTGCATTTTCATTGACTTCTGATCCATATTCTAATCCCCTTCTATCCAATCCATTTTTTCCCTTCTAGAATTGCTGTTAAGACATGTTATAGTCTGTCATCCAAATATGTGATTCTAAACGCATCAAAAAACATAAGGAAGAGCAAGGAACATGATAAAGACAAAAGGAAAAAACAACAAATGTACCAAATAATACTAACAGTTTTTGTTCACTTATATGGAAAAAGCTAAAAAATCGCCTAATTCAAAATAAAATAACTGTTAAATAATATATGATCGGAGCTTATTTAAACTTTTCATTCACTAAATCAAGTAAATTCAGCTAAAATAAATTCTATTTAATATTTTTAAAGTTTTTGCCTAAAAAGTTCAAAAATTAGCATTTGAGCAAAACTTCAAGCCATTTGTGGCAAACGAAGGAATTGTCCAAAAAAATCTCAAATTTTTTGTATGAACATAATCCAACCAGTGAAAACTTTTGTGCACTACCCATCATTGAAAATCATAAAGTTTTTTTCATCCCATTTTAATCCTTAGTCTATATACAGTAACAGGAAAATCGTTGCAATTGCCAAAATATTCTTTTATAATTAGAGAATTTTAAAGCAAACAGTGTTATAGCTTGTACTAAATATAAACTCCATCCAAAAATGTTAGCCTAGTAAAAATGAATGCAGATTAAAAGCAGTCTTCTGTAAAATTTATGTTTTGTCAGTTATGATAGTTTTTTGAGACGGATTCAATCTATGCTCATTGGTATGTAAAATCTTTATTTGTTAGTTCTGTTTATTTTCAAATATATTGAATGTTTTTTACTTTTTTCACAGGTGTATTTTTATGTGGAAATTACCTGAAGATGTTACTCAAACTATGTTGAGTAAGCAGTTAGTAGTGGAAGGAAGTGGATTACCTAGTTTATGGCAAGACAATAGGTAAAATTAACCTTTAGACTATGATATATCTTGGTATACTGATGATTTTCCAAATAAATAATTATTGTAATATTTATTTAAAATTTACACTATTGATTTTTATTTTTATGCATTAATTTATAGGCGAAATATAGTTGCTATTACAAAACCATTACAGCTGGTTGAAAATGATAGTGAAGATAAACCTTCTGAAGAAAATGATCTAGTCACTACAGAGATTGATACACCACCTGGTTACAGATTTAGTGTGGGTCAGTTACCATTGTGGGCTAAAAAACAAGTATGTGTGTTCCTATATTATTGTAACATTTTCTTTTTCGTATGTAATGAAATTTTTCAAGTAAACTATAAATTAGATTTTAATAATAATAATATTTATTATTTATGTAAAAATATAAAAAATTCTAGTTTCAGAATTGTCTTTTTTGACATATATATATATATATATATATATATATATATATATATATATATATATATATATATATATATGTGGGAAGCCAGAATATGCCCGATCTTGATAGAAAAATTTCACTACAAATAAAAGATTTGTATGGCAACCTTCAAAAAATTGATCTTGGAATGATATGTACTGTAAATCAGGGGTGATTTTGTTCTAATTTTCTGAAAATTTAAGGCATTCAGTTCTGAAAATAAAAATTAAAAAATTGGTGATCAATCTGAAAATTGGACATTAAAATACTACGAATTTGTCAAAGGATGATGTGGGAAAAATGTAAATTTTGTCACATTGCAAAAATAACCACAAATTTCATTAAATGCCAAAAATCTGTGAGTTGATAAATTGTTTAAGATTCATTAATATGCAGTTCTTTTAACACGTTTTTAATCTTGTTCACACATATCGGGAAAAAAAATGTTGTTTACATGTTTTTTTACTCGTAGGATTTTTTGTAGGCTGGCAGGTATGCTTTCTACTCTAATGAGGATGTTTAAGAACCTTTTAAGTCCAATTTTGATGTATGAGCAATGAAGGCTAATTTAAATTATTTCATTTTCACATGATTACTGTAAAAAATGTTTGTTCTGATTGGAAGTAAACATTTTCAATCTAACTACATAAAATATCATTTCCTTCCATTAAAAATTTAATCCTTTAATTTCTAGTTGGTGAAATGATAAACTTCTGATAAAGATATCATTTTGATGCATATTATAAGAAACTTCTGCAGCTCTTTTTTTTTTTTCAATTTAACTTTTATTGTCTTTGAGTTTCTTGATTTTTTTAAAACACAATCTGTTCAAGTAGAAAATACATATTCTCTTTTTGATTTTAGTGAAAAGAAAGACCATAAATAAAGATATAGTAAATAAAATTTAACAATCATGTTATTTTTCTGCTACAATCATAAATAACTGAATTTCCACCTTTTTGAAGAAATTTCATTAAAAAAATTTAAAATTTAAAATAATAATTTAAAAAAAAATGGACTCATCTACAATTAATAGCATTCCATTAATAAAAATTTTTAATTGAATGCTCAGGGCAGATGACCAAAAAAAAAAAAAAAAAAAAAAGTTATTGCATATTTTTGCTTGTTTTTTAGTTTTAATAAAAATAATGTTTATTTCTGATCTCAATATATGTTTCCTTTGCTATAATTTTTAAATGTATCTTAATAGATGTTGGAAAAACTGCCAGATACTCCTAATTCCAATCAGAACCTCCCCCCACCTATACCTCCTCGAGGGCGATGGGCTCAAAGAGTTGATGGCCAAGGACTTGTAGTTCGATCCTATTTAGATGGAGACTCTGTTATTCCATATCCTAACGTTGCAGGTAATGTATAATTAAATTTAAATATCTTCTTATTTAAATTAATGTGTTCTTTTATCTTGCTATTGTAAAGTTAAATACAGTAGACTCCCTCAAATCCACACATCTTGGGACCAGAGGTTGTGTGGATTTTAGAATTTTGTGGATTTCTGGTCATTGCTTTGTTTACGTTTTTTAAACAGTAATTTGAGTGCAATTAATAGTGCATTTGGAACTATAATGAATGCTTACAATATAATAAAATATTAAAATAAGTAATAAACTAAAATAATAAAAATTTAGATAATTTTTAAAATGATTAAAGTACTAATAGCAAAGGTCAAGTTAATATTCAGTAGTGTATGATTAAATGTATCTTTCCAAAATTATTCAACAAAACTTGCCTCATAAAAGTACATTACTAATTCACATCAATATCATAAAATAAGGATTTTTTTTTTCAAGTTTAGAGAGGCTTAATAACCAAAAAATCTTGATTTATGCAATATATTTGGTAAGAAGATTGTGATTACCAGTAATATAAGAAATTCTTGAATTTTTTCCAAAAGAAAATTATTCTTCTTCATGAAAAATACATGAATAGAATATTATTAAGAAAATTACAAATAAAAAAATATATGGAATTGATACAAAACTGAAAAAATGAATTTTTGTCCCAATATCTGAACTGAAAGTTTCATTGTTTACATCCATAAAATATGTGCGGATTTTAGAGAGTTGCAGATTTCTGGTTTGCGGATTTGGGGGAGTCTACTGTAGTTAAATTAATTGATTTGACTTATTTGTCATAAAAACTTGACTTCTGAAAAAAAAAAAGCTTTTTTTGCTATAAGATTATTGTGAGGTGATATGAAAAATATTACCATTCTGCAATATTTATTCATTTTTGTAATTTATAAATATAATAATAGTTTACTGCATAAAGTTTAGTACAGAAACAGTATTTTATGAGTTAATGTAATTTTTTGACTAAGCTGTCTCAAAGACCACTCACAGCAACTATGCAACAATATCTGTCACAGTAGTTTGCTCAGCATTAATTTTAATCGATTGTAAGCTATCTACAAGAAACAAAACGCTTCATTAGTTGGTTCAAGAGCAACTGTTGTAGGTGAAAAAGAGTAATTATAAGAAGAATAAGTAGAAGAAGCAGAAATTTCTAATTCATGATATAAATCATAAATCATGAAAACTATTGTCATATAAACAGAAATGATTGTTTTAACTCAAAATGTGGCACTTTTCTTGACTCCTACAACTTGTTACAGCAATGAAGATCACCAAGAAGGTCTCTTTAAAGCGTATTTTTTAAAAAGCTACAAAAAGTTATATTGAAAAATCTATGTATACACTAAAAGATTAATCAAATGTAGTGATAGAACCTAAATAGGTTTTTAGAATAAAATAAAAAACTTTTAACTTACCACCAAAATTATAGTTCATAAAATTTGTTGAATATTATAGCTGCCACAATTTATGAGGAAAAATAGTGATATGTGATTGTAATGTTTTAAACTTTAAAACTATTTTTAAATGAGTTAATTTTCAAATTTCAGTGTTTTTCAATTAAAATATAACTGCCAACAAAATTTATGTAAGTGATTATGTAATCAATAATATATTTTATGCAAGTTTAAATAATAAAAGCAAGTTGAAGATGATTTTTGAGCTCTTAACTTTCAATTGAATCTGAAAGTTCTATTTACTTTTCTTACTCATCACATAACTTCATTCCTTTTAATCTCGAAGTAGGCTTTTTCTTATTTCTGCAAGTGATGCTGGCAACAGATACATTCATTCAAAAATCTAGTGTACCATACAAACATTTCTCAGATTAAACATCAAGGTTTGATTTTCTTCCACTACTGGAACTACAATCTTCCAGAGTGAGAATGTGGTGAGATAAAATTGTATTGGTGCAGTAATTAAAAATTAAATAGAGAAGATTCCCTTTGATTGGCAGTTGAATTAGAAAATTGAACAAATTGATGAAATTGGTCTTACTTAATGTAATTATAACACAGAAACTTGTTCAATGAAGATACATAAGTTGAAAATTAATCTAACTATATTTCGATATGGAGAGGTGGAAGGATTGAAAGGCCTGTCACCATACATATCACATTTAAACATTCCATGGAAGAATCTCTTTAAAATTCCATAGCATAAGAATTATGGCTGATAAGATGGCTGATGATCTGAGGATAAAATTTTTGACAAAGGAAAATTCTAATTTTTAAATTTTAACTTTGATTCAGCGTTTAACAGTTGCGATGTAGAATTTCAAATTTAAGATTACCTTGACATCAACTTAGAAGAAAATGAATTATAGGACTTGTTGTTCTAACTTTTCGAATCAGGCACTTGTCTGGAATTCAAAAGGAACAATTTTTACAGGTCAAAAATACATTATGAAAATTTCTTAAGTTCTGTTAAAAACTTTGCTGCATTAATGATGATTGTCAAACAAATATAAAAAAGTAAATATCAAAACTAAGGCATAATTCGCTATGTGAGCACAGATCCATTTATGATGTGACAGTATGTCTGCACTTATGAGTGTTTAGCTAAAAGTAGAATGAATCAGAAAGAGTGAAGGGGAAAATGGAGGCAGGTCAAAAATACATTATGAAAATTTCTTAAGTTCTGTTAAAAACTTTGCTGCATTAATGATGATTGTCAAACAATTATAAAGAAATAAATATCAGAACTAAGGCATAATTCACTATGTGAGCACACATCCATTTATGATGTGACAGTATGTCTGCATTTATGAGTGTTTAGCTAAAAATAGAATGAATCAGAAAGAGTGAAGGGGAAAAGGGAGGGGAAAAACAATTTGTTATGTTTTAGTAAAAAGAAAATAGAGATGTTAAAAATTGTGCATTGTACAGAAAACAACTCGCAGGCACAGGAAAATCAGAATGCAAAAAAAGAAATATAATTACTACATCAAAGAGAGTACATCCATTGTTTTGGGATGTCACTTAAAAAGGACTGTATTTTAAAAGTCTGATTGAATCGTAATCTATAGGAGACATGTTGGGAAAGGAGTTTGGTGAGATGCATTTAAATAAAATAGCCTCAATTCTGTGTTTTTTTTAATTTTTCCTAAAAATATAGCTATGGATTTAGAAGTATAGCTGGTATTTCTACCCTAATGGAATTAAACAAAATGAAGATTGTTTGACTAAAGTAATGGAATGTCTTCTTGGAAAACAGGTGTTAAAACATATTTTTGGATTAATCGACATATTCTGGATTCCAAGTTAACATTGACTTTTTTACAGTATTACAATAGTGCTCATAATGAGATGTCTACAAACAGTATAAATTATCTCTTACGGAGATAATGTTTGCTTAAATTTATGTGTGAAGTGATTCCCTATAAAATGATTATATTCCCTCCCTCCTCCTATGCACACATATATTTAAAATAGTGAAACTTTATTACTTCACATACTTCGGAATGAGGGTGGAAGAGCATTATATATTTTTTAGCATAGTAAAAAGATTTTTTTCTTTACTTTTTAATCACGATAATAATTATGTGCTCGTATTTTTATTGCAGAGGAATCTGAAAATTCTTCAAAAGTGCATAGTGAAACTGTTGTTACTAATGGGCAAAATCAAATTTTAGTAAGTTTATTTTTTAATATAGTGTATATCATTTATGCTTTTAATATATATTTTTGCCTATTACTTTTACTTACAATGTTCAATAAAATTTAGACTATGGGGCTGTCACTTTTCTATAGATTTTTGCTTGTTTTTTTCCTTTTAATCTGTTATAACTTTTATAGAATCATAAAAGAGTGGAAGGGGATAAATCACCTTGGTGTGTGCTGCAAATGAAGTTAGTAACACAGAAAAATTTATGTCGACAAGAGAATAATTTTGATAAAATTCATTAAATTGTAGCTCAAATATGATACAAATTTGTTCTTAAAGGTAGGCCTGAAATTGGAGATAAGATTCTTATATGAATTAGCAGAAACCTGTTGTTGAATCAGGTCCAGCTTTATGGAAAGAAGTGTTACAAATATCCCTAAAAGTTCAGTCCATATTTAAAAAGCATGCACAAATTTACTTAATAATGCATGGTGTTAAAAAAGCCACAGGAAAAGTTTGCTCCTGAGTGTAAAAAGGAGCTAAATCATATTAGTTTGGCAGAGGGTAGACCTATCAAAGAATAAGGAACTTTAATTTTACTGGTAAATGAGGTCTTGACTGACATGTTGTCACTCCACAATTTCTGGGATCTGTGACATCCTTAATTACAAATGACTACAAGAAGCACTTTGAATAGCAATCTTTTAATCTTAAAGCTCATTCGAAAATGATGTCTGAAAGTAATAAATGTTAGGCTGACACAGAAAGTTATCAAGGGCAAAACAGTTTTAAGCTTCAGAATTAAACTTAAAAGATAATAGATCAATAAAAGATAATAAGTCAATCCGACTAACTCCATTTTTTTAGAAATTCAAGTAATGACTTGATTGAGTTGAAATTTTTCTTTATATCTCTGCAGTGCTTTGATTGTAAGATAATTAATGGATATAGTCAAAATATAGTGAAGTAGTTTTTTAGCAGTTTTTTCTTTTACAGTTAAATAACTGTAAATGCTTAAAAGGAGCATTTATTTGCTGGAGTTAATCGGATTGACTTCTGAACACTCAAATATAAAAAAAGGATTAATATTTAACCTTTCATATATAATTGATTTTGTTTGAAGGGTTAAAAACTTACACATAGTTCGTCAGTTTTTAACATGTAAAATATTAAATTAAGCATATATTTTAGTAAGATTTTGACAACTAAGAAAAAAGAGACATCCTTTAAGAAGAGAAGAAAGAAATAAAAATCCAAAAATGTTAATTTCTTGAGAAGATATTTAAAGAAAGCATATATATAAAATAGAAATTGAGAAGGAGTTTTAATTCTTAAATAGTGATAAAATTAATTTTGATTAGGAATATAATTGTTTAAATTTTGGTGATAAAAAATAATGGATAAATGATTTAGAATGTGTCCAACGGTATAAATAAAATAAAAGAACAAGTGAGTAAATTTGATTGCAGATATCACTGAGGGTATTATTTAATATGTCTTTTAAAATATTTTATCCTTAAATTAATGAATCAAAATTGTTAATTATTAAATTCTTGCATAAATTGGCAGCACCATTACATTTAATTTTAAAATAATTTAGAAAACATATTTTAACCAAATTAAAAACTAGTTGCTGGGGACCACCGTAACACTTACCCATCATGGATATGCATAATATAATATATGAGAATAAAACATGTGTTCTTGATACATAAAATGCATTGGGACTCCTAAACAAAATTTAAATGTATGCAGGGCTCCCAAATGGTCCCCTTTTTCCCGCGAAAGTCCGCTTTTTAGAAAAAGGTCCGCTTTTATGCGTTTTGGTCCGCTTAGTCCGCTTTCAATGACTAAAAAACAAAGAAATCATTCATTTAAAAAAATAAATAAATAATTTAGAAAACGGCAAAACTGCGGTGCATGCTGATGTTTCATGCTCCTTCAATGTCTAAATTCACACTTTCTTTAAGGCTTGAAAATAAAGTAAAGGACACTTCCACCCCCCTCCCTAGTAAGCAATCAATTAGCGTTTTGAAGTCAAATGGAACCGGCCACTCATATTATGGTTTCATTAATCCCCCTTTTCTTGTGATTGGAATCGTTACCGTTTCATCCCAATGTGTTCACGTGACCCGTTCGCAGGTGCTTTTACTTTTTTAAGCACTTATTTCAGTAACAATAGGCTGCAGTTGGATTAATTAATCTCATAGATTCTTATTGCTGATGGAAGAGAAAAAAAAAGAAGAAAAAGCGTGATCAAAGTAGGTATTGTTTTTCTTTATTTAATAAATTATACTAAATATTGTAATTTGACAGGTATATTCCTTAAATAAACAAAATAAACTATGCCGATCGTACTTTCTTTTTCCATATTTGCATCCAGGGCCGTAGCTAAGGGGGCGCTATGGGCGGCTCAGCCCCCCCTAAAATACTTTGAGCCCCCCCCCCCCCTGGAAAAAGTTTCAAGGTCACTAAATGTTCCGAAAATTCAAATGAAATTCTAAAATCTCTAATTTCAAAAATCTAAATTAGTTTTGAGACCCTTTCACAGTTTTGCAAAGTTACTAAATTGTATCTAAAATACGTGTTTCAACACTCCCTCATCCTATTGGTACATATGAAGCTAACAGGATGTTTAATTTTGCACCAGTCATACATTCAAAATTTTCATCATCATATACTTTCCTTAGCATAAAATGAAGTTATTACAACAGTTTAATGAGAAACATAGTACCTACAATGTGAATATGCACTAATTTATCTTTCTGCATTAGAGAGAGAACAAAAAAAATATGAGCCCCCCCCTACATTCCCTTGAGCCCCCCTTATCGTACACTTCTAGCTACGGCCCTGTTTGCATCGTAAGATGTAGGTACCCCTCTTGAGAGAGACAAAGGGATACCTTTTTAATTTTTGCGAAATAACTATTTTACTTTCGCGAAAGTCCGTTTTTATTCTTTTTAAGATTAAAAAAAATATTTTCTAACTATAACAATTCCATAAGAGTAGTAAATTAAACTTTTAAAGATACATTGCTTGTAGAGTTATTTTGATTTTCTCCTATCTGGGGGGGGGGGGACACGGGAGTTGCGTTTATCTGTTTTTCTTTAGGGGTGTGGAAAAACATTCACATTTTCTCTCAAAAAATGGAATGTTCGCTAAGTTATAGCTGTCTGCTATTAGGTTTTAAACTCGGCAACCAATCAAAAAGATAACACTTAAAAATAATAAAAACGAAAGTAGGTATTTCAGGGTTTATATATATAAAGTAAATAAAAAAAATAGCCAATGCCTCAAATTTTAGATAACAAACTTAATTTTTCTTTGTGCATTTTACACTGAACATGGCAGTTATTTTACGCAGCTTCATCAATTTCGATTTTTCAACGATAACCTTTCTCTTTTATTCTATAAACGGACTTCCGTTTCTGTCCTGTGGGTTTTTTTTTTCTTTTTCCCCTCCCTAAATCGTTAGCTAAAAAGAAATAATAAATCTATCCATTATTACTTTGCATGGCAAAACATATTACCCACCTGAAGAAAATGATCCGATTGCGTTAACATTCGACTTCGGATTTCACTTAATGAGGTGGGGAAAAAAAAAAAAAAAACGAAAACAAATCACAAATGGTTATTTTTTTCTTGCCAGGTTCTGTTAATTGGGCATTTTCAGCAGGCGTTGTAACTTTTTATTAACTTGTTATATTTTAATAAAATTTTTTTATACCTAATTTACTATTATTACAACTTGTTGAAAATTTGAAAGAAATCTGTCAATTCATTTAGAAAATATGGATTTAAAAAAAAAAAAAAGCTGTAATGGGGGGGGGGGGGAAGGGAGGGGGAGAGTTGGTTTTTTATTCCATTTTTTGTTTTGTTTGCTTTCAACTAACTTAAAAGATTTTCTTTTTTTTTCTGCACTTAAGCAAAGTACATTTGTTAACACATTAACGGAGTCTTTTATATATTTAAAAGAATAAAATTTGAATAGTTAAATAAGACAAAAATAATAGTTGTGAATCATCACAGCCGCATTGATGCGGGTGTCGCGCAATGTTGAATTCCGACTTTTTTGTCGAAATTTCTGCGACTCTGGGGGGAGGGGGGCTTGTACTTTTTGACTATTCAAAACATAAACTCAAATCTGCCAGTGGGGAAATTTCATTGTTCTGAACAGGAAAGCCCCCCCCCCCCACACACACACACACACATGAATTCAACACTGGATCGCGGGCATTACGGAAGAACAGATCGTTAGATCATTTTGCCGAAAGCAGACATGTGGTATGAAAAAAGTATGAATATCTTTATTCTTTAAAAATAATTTTAAGAGTAGAGAAGTTTTAGAACCGGTTTTAAAAATTCCTAATTTAAAATGTTTTTTTTTATGTATATTTAAAAAAAATAATAATACAAATAATTGGCGAAACGTCCGGACTTTGTTTGATTAGGCCCCTGTCCTCGCTCGAGGAAACGCTCGCAAGCTGTTATTCCTATGGGGAAGCATTTTTCTAATAACTCTTTCGCATTTTGACATTTTTGAATAATTTTTTTGCATTGGATAGCTGAGGTGCATTCCGACAGCGCACCTTTTTTACTTTTTCGATTTTGGTTGCAGATATTTTTTACAAAGTTAGTTTCATTTTCAAAACCGGTTTCGAAACTAAATGTACTTTTAAAAAAAATCTGCAACCAAAATTGAAAAAGTAAAAAAGGTGCGCTGTCGGCATGCATCTCAGCTATCCAATGCAGAAAAATTACTCAAAAATGTTAAAATGCGAAAGAGTTATTAGAAAAATGCTTCCCCATAGGAATAGCATTAGCTCGCGAGCGTTTCCTCGAGCGAGGACAGGGTCCTTAACTTTGTTCTGTGCATTTGAAACTCAAAACTCCGGGCATTCAAATTCCGGAAATCTCTAAAATCCGGACATTTTGTCAATTTCAATTTTATTAACTTTAAATTTTATCAAATGCAGTTAAATTCTTTTAACTAACTAGACATTATGTATATCGATGTATTCTGGTGTAATTTTACATAATGATTGACGGTTAATTAAAGATTTTAATTATTAAAAAAACTGGAAAGTAAAAAAAAAGGGGGGGGAGAGGAGTTGACGTGATATGTTTATGACTCGAAGCTTCATATATTTTAATTCTAATAAAATCACTAAAGTACACATTTATAACAAAAGAAGCAAACATGAAACTTGGTTTTCTTTTGATTGAAGTAAAAGATAACCACACATGATAATCACTCTATTAACACCTGCTCTTTCTCCAAAAGAATGATCAATCTAGTGGCACATTGCCCTTTAACCTTAACGCGCACATTTGACGAGGTTGATATGTTTGTTTTGTTTCTTTAAGATCCTGAAATTCCCGTTTTTTTTTTTTTTTTTTTTTTCCTTTTTACAATTTTTTGCAAAATTTGTCCCCCCCCCCTTTCAGTTCAAGACCTTTTAACAGAATTAGCAATTTTTTTTGCGATTATTATTATTATTATTATTTTTATTTATTTTTTTTTTTTTATGGGGGGAGGGCGATTATTTATCGAAATTTTTGATATTTTGACTGATAAAACACACTGTTTCTCTCTCTCTATATATATATATATATTTATTGTCAGAAGAATCATGCAGTTTTACACCTTATCTCAAAGAACGCTCCTCGCCCCTTCAAGAAACTCTAGAAATGGCAGTAAACCTTTTCAGATAAAGAATATGTGATATAACTATGCGATTTCACTCAAATTTAAAATGTATTAAGATTATATGTTAAGAAGTTTGTTTACTTTTCCAGATTATTATTATTTTTTTTCTCTGGGGATTTTTTATGTCCGATTTTTTGGACTGATAGCTATTTTTAATTTTCGGAACTGAATGAAAAAAATAAAAAATAATAAGTAAATATAGCATGTAATATATATATCTTAAAAATGCGCTTAAAATTTTTTTTATATAGTTTTACTATTGTTTGTATAAATTTAGTTTGTTTATTTACACTTCTGAAAAATATATTTTAAAGATTTTTAATTCTTTCCCATCCAAATCAAGTCTATGTTTTTTTTATTTTATTTTCAAATTTCATAATAGTAATTAATTAAAAAAGAAATAAAAAACTTCACATTTCATTCTTTATTCAGAGGGTTTCAGGGGGGCGCGCCGCCCCTCCTGGCTTTTAGTTTGAAAAATAGCGCCCTTCTTGCCTCACATTAGAAAAAACGCAGATCTTCAGCGATGATGCGGACGCGCTATAGGCGTAAATTACGCAAAAAATCGGCGACGGAACGCAAAAAATAGCTCTTACGCGCCCGACGGAACGCGTAATTTCGTCAAAGAATCGCGAAAAAACTATAAATTTCATTAAAAAATCGCGAAATGACGAATAATTTCCGGCATGATTCATGAAAAAATGGCTACTTTTGTCACAAAATTCCGAAAAAATGGCAGATTTCCTTAAAAGATCATGAAAAACGAAAAATTTTGTCCAAAAATCACGATAAAACGGAAAATTTTGTCAAAAGATTCGCGAAAAACGGCAAATTTCACAAAAAAGATTACGAAAAATGACAACTTTCATAAAAAAAATCGCGATAAAATGGAAGATTTCGTCAAAAGATTTGCAAAAAAAAAAGGCAATTTTGGCAAAAGGCAAACAAACAAACAAAAAAAATTGCTAACATATTTAGTAATTCTATGTAGCAGATGGATTCATTTTTAATGAAAAATAAATGGTCCCCCAAGACCCCCCTTTTTTAAAAAAAAATTCCCCCCAAAGTCCCCTTTTTTTTAAAAAAAATGGTCCCCCAAAGTCCCCCTTTTTTAAAAAAAATGGTCCCCCAAAGTCCCCTTTTTTAAAAAAATGGTCCCCCAAAGTCCCCTTTTTAAAGAAAAATGGTCCCCTTTCCCCCTTTTTGCGAACTAAAATGTGTTGGGAGCCCTGTGTATGTTTAAATATTTTAATATACATAGTAATAGTAATGCTCTATTAATGAATTGCTGATAAACCAATTTTGACAAATTATATAAAATGCCAAACTACTCAAGTAGTACTGAATTGCGTAAAAGAAACATCCTTATAACTCCAAAAATAAGAATCATATTAACTAACAGTTTATTGCGTCAGATGAAGCATCTCATTTCCAATTAAAATATATCTTTGAATTGAAATTTGGATGAAATACAGGGTCATGAAAAATCGAAGAAGGTGAAAAACAGGATTACAGGTATCTTGGCAACTAATAATCTGATCAACTTTGTCCCTTATGCAAAATTTGTGTTATTTTATTGTTTTTTACTTTCATTGCTTAAAATAAAAAAATAAAATTCTTTATATACCTTTCATCAGAACGAATATTTCGAGAGTCCAAAAAAAAATAGTTCTGGATAATCAAGGTTACTGATATTAAATAGGTTTTGTCCCATTCTTACATACTGAGTACATACAAAATTTCAATTTTCTGTCTCAATTTGTTTGGGTGATAGAGCGTTTACAGACACACTGACAGATGGATGGCATTTTTTTTTTTTTTTTTACTAAAAATATGTTTTTCAGAATCTTTAGTGTCTAAAACATGTAAATACATCAAAAAAATTTTTTTTTCGATTTTCAAAATGATTGCAAGATTTACCCTATAATATGTGTGATGGGTAAGTAATATTCAAATAAAATGTGTAATGCAGTGAGCTAAAGGGCTGCAAAAGTTGCGTTTTTTTTTTTTTTTTTTTTTCGAAATTTTACTAAAATGTTGACATTTGTAGCTCTTTGCATTAAAATCATCCCATCAATTTTAATTGCTACATGCTTCCCTGTGGTGAAATGAAACACAGAAAAGCGAGTCCTTCCATCGGCAGACTTTAATGCATTCCAAAATTTTATGCCAAATTAAAGTATTTTTGCCTATTTTAAGTGAGGTGTACCTGACATGCATTAAAATCAGAAGCCTGTAAAACAATAATAGAAATGTAAAGTAACTAACTATCCACCTTTCAAAATCATCAAACATAATCATGAGCACTAAAACCGTTTTCATAGGGCAATGGAAATCACATTTAGAAAATATGCTTTCCATGGACACAGCATTCATTCACTGTCAAGAATAAAAACACTTCACAGTTATTTTTTAAATGCATATATTTTATTATTCTAACATCAATTGTTACTTATTGTATAATAATAAATACTTTTAAAATGTTTTTGCTATAGGCAGTGAAGTTGCAAGAAGAGAAAAATGAATTGTTCTTTAATGAAGTGAAAGGAGCTGCATATATTTTTTTATTCTAACATCAGATGTGTTATTTATCTATAACGATAAATATTTTTTATAATTTTTTGTTAGAGGCAGTGAAGTGAAGAAAAGAGAAAAGTGAATTGATGTTTAATGAAGTGAAAAGAAGTATCTAAATCAGATAATCATAAGCTACTTCAGTTTTGTTGTATACTGTCTGTTTGAAAGTAAAATTGTCTATAAAAGTTATTTTAAACATGGATGAATATTCCTTTTAGCAAGTTATCAATAACTATGCTTGTGGGTCATATGCTGCTACAAGATGAAGTAGATTATTCCCAGTTTTTGAACTGATCTGGTCCAACAATTTAGAATGGTACTGGAAAAAATAAAAACAAGCATATTTCCAGAAAATATTTCTGAAAGAGATCATCAATAAAATCAAAGTGGAACTATCCTAGAACTTGGGGTTATGATTTGTGCAAAGCACATATGCAAATTTGGAAAATTTTGGACACGACTTTGCGTTTGCCAACATCTAATTATAAAATCAAGGGTAAGAAAGTACATGGGGATTGGAGACCTTGTATCTTTCTGAAATATAAAGCACTGTACTCAGAATTTGGTTTGATTACTATTGGAGGAGTATTATGCAGGATTCTCAGAATGGAATGTACTGAAACAGATTATGTAATAGACTAACAGAATGTACTGGAATCATATCCCCAAGCTCTAGGGTAGTTCCACTTCGATTTTCTATGACATCTTTTTCAAAAATATTTTCTGGAAATATGTTTGTTTTTATTTTTGTCCAGTACCATTCCAAATTGTTGGGCCTAATCAATTCAGAAACTGGAAATAATCCACTTGATCTTGTAGCAGCATATGACCCACAAGCAAAGTTATTTGATAACTTGCATAAGGAATATTCATCCATGTTTAAAATAACTTTTATAGATAATTTTACTTTCAAACAGACAGTATACAACAAAACTGAAGTACCTTATGATTATCTGGTTTAGATACTTCTTTTCACTTTATTAAACATCAATTCACTTTTCTCTTCTTTACTTCACTGCCTCTAACAAAAACATATTAAAATATTTATTGATATATATAAATATACAAGTGATGTTAGAATAAAATAATGTATGCAGTTTTTCTTACTTCACTGCCTATAGCAAAAACATTAAAAAAATTTTCATTATTATATAATAAATAATACAATTGATGTTAGAATAATAGATATCTGCATTTCAAAAATAATTGTGAAGTGTTTTTATTTTTGGCAGTGAATGAAGGCTGTGGCCGTGGAGAGCATATTACAACGTAAATGAGAATATTACCGTATGAAAACTGCTTTATTGCCCATGATTATGTTTGATGATTTTGAAAAATGAATAGTTATTTTACATTACTATTATTATTTTGCAGGCTTCTGACTTTAATGCATATCTGGTATAACTCACTTAAAATAGGCAAAAATATGTTTTTTTCGAAATTTGACATAAAATTTTGGAATGTATTAAAGTCTGCCGATGAAAGGGCCCACTTTTCTTTGTTTCATTTCACCATAGGGAAGCATACAGCAATTTAAAATGGATGGGAAAAAATGATGGGAGGATTTTAATGCAAAGAGCTATCAGTGTCAAAACTTTAGTGAAATTTCGGAAAAAAATCAACTATTGCAGCCCCTAGCTCACTGCATTACACATAGCCCATAATTTTTATTATTGAATGACAAAGTGCGAACCTTATATAGTACAACCATGTAATTTGTTTTGTGTGATAACTTCAATGCATACTATGAGAAATACTATGCAAAACATAAAACTTAAATTTTTCAAGCCGTGCACTGACTTTTGACCCCCCCCCCCCCCAACCACCACTAACAACAACAAAATAAAACCAATGGTCCCACACCATTAATATTTTGGATTTCTTTCTTTCTAATGGTCATCTCACTGAGAAAAAAAAATCACAAAAATCTGTTTACTATTTAATCACAGCCTGGGTGATTCTTATATGGCACGACTCTTAAATGCTTTTCTTAAAAAGAAAAAAAAAAAGTTTGGTAAGTGGCTCCAAAAATAGCATTTTCAGACATTTATGCTGCTGCTTCTGCCCCCCCCCCCCAAAAAAAAAAAAAAAAAAAAAAAAAAAAAAAAAAAAAAAAACAGATTTTTTTTTTTTTTTTTATTTTAATTTTCTAACTTTTTAATACAGGGTTTTAAAATGCACCATGTCTCAATGCTAGTCCCAAGCAACACCAAAAGACATTCCCTTGTAAGTTAACTAACATATTTTAACAAATAATTTTACTGTTACTTTCAGATCAATACTGTATATACTCGCGTATAAGTCGACCCCCTAACTTATGTTGTTAAAAATAAGAAAAAATTCAAAACCCACGTATAAGTCGACCCCCCTCCAAAAGGCGGTACCGACTGACTTTTCCCCGAAAAGAGCGATTCCTCGGACTCGTTCCGAAATGAAACGACTCCTAAAAGGACTTATTCCTAGGACTCGTTCAGAAATGAAACAACTCCGAAAAGTGCCAATTCCCTTGGACCCGTCCGAAATGAAATGACTCTGAAAAGAGCCGATTCCTCGCAATCGTTCCGAAAAAGATTGACTCCGAAAAGGACGATTCCTCGGACTCGTTCCGAAATGAAACAACTCCGAAAAAGAAGGATTACTGGGAATCGTTCCGAAATGTATTGTCCGAAAAATTATGCTTAATGTCATAAATCAGAATCTGAAAATGACGAAGAAAAATCTGATTTATTCCGTTTTTTCTTGGACTCTGCTATGGTGTTGTATTTGGGGAACCCAATCCGAGCGATATTTCAGCAGCTGAACTCATCAAAACAGACGAGTCAGCTCAAAAAGTATATCGCCCGGAAACAGATTCCTCAAATACAGATAGCAGCGCGTGTCGAATAGTGGAAGTAAATCAATTAAGCGTTGTGCCGCAAGTTATATTAATTCAACTATTTCTACAAGCTGTTAAATGTTACCTAAAATATAAGGAAAAGAAAAACAATAAAACACTCACCCCTCATGAAAACAGACCAGATGAATCAAATTCGAATGTATTTATTTACCATTGTACTGCAGATAACGTTGGCCAACGATAATATTACTAATTATTAAATAATATTCTTTTCAATATACATCAATTCTTCCTGTGCACAAATTCAGGAAATTAAATAAAAATACTCATCGAGTATAGTCTGCGTGGATTTGTTTTACACTATGGAAATTTTCGGTCCAATTGTATCTCACTCTTTGGTATTACACTATGATGCAATCTGAATTCGTTGATGAAGTAGTCCTTGATAGAATCTGGAATCGGCGACGGAGTGCTTTATGCTGTAATCTGGAATCGGCGATGGAACTCTCTTTAGTTAAAGCTAGAATCGGCGATTGAGTACCGGTTTCTGAATCCCACTAAGATTATAAGAAGGACTGCTAGCTTATTGAGTGACGGCTGCAGATACAAAATACGAGACATGTGTAGCACAAAAGCACGGGAGATTATCCCACATAGCCGATCTTTCAAGATAGAATGTTGTTGAAACAGGTTTAAAGTTTTTTAATTAGGATGGAGGCTGGGAGAGTTATTAAAAAGATGATTATTCTGCAGGACCAAAAATTTTATAGTACAAAGTTAACTACAAGGACAAAAAAATTACGCTCTCCTCTGCCGTTGAGAACAATCCTTAACTCTTCCGACGCTTACCCCCGAGAGGGCAGCGCCGGGCCACGGGCAACCTTCTCTAAAGCTGGTCTCTCTGAAAGTCCCAAAAAATCCGAGAAACTTCCTCCCTCTCATGGGAGTGCGCGTGCGCTCAGCCAATCAGGGTCTCGCATCACTCGACGCCGCTAGGAATGATCTAGAAGAAACATGCGTCATCAAGGGCTGGACGCCGATATTTCGGCGGGAAATTTATTCTAGAATGTCGTAGAACATTCTAATCCCCGATGACTCATGTCCAGCATCTAGGAAGTTTCAGGAAAGAAAATGGCGATGCTCAAAACGGAAAAATTAGCTATCGTCACAAAAAAAATACGGAGATTATCTTAAATTTTGAGATAGCATAAATCACGAATTATACTATTAAAAGACCGGGCGATTATATGAAAATGATCTATATTTAAAATTAAGACTGATTAATATAATTTTGAGAATGAATAATTAATAATAAAATAATTTAGAAAAATATTTTTTTTGTATATTGCTATTATTCAAATAGGGAAGCTGCGATGTATCAAATGAAAATACTGGATTTATAGGATATATTAATGAAATTATGGAAGATTAAAATTATTATTATTTTTTTTAAATTAGTATTAATTAATTAATTTTTCTTAAAATATTGATCTGAATTTTTTTTAGAAAAAAAAAAAAAAAAATCTGAAAATCCTCCCTACAACCTAGCAGACTCTATCCTTTTTTCTCAAATTCGTTCCATTTTCTCGGATTTGTTCCTTTTTTATTGGACTCGTTCCTTTTTTTCTGGAATATGTTCCATTTTTTGGAACGACTTCGAATTAATCGTTCCTTTCGGTGAATGATTCCGACTGGAACGATTCCTTAAAATGGACGATTTTGCCCATCTCTATTTTTTAGTATTGGAAATGTGTTCTTGACATAAATCACACACTTTTTTTGTTCAGGGTAGGGTAGATTATTTTTTTGAAAAATAAACTAAAAATGATCTTAAATTCAGAATCGTCAAGGTTGGAAGGGTTCTGGATTTTAGATTTTGTACTCTACAAACAATGGGGTGCTGCAGCACCGATTCGCTAGCAAACTATTTTCCGGTATTTTATTTATAGATTTTTTTTTAGGTCTCGTGTATAAGTCGACCCCTCACTTTGAAGCTCTTTTTTTTGTCTAAAATTTCTCGATTTATACGCGAGTGTATACGGTAATTAAGTCATTTTTTGAGACATTGATAAGTTCTGGAAGAACTTCTCATAACATAGTTGAACATTATTGTTTGAAATTGCCCCATATTATCTATATAATAGAAGCCTAAGTCATGTGGCTGTCATCAACAGTTTTGGGCATACTGCTTGACTTTTTATATGCCAACCATACATTTTGGTACTTTAATGTTAGCCAGGTGTAGTTGATAAGTCTCCAGATATTGTTCTATCGTCATCATTTTATCTATATTATAAAAATCCAAGTCTTGTGACTGTCATAAACAACTACAGGCTGATACCACACCTTTCATATGCAAAATTTCCAGTTTGATTAAAAAAAAAAAAAAACAATAAAACTAAAAGTTGTCATGATCACAAAGAATTTCTGATACTTTTATGTTTGCTGTGTGCAAATCTAGTCAATAGTATTTTTTAATGTACCAAATTATATTTAAAATAAATTAATATTTCAAAATGAAGCATTTTTAAAATTTTTCACATGGTAAATAAAAGAAAATATGCTTAAAGTTGAAATTAAATGTCATGGTTTGTAGCATTTAATATTTTTCTTAAAAAAAAAAAAAAAGGGAAAAAAGGTGAAAACTTGAATTTTAAATGTTTCAGTTTTAAGTGAGAGTTTTGTGTTTTAAATGAAATGAGTAAAATTACTAAAATATCCCCCCTCCCCCCCCCCCCCCCAAAAAAAAATGACAGGTAGAATTCTTGATGGCTTATCACCTATGTTCCACTAAGCTAAAAATACAGAGTTTTTGATTTTTTTTATCAGAATCTTCTAGTTTGGTGAAAGTTTGAGCAAATAAATTGAATTATGAATAGCAGTAACATGATACATTCCTTAGTATATATTTAAGAGAGACCAAACTGGTCACCAAGGGCATCTAGTAATAATAATAGATCAAATTTGTACTACCCATATTCAATGTCTATTCATTCAATATGTAATGTTATTATGCATCTGTTTAACTGCTAAACTTAGAGCTGTTAATCACTATCTCGGAATATATGATACTTATTTATTTATTTATTAATATAAATTTTTAAATTTCTCTTCTTACCAATTGTGAAGAACAGCACATAAATGCAGATACAAACCAAATGAATTAAAGTGTTAGACGATTATTCTACACAATTTCCCTCCTTTATTATAGGAATTCCAAAGATAGGAATGTACACACCTAAAAATTGCATATATTCCAGATTTTCAGATTAACATGGCTGGCAACCTTCATCATATTTAAAGATGATCAGACATGATACTTTCAATTTTCTAATTTTCTAATACAATAGCTTTATATTTGTTTATTTATGTTATCAATGATTAATTAAATCTACAAGCATATTTAAAAGTTAAGTTAAAATTAATAATTGTGGACTCAGTTAGTCTAACAGTTGAAAATAATAAAAGATATTACAGCACACCAACTTGTCCTTCTTGATGTTCCGGAGTCCAAGTTCAGAAGAAGGCAATTACTGTAGCATCCTCCAGGAGCTTGTCATATTTTAGTTGACAATTGGCATGTGCAACAAGCAAAAGTTATGGAAAAAATCTTCGAAAGAAATTTGACTTGTGGTGTTTGGACAAAGCAGTAGCTGACATTGTATCTGTAATCATTTTGTTTGTATCTGCGCCAAAAAAAAAAAAAAAAAAAAAAAAAAAAGCTCTGTCTGCAATTTTTTTTTTTTTTTTTTTTTTTTTTTTTTAAATTTGTGCAAGTAGTAAAATGTATAAATAAATATTTTGAGAAAAATCCATGCAGTGTTAAAAATGAATTAGTCTTTGTTAAAATAAACGTTTTGAATATCAAGTTGGCTTTGTTCTGATTTGGATATTTTCATATATTGGTTTTATTCAATTCAGAATTGTGTAAATTTTTACAGAATATGGGGGAGCAAAAAAGACTGATAACTTATGGCTCTGCACAAAATCTTTGTTTTGTTTTTTTATTTCTTTATATATTTTTACAGGAAACAAAGGATATTGAGTTTGAAGTATCAGAACAGAGTCTAAAGGAAATATTAAATGGGAGTCTTTTGAATGTGAGTAATTTTGTTGTATAAACTATTCAAATTTCTTTCTTTTTTAAAATAAATGACAATCTTAATTTCATTAAACATCTTCATTTCTGTTAAAATTTATAACATTAAGTTTATGGATTCACTTATATCCCCTTTTGAATTTGCAATCTCGGCTAAGTTCGTTAATGGGGAAAAATCGGACCAAGGGGGTCGAAATAGGGGGCGTTAAAAAATCCCATAACTTCTTAATGAAAATAGATATTGAATCCGTTTAAAGTTTATATTACTTCTTAAACATGGGCCAAAAGTTTATGCATGACAGATTTTTGATAAATATAGAAATGGATTCAAGGGACGAAAAAAAAACAGGTTTTTTGGGAGAAAAAAAATCATAACTTCGTCAATTTTTAAGATATCAAATCCAAATAAATTTTGTATAAATGATCGCAACATTATCTAAAACTTTTGTATTTACAAGTTTTTAATAGGGTTACTTCTTACTGATAAAAAAAATTAAAAACAAAAACAAAAAGGGAGATGAAAAAAGACAAAAATCCATAACTTCATCAATTCTTAAACTACCAAAACTAAATAAATTTATTTTACATCTTCTCAATAATATCTACAACTTTTATATTGACAAGTTTTTCATAAGACCAATTCGTATAGCAAAAATAAATTAAACAAAAATGGAGTTGGAGAAAAAACCTCTAATCCAAACTGCTTACATTCTGACTCGTTTTTAAATTCATTTTCTCTTTTAAACGCATCCAAATGGCAGATTCTCTTATTTAGGAATTATATAATGTGATGCATTGGACAGTTTTTTGATAAAGACAGAATATATTTCAAAAAAGGCTGAAAAAAGGGTATTTTGAACAGAATTTTCCAAAGTGATGGCGATTGAAAATTTAAGGAAGTATTCAAATAACAAATTGCGTTCTTTATGACTCATTTTTAAATCCACTTTTGCTATCGAATGTATCCAATTTACAGGTCCTCTTATTTAGGAACTGTATAATGTGACACATTGGTCAATTTTTTGATAAAGACAGAATATATTTCACAAAAGGCTGCCAAAAAGGGTATTTTGAACAGAATTTCGAGAAGTTATAGTGATTGAAAATTTCAGGAAGCATTCAAATAACAAATTGCGTTTTTTCTAATTCATTTTTAAATTCAGTTTTGCTCTCAAACACATCCAATTAACAGGTTCTCTTATTTAGGAGCTGTATAATGTTCCGTATTGGTCAGTTTTTTGATAAAGGCTGAATATATTTTTTAAAATGCTGTCAAAGTGGGCATTTCGTGCAAAATTTCCCGAAGCTATCATGATTAAGAATTGAGGTTGTATTCAAAATTGGTTACTTTATAACTCATTTTTAAATTTAATTTTGCTCTCAAACGCTTTCAATTTACAGTCTTTTGTTACTTAAGAACTATATAATGTGCGGTATTAGTCGATTTATTAATAAAATCGGAATATATTTCAAAATATGTTGTCAAAATGGGCATTTGATCCGAATTTAGCTTAAGATGATTCTGATAAAAACAGTCCTTACAGAAAAATGAAATTAAAAATTTTTCAAAAGAGGACAATAAAGTTGTTAAACTGGGTTTATCTGTAATTAAATTTTATTTTTTGCTGTTGAAATGAGCACTCTTCGAAATCTACCTCTGCCTATAGACCAAGCCGGCAGGGATTTTTTGTTGTTTTAATTTTTAAGTCTTTGTTTAAAATTTCATGATAAAGTAAATATTTCTTGAATAGTAACTTATTGTTTTGTTTTCCAGTTTCAGTATACTATGTAAAGTCCTCATTTATTATGAAAGTAATTTTTTCTTTTCCCTTGAGCCATAGACACATACTCACAAATAAATAAATAAATAACAACCATTTTTGGTAATGTGATATAATTGTTGACCTTTTCCCAAGATATTACTGATCTTGGGAATTATTATAAGATGATTCATTCATTAAAATGTCAAAGTATTATTGTATCGTTTGTTGTTGGAGTTTTATTAAAGTTTCAGTTAGTGAGTTTTCATAAATATTATTTATTTTTAGGATGTTACTTCACAAATCTCTTTGCGCCCATCAAGCACTGGTAATCTGAATAATAATCGACGATCTCGACCTTTATCTAATCCTCATGATGTGCGATTAGAAGAAATTGATGCTGAAGATGAACGCTCTGACTCAGAGATAAGTGAGATGGTGTATTATCCTGCTTCTGAAGATGGATCTGATGTTGTAGAAGGGTAATGATTTTTATCAGAAAATCTATATATATTTTTTTAGTCATCTAACCTGAATTTTCTACTGAACCGGTTTTAAACTAATACTAATAGTAATTTAGATTTGTTAGTTGAAGGTGATTAATAAAGTTCGTGAAATGATCTGAAAAAGCTATGAAATTATATAAAAAACTGGTGGAACCAGAGAGAAAAGTGGAGCTCGATCTAAAAAAGTGTTACAGTAAAAATTGGAAAATATTTTCAATCTCAAAATGTGCGTAGAAAAAAAAGGAATCAAATGATCTGTAAAGCTCATGAAATAACCCAAATTTTTGTTAGCTGAAAATGTGGATTGAGCTTTACTGGTGCCTTATGTTCAGAATTATACCATTATCCACTCAAAATGATTATTGAAGAAAATTGCCTATTGTTATGTTGTCTCAAATCAGTTAAGCTCCACAATGCTAAATGAATATAAACCATAAGTAATAATTGAAGCATAACATTAATATAATCTGGTTGTTGAGGAATTGGTGTAGATAATTATGTCTAAATGCAAATTCTGAACATTTTAATATTAGTATATTAAGTATATATGGTTGAATCGAATCTGTTCAAGGTTTTGAGTTTACTTGGAGTATTGATCTTCCACTTATCAAAACCGCTGGAATGGAATTGTGTCTACACTATGTACAGAAGGAACTGTTCTCATACTTCATTACATCAGCCTGTAACATATAGTTATGAACCCAAATTTTTAGACTGGTTATGGATTATTGAAATACAGAGTGATTTAAAAATGCCACTTTTTCCCTGACTGATTTTAAGGCACTAGCAAAGCTCAGTCCTCATTTTCAGCAAATAAAAATTTGAATTATTTCATGAGCTTTACAGATCATTTGATTCCATTTTTTTTCTAAACACATTTTGAGATTGAAAATATTTCCCAATTTTTACTGTAACAGTTTTTTAGATCGAGCTCTACTTTTTTCTCTCGTTCCACCAGTTTTTTATATGATACTACTTACTTTATTACTTATCAGTTCATTGCAATTGCAAAAAAATGAGAATTGCCATACTACGGATGCTAATTTCGTATTATAATTGACAATAAATTTTTTAATTTTTGAACAGAATATGATGTCACATTTTTTAAAAAGTATTTTTACTCATACAGTTGTTGCATTTTTTTTTTTTTTTTTTTTTTTTTTATTTATTGAAATTGAGATGCAATTTCAGAAGGCTTCAGTGAGTGAAAAAGATATAATAGCAAAAATGAAATGAATATTTTCTTTGATAAAACTAAATGTTTTAATGTGAATGCATCTAAAAGTAAATTTGTCAATTTCACCAGCATTTAGATTAGAAATTCAAGTCATGTTTATATGTAAAAATGAACTAGTATTCGATACATCAATCTGTGAATATATTTATTAATAACCTTTTGCACATTAAAATATTTTTAAATAGTAAATATGAAATGTATGCATGTAAATTTTGCAGTGGTGAAAACAAGGTTATTTTTAGATTTTGTTGAAAACAAAAAATATAATTTTGGCATAGTGATGCAATTTTTGTTGATTTTTTCATTATGTAATAGACAAGGAGACACCATTTTGACTAAGCTTTTTACTGCTGTCTTAGAAAATATGTTCAAGAAGCTGGATTAGGAAAAAAAAAAGAATTAGATTAAATGAAGAATATTTAAGTCATATCCAATTTGCTGACAACATTTTGATTTTCAGTAACAGCCCTGAAGAATTGGAAAATATGCTAAAAGATTTGGCAGAAGCTAGTATTAATGTGGGATAAAAAATAAATTTGGAAGAAACTAAAATGATGTTAAATTCATTTACATCAAAAAAAAAATAAATAAATAATAAATAATAATAATAATAATTATCCAAAAGAACACTGATATTAAAGAAGTGCAAAGCTATGCGTACCTTGGATAGTAGTATCAGGGCTGCACAACTATGCATTAGGTATAGTTACTCCGCTTTAGCTTCTCTATTACGCACTACGCTACACGTACTTCAAATTATGCTTTTCCGCTTCTGTTTACTATCAGCGAGCTGTGATTGTGCAATCCTTAAATGCAGCTTGCAGTTATGGAGGAAGTAGATTTGAAATTCCTGTTTTCTCCTCGAGAATGAAGTGCGTGCATATACTCTCAGATGTCACCTCTGACACAAAGTGCGTGCGCATATTATTATGGTGCTGTGATTGGATTTGTTAAGACCTTTCCTGTCTCTAGACTTACTGTTCTTGTTTTGATTTTGCATGGCATCGTATCAGGTTAAAGTCGATTTCCTGATTAAGTTATGTTTTCAGAAGTTATATTATATCACATATGATATCATTGTGAATTATCAATCCTGTGCATTTCTTTTATTTCTTCATCAAAATGAGTGACCGAGATAATCCGAAAAAGAAAAAAGCTTCTGATCAAAAGTTTTGATTCGAATATTCGGCAAAGTGTTGCCTTGTTTGCATGCTTCAGATAAATCTCTGTATGAAGCATTCTGCACTACTTATGAAAGTACCATTCACGTTAATCACAGAGGCAAATTTGATTGCTCGCATCATATAAAGTCAAACAGACACATTAAGAATAAAGAACGAAAAACGAAAGTTAAAAAAATGCCGAACACTTTCTTTGTCGAAAGTGATGTGTCGATAAGTATTACCAAAGCAGAAATGCTCTTTTCGTCATTTCTTATTGAACATAACATGCCATTAAGTGCAGCTGACCATGCAGGCTATCTCTTTAAAGCGATGTCCCCAGATTCCAAAATTGCCGAGCAGTATGCTAGCGCGTGAACCAAAACGACAGCCATTTTAAAATGTATGGCAAATAAAACCTGCTCTGATATAGTTACTATTTTAAAACATATGCCATTTTCACTTTCAATTGATGGTAGCTATGACCAAAATGCAGTTAAACTATACCCTATTGTTGTCAGGTACGTTGATGAATCCAAGCAAAAAATTCAGTGTGCATTACTCTCATTAAAAGAGTGCAGTGACAATTCTGGTGAAGGAATTTTTTCAGTATTGAATCAAGAAATTGAAGACAAAAAATTAAATTGGAAGAATTGTGTAGCATTTGGTTGTGACTTAAATGGTTTTGTTTCACACCTTAAAAAAGTTAACCTTAATTTATATGTCTAAGGCTGTATGTGCCATTTATTGAATATCTGTGCCCAAAAAGCAGCTAGAAGGCTACAATGTGATGTTGAATCTTTACTTGTTGATATTTATTATTATCTTGATAAAAGTTCAAAGTGCAAAAAAATTTTGATTGATTGCCAGAAACCATGTGGATTGGAGCCTTACAAAATCTTGAAATTTGTCTCGACTTGCTGGCTATCATTGTTACAAATGATAAATAGGCTGCTTTCTCAGTTTAATGCTGTAATAGAATTTTTTAGTTCCGATCTGGAGTTCAAACAAAATGCGAAATTCCGAAACATATAAAAAGTTTTTCTTTCTCCTGACACTAAGTTGTATTTATTGTTCCTTGAAGCAGTTTTGCCAATATTTACAACATTGAATGTAAAATTACAAAGTGATGTACCACAAATTCATTTGTAAAAAGGTATCTAAATTCTTTTTTCATGGATTTATTAGTCAGGTTCTTACAGCCATCTGCCATTTCGAATTTTTCTAGTAGTGATATCACAAAGATTGATTTTCTGAAATTAAGCCACCAAAAATTAGATGAAGATCTTGTGATTGGAGCCAAGACAAAAGCATATCTTGGGGAAAGTAATATATCAGAAGAAGTAAAAAAAAAAAAAAAGTTTTTTCATAGTATGAGAAAGTTTTAAGACGCAGCTTGTACATATGCTGTTAAAAGACTCCCACTTACAAGTGATATTTTGAGTCATGCAGAAATAGCTGATCCTTCTCTTAGGGCTCAAGTCTCATTTTCTTCTGTAAAGTTTTTTATAGATCACTTTTGTGATAGCATATCTTATGATTTGGATGCTGTGGAAATGGAATTTTCCAAATATCAAATAGAAATTTTAAGTGATGACATATTGTCCAGCAATGCTGATGTTGCATGGAATAAAATTTTGAAAATAAAAGACCCAGACAGATCAATTAAGTATCAATTTTTGCCTAAAATAATGTTAACAATTCTTCTAATACCACACAGTAATGCTTCTAGTGAAAGAGTATTCAGCATTGTTAGACACAACTTAACTGAGTTTTGATCATGCCTTAAGATTGAAACATTAAATGTATTACTCAATGAGAAAATCAGTTTCCTGTCTAATAATGAGTGTTGTTGTAAAAGAAAACTTTCAAAAGAAGAAATTGTAAATGCTAAAAAAGCTACTGTACAATACTTGAAAAATTGAAAGGTTTACCTTTAAGAATAAAATGTTTTTCTCTTAAATCTTTTGTTACCTTTTATTTTTTAATATGTTAATGAAAACAGAATTTATTACGATTTAAAATAATTATTGTGCTAGATTTTGTTGCGTAAAAAAAGTAAAGTCTTGATATTTTGATCTAAAATTATATTTTGTGTGGTGTTTTTTGAAAGGGAAAAGAATCGATCAAAACAAAATTTCAATCACAGATTTTATTTTTCAGTTAAATTTTCATTATGAATGCCTATGGAATAAATGGTGAATTTTATATTTTTATTTGTAAAATTCCTTCTGTTTTAATATGTATGATAGTTAAATCAATGTATTTTAAAAAACTTATTTATAATATATTTTAAGTGGTTTTATGTTGTTTTTTTTTTGCCCCTCGGGGTCGAATGCGTTAACACAACTTGACTACACTTGATTTCTTAAAACTACACATTTTCGATGTTCAAACTACACATTTTTACTCACAGAAATTGGCAGCCCTGTAGTATCATAAATGAAATCAGTAGAAGAATAAGAAATGTGTGGAATGCTTTTGGGAAGAATAATATTATTCTGAAGCGTAATGTGCTTCTTTGTTTGAAAATAAAGGTGTATAACCAGTGTGTTTTGCCTGCACTAATTTACGGAGCAGAAACATAGACACTAACAAAATGATACAAAGATTACAAACAACACACAGTGATTAAAAGATGTATTCTAGACATAATTAGAAGAGACAAAAAGATAATAACATAAGAAGTCAGACAAAAGTTTTTGACATCATTAAAAGAATTAAACGGCTAAAATAAAAGTGGGCTGGGCATATTGCAAGAAAAGAAGACAATAGATGTAGTTATTTATAATTTTTGTTTACACAATTATGAATAAATCGTAAAATTTATTTTTATTAATATTTTTTTTTTTTTTTTGTGATTATTTTTTCTTTTACTTTTTTTTCCATTTTACCTAAAGCTGTTAATAATTAATATATCATTGTCATACAAAATAAATGTCGTTTTATTACAGATCTTTTCATGTATGTGCCAGTAATGGAGTGAATGCAAAAGATTCTTCGAAGCAATCACTTAAGCCAAAGCCAGAAAGACTTTTAAGTGAAGCACCTTCAGTAAATACACCAGGTAAAGTTGCTTGAATTTGAATTCATAAATTTTGTAAATTAGTTTATTCTAGTTAAAAACTAATTTTTTCATGTATTAAGTTATCCCTAAAATATAAGAATCTTGCCGAATATAACCCATAAGTGGCTATGCATATATAAATTATCAACTTTTTGGTACTTTTGAATCCTCTGCTTCTTCCCTTACGATATCATATATTATTAATTATTTATTAGAGCCAATTAAAGGTCTAGAGATATCTGATTTCCAAGGATCAAAGAATTAAAATAATCGACCAAAAAAAAAAAAATTAAATATTGAAATACAAGAGCATTTTATCAATGATCTTCTGCAAATTAAAAATGTAGATGTAATCATTAAAAAATTTGGTGACTGTAAAGCAGCAAGATGTGATATTAAGCCAAAAAATAAAAATTTATACATAGTTGAGGATATAAAACTAAAAATGCATGAAGATGATAAATCAAAACCTTTCTTTCATCATAAAACACCATGAGAATAACAAAAACAGACAAATTAAGTTTGGTCAATACTCTTTGCAAAACGATCAAAGTTACCAATATGCTTTCAATATTCAGGTTTTCATTTAGAGAAAGAAATTAAGTACAGTACTTCTGTATCCAAAAGCAAGTCTAACACAAACAATATGATAACTATAATTTATATCGAAGGCAAAGAAATGAGTATTTTGTTTAAAACCAGATTTCAGCTAAACTTAACAAGCTATGAAACTTCGACGAAAATACATTTTGAAAAAACTTCACTATGCACCATTAGTAAAGAATTAGTATCTTTTATAATATCATATCCTTTAGGATATTTTCAATGTTGGCAGTTTTACAATTTCTAAAAATTTTTATGTGTTAAAATCACTTGCATGTGGCATAGTCCTAGAAATGTATATGATTAGTAAGTTAAATTTGGCAATAAATAAAGAAAGAATTGAAATTGTGTTGAGTTTAGTAAATTTTAAGTAGATTATATTATAATTGTAGGAAATTCTGTTGGAAAATCAAATTGTGTTGCCAATAATCATGATAAAAAGAAATATCAGAATCAAATAATGTTTGAGAGCAAGAAACAGATGTTAAGTCTTAAATGAAAAAGTTTAGAAGATAATTTCAAGATTAATATGTCACATGTTCTAAAGATTATATTCTTCAATTTATGTTTTATGTTCATTAATTATCCGGGAATGAGAATGAATAACAATGTTCATACAAAAAGTCTCAACTTAATGAAAATTAATAATCATAGGTTGTAATAAAATGGTGAATGAATACAAGTTCACAATACATGAAAATGAATCAGATTGTAATAAAAGGACATCAACAGGAATTGGCTTTTAAAGAAGTGCAAGGCTTTTTGGAATGCAAGGCTTAAAGGCTTACAAGGTTTAGCATTTGAAAAAAAGAAAAGGTGAATGCCTTTATTCAGTGTTTATTAAATAGGCAAAGGACTATTATTATTCTTTGTTAATCATCTGTTTATGTATTAAACTCCTATTTGTGTGTTTAATGTCCTATTAATTGTTTGTAATTACATATTCATATTCAAATGTGATCTATGTTGTGGTAAAATTATTGGCTTATAAACCTTAATCCCACAGTTATTAAAACTCTTTTTATATGTTTTTCTTTTTTATAATTTTTCAGAGCATGAAACTAATAGTGATGATGAAGATGCTAGTACTCCTGTTGATAGTGAGCAATCATTCCTTAGTTCCTTATGTATTAGTACAGAAAATCTTGAAAGATTAGGACAAAGAGAAAAATTTATGAAGAGTAATTATGAAAGTCTTGAAAAAGGTGGCAACTTGGACTCTCATCATAATGAAATAGAAGATAGGAATTTTTTCAGGCAGAGCATTTCTGCAAAATTTCTTGCTGGATCTTTAGCTCCTTCTAAAAGGTAGATTTTTTTTTTATTGTTGAAAGATTCCTTTTGCAATGTTATGGAATTTAGTTAAGTAGAAAATGAAAACAATAAATAATTCAAATTCAATATTTGTTATAAATAAGTTTTTCAGTTACTATAGTAGGTAAATTATTATGAAATAGAAATTAATTAGCTTCTTGGAATCTGTTTTACTTAATTATTATTTTTAAAAATTTATTTATAATGCAAAATTAGATAAAATTTAAATATTATTTAGTTAGAAAAATGTAATGAAATTAATTATGCACAGCGGGTAGTCTTAAAAAACAAGAGAGTATGTGCTATGACTATGGAAGTTACACTGTATATATTACCATATATCTTCCACTATAATCCCTAATTATTTATACATTTCAGTTTTCTTAAGAAAACTCAGCATCTCAAAATAAATTAATTTAAAAGTTTTGCTGTTTTTAATATTGCCAATAGTAATGTAGTCAACAACATAAAGATTATATCTAATGCCATTCATTTTCATGAAAAACATTCAGTCATGTTATATCAAAACAGTATATTGCAAATCAAATAATTAACTTTTATATGGAATTATAATATTCAACTAGCAATCCTGCGGCTTTGCTCATGTAATAGTTGAAATATTCCAAAAAGCAATATTTTTATGTTTAATTTTTATTAGAAGAAGTTATACTATAAGGAATAATTATAAATTACCATTTAAGTTCACCATTTAGTACCGCAGTTTGCCGAGACTTCATTATTACACTGCATTAAGGTCATGTGCGTAATCAGGGAAGGTGCCCAGGCATCCCCCCCCCCATTATAATAGAAATATCATACAATTATACACTCTTAAGATAAAAACCTGTCTAAAACGGAAATTAAAACTGTTTTATGTTCTTCCGTTTTAGAAGGTCTTACTACATAACAGTTTGTACCCAACATGTTCAGGTTAAAAATTCTGGGCATGGAACCACTCGTTTAAAAGGCTGGTTACGCCTATGGTTACTTAGAAATGAAACTTAATTAGAATTAATAAAACTAATTCTAAATAAATGATAATTTAGAAAATGTTTTCAAATTTTTATGTTCAATTCATATGTTGTTTTCAGTATTCATTTGAAGTTTAAAATTTTTTAGAAATCATCTTAGTATGCATTTACATCTTAAAAATAACCATCATATGAAATTCCAAACTTTTTGCCTATTAGTCTACTATCTCTCTAGGAGTAGTGGCACCAACATGAAATGCATGTGTGTGAACAGGAACTGTCACCTTTAATTTGCAAACATTAATTTGAAACCAGTTCAATATTTTCTAATATTGTATAGAAATTTGATTTTAAAAGTTTTTAACTTCTTTAGAATGTTTGTTGTTCTTGCTAATCACAGGTGATAGTGGCACCGACATAAAATATAACCTGCATGGGATCAGCGATTGTCATCATTGATTCACAACCATTACTTTTATAATCAATTTATTATTTCCTAAGACTGCACAAATTGTAATTTAGAAATTTTTTAAATGTTTTTCGCTTCTTTTTTCCACTTCACAACTTTAGCATTTCAAATTTATTTTCAACTGTTCTTAGAAGACATTTATATTTTATAAGTAACTACCATGCCATATTTAAAGTTTCTAACCTCTTTAATCACAATTTATAATGTTTATTTCTCCTGTAATCCTTTAGTGGTAGCAGCATCGTCATAAAATATAGCTTATAATTCAACAGGTTCTATCACCACCAATTTCCAACTATTACTTTTGAAATTGGCTTGGTAGTTCATGAAATGGCATAGAAACCATAATTTAGAATCACTTTTTGTCGATTTTCACCACCTTTTTAATTTTGAATTTTATAAGAAATGCTCTTTGAGATTATTTATATCTTATAGGTGACTGCATTGCAAGATTTCAAGTTTCTAGCCACTATCACAAAAATCTCAATTTAGAATATTTATTGCTCCTGCAACTACCAGGTGTTAGTGACACCAACAATAAAAAAAGTCTGTTAGAGCAAGAGCTGTCTGCATCATTTTCCAACTTTTGAAATGGACGTGATACTTCTTATTGAATGTTCACAAACCAGCATTTAAAGCAGTTTTAGAACACTTTTTGTGCATTTTCATCCATTTTTAAAATTTGAATTTTTAAAGAAATATTTTTAGAGATCATTTATATTTAATAAGTAATTACCATGCCAATTTTCATCAATCTAGGACATTCAATAATACAAAAATTGCATTTTTAGAATGTTTTTTTCTCCTGCACCCTCTTAAGAATAGTGGTAACCAACATCAAATGTAGCTTATCTTGAAGCAAGGGCTGTCACCATCATTTTCACACAATTATGTTTGAAATCAGTTTTGTACTTCCTGAGATTGCATAAAAATCAGTATTTAGAAAGCTTTTCATGCCCTCCTCCCTCCTCCTTTATTGATTTTTTAAGAAATGTTCTTAGAGATCATTTATATAAGTGGCTATCTTGTCAAATTTCATGATTCTAGGCCTTTCCATATCAAATGCAATTTAGAACTCTTTTTTTTTTTAAAGGTGGCAGTTATACCGACATGAAATAGAGTTAGTGATAGAGTAATGGTTGTCACCATCAATTTATAATAATTATTTTTGAAACTGATTTGAAACTTCCTAAAATTTATGTAGTAATAGCCAATTAAAACAGTTTTTAGAATGCTTTTCCAGCATTACCACCCCTTTTAATTTTTTAAGAAACATTTTTAGAGATAATTTATGTCTAATAAGTAATTACCATGCCAAATTTCATGTTTCTAGATTTTTCAGTAACATAAAAATTCCATTTTTAGAACATGCTTGAACCTGATCCCTTTCAGGGTAGTAACATGTTTTGAAATATAATTTATGTTAGAGAAAAGGCTGTTACCATCATTTTGATTTTTTTTTTTTTTTTTTTTTTTTTTTTTTGTACTTTTTGAGATTGTATTACTCTGAAAGTGCCATTTAGAGTGTTGTTTAGAATGCTTTTTTACTAATTTTCACCTCTTTAATGTTTCAAATTTTTTAAGAAATATTTTTATAGATAATTTATATCTAATAAGTAACTACCATGTCAAATTTCAAGTTCCTAGATTCTTGAGTAACATAAAAATTGCCTTTTCGGAATGTTTTTAGTTCCTACATCCCCTGTAGGATAGTGGCACCTGTTACATGTGGGTTCTGGATGCCGAAAAATTCAATGCAAAATTGTTAAAAATGTTTCAAATTTATGGATAATTTGCATAAAGTTAACACAGGAGCATCAAAAATTCCAACATCCAAAGCGCACACGTAATCGGCCGAATCGCATAGTGGGAAAACTAATCAAAAAAATTTAAAACAAATTAAAATTAATCAAAAATAAAGAAAATTAATTTATCAAAAATAAAACACCGTTTACCACTGATGATAAAAAATTAAAATAGAATAAAAGGAAAGAACTCACCCATCTTGTGTATGAAAATCAGGAAACACATTTTTTTTTATTGATGAAACTATTTTATTTTGGCAGGTATATATATATAAAATACTTAGTTGCATTCAAAATCTTATTATGTAGGAATTTTAAATATAAATACTATTGTAGTAAAGAAGAAAGGTTTCAGTCCTGTATTACACTATTGATAAAGATAATTTCAGAATGTTCTTTCGATTATTGTTCTTATTAGTCAGTATGTGAGATAGTCCTAAAAAAAATATTGAAGATATTACTTTGAGTTCTTAGAGAGTTCTTGTGGATGGATGAAATCAGTTTCTATTGTAGGATTATTATTTATACTGACAAAGGAGAGTTGATTGAGCATCAAACACTGATGATGTTGCAATGCAGATAATATCAGCCAATTCTCTTTGAGACAAAAATCGACGGGTGCAAAAAAATAGCAATATCCTTTTAAATAGGACAAACCTGATGTGATTCTGACATTGCAGCAGATGCAAAACATATACCGGCAAGCGAAGATGGCTGAGAAGAAAATAAAAGCAAAAGATGCGGCTTCGCAGGCACCACTCCTCCGAGACCAAATCGCCAAGTTCAAAAGCACTGGATGCTGTTTAAATTCTATCAAAAAATGATGTACTGCCAATTTTACTGTAGATCCCCTCTGCAGACCACGAGGCACAATCCTTAGAAGAACTGTCGACTCCCAGAGACTTTCCGGAACTGAAGTCCTACGCTACGGGAAAAAATTCCCGAGCGAGGAAGTCGAAAAGCCCGCGTCTTAACCAAGGCGCACATTGAGACGCAGCCAACACGCGCGGGGCAGGTTCCCACGTCACGCGATTTTGTAAAGCATTGAAATGAATGGAAGAGCGCATATTGAGTCACGCGGTTTTTCTGACGCAGGTCCTGCCTGCCACTTGTATTTCGAACACAGTTTCCAGCATTTCGAGTGCGAGTGCCTCACGTGTTTGATGAAAATGGAAGCGCTTTTTCCGTTTTATATGATACCATGAAGATTATTTCAGGGCCAAATTTTGTAAATGACTAATATTATATAAAATTACGTTTTCTGTGTTTTTTTTTTTTTTTGTTTTTTTCAGAGTAATAATTATTTTACAAAAATTATGTTCAATATAAAAAAAATTGTATGGATAACAAGAAGTTTATTAAAAATAACTATTTATAGGTGGGGGGAGTTCTTTTCATTTACCCGAGAAAAATACTATGAAATTTTATAAGTGGCTATTATATAAAATTAAGTTTTCTGTTTTATTTTTTAGAGTAATAATTATTTTAAAAAATCTTATTCAATATAAAAATTTAGAAATAACATGAAATTTATTGAAAACAACTAATTATAGGGAGGGGGGGGGGGGAGTTCTTTTAATTTACCCGAGAAAAATACCATGAAAGTTTGTAAAATGGCTATTATATAAAATTAAGTTTTCTGTTTTATTTTTTAGAGTAATAATTATTTTCAAAAAATCTTGTTCAATAAAAAAATTTAAAGAATAACATGAAATTTATTGAAAATAACTAATTATAGGGAGGGGGGGGGGAGTACTTTACGGATACTTGGGTGCCAGTGATATGTATATAGTATATGTATCACTGGAACTTGGCTAACAAAAAAAAAAAAAAAAAAAAGGGGGGGGGGGGACCTAAAAAAATGTCCTTAATACATTATGGTATGATTAAAATATTAAATTTTATTACTTAGCATATCAGTTAAATCAATAAGTACTGTAAACATTACTGAAAGTTGACCAACATTCCAGTAATGGAAACTGGTTCTAAAACTTTAAAATTAAACGAAATTTTGCAAATGGTTTTTATTATATGAAATTAAATTTTATATTCTATTTTTCAGAGTAATGATAAAAACAAAAATCTGGTTTAATATTAAATATTTTATTACTCATATTAAGTAAATTATAACGAGCTGTTAATATATATATATATATATATATATATACAATATATATTCTTAACGCATTATGGTAAACAATTAAAAAAAATAAAATTTTGTTATTTTGCAGCAGATCAAAATTAAAACATGCATTTTTTGCAAGAAAATAAAGAAGATATAAATTAAATAAAGCCAGCAATTTAGCTCAGTTATTAAAATTTTCAACGGAAACAGTAATGCTGTGAAACATTATTTTCTATATGAAACATGAAAAAGAGTGTTAAAGAAAAAAAAAAAATACTTTTTATTGGTTATTTTCTTTATAAACTAAAAATTTTGGAGGGATCCATTAATAACATATTTAATATTTGTTATTTTATCTATCATGAATAGTTTCATTTTTTCAGTATGAGAATAAATAATAAATACATTTTTAATACTTTAAAAGAAAATTATTACATCAAAGAAAGGTAAATTATACTTTAAGTATATTTTTAGAATTAAAAATTGTATTGAAGGTAACAATTCACAACGTAATATTTAAAAATCCTAAGAAAGAACTAGTTGTTTCTTGTATAATAAAATGCAAAACGAAACTTGTTTCACACGTGTACGTCAGCAAGCGAACGTGGCGAAAAACTGAGTCGTAATATGCGCACACACTGCCCCGCGTAGTTTTTTCCCGAGCAATGTCGCTTCAACTGCGCGTGGCAGCTGCGTCTCAATGTGCGCCGCGCCTATCGCAGGTGGCAAAACGTAGAATGATGAGTTTTCCAGACGCTAGCCTCGCAAACCAGCCTCGGCTCAGCCAATCAGAGACGATCCTGAGCGTACCCGTTTCTCGCTTGTTCTCGAAATTTCGTTGATGATTCATCCTTAACACCACCGACCTACACATGACGAAAAATGGCGTCTATTTTGAAGGGAAGAACACATTTTTTCACTGTCATGGCGGACCGATTTACAGCGGGAATATTCAAAATATAAAAACATTACAACATACAAAATAACATATTTCAGCAAATATATGGTTGTTTTAGAAGTTACTTATGTCAAAATAACCAGAAAAATTTTATCTATCTATTGAATATAGATAGTATTAAAAAAATTTGGAAATAAAAATATTTTATTTCTTGCAAAATAAAACAAAGAAAAAATGGTGCACGTCATGTATAGCGAAATATTTAATTTTTTCATATTAAAGATTACGCTATAAGATCGATTTATTATTTTTATTATTAAATTAAAAAGTGAGAAATAGATGATATCTAGAATTTATATTATATAAAACTTTTAATTTTAAAAGACTTAATTTTAAAAGATCGTTATTTAAACTGATAAGAATGAGAATTGAAATACTGTTAAATGTAACGGATTTTAGAAATAAAATAAAAACGTTATAAAAGTAAATAAATTGTTATTATGAAAAAGCAACTATTTTCTAAGGATGTATAAAAAGACTTAAAACTTAAGTAATTAAATTCGTTTTATTTGCTAAATGAAATTTTGAAAAGGAATATGTTAATTTAAATTTTAAAAACGGAAATAATTTTTATTTATTTCTTTTAATTATTTAATATGATGTAACAGCACCGACCTAAAATCAGGGTTCATACCCCTCCAGAAAATCATTGAAAACTTCTGAAATTCCATTTTTTTTTTTTTTTTTTTTTTTCCCCGTCAAAGACCCTTAAATACTCCTGAAATTTACTTTCAGATCCTGAAAATTAAAAAAAAAAAAATAAATAAAAAAATCCTTGAAAAGATTAAAATGATATATTCTTATTATTATTATTATTTTACCGTCCATAATTTTCAGAATATTAAGCATTGAAATTTTTACTGATTTTGAAGGAAAATCACTTAAAAGATAATTATTTTGACATGAAGCACTGCTAACTGCAGCGTGTTTTAAGTAATAATTATCCTTACAAAGCATGTTGGAATATTAGTTTCACATTTCAAGGCATGTGAGTTGAACTGAATGAAAATTTGACTTAAATCTAAATTTTTGATATCTTCTGAAATTTGAATAAATTTTACTCAAATTATAATTGTAATTATTGACTGTAATAATTGCAATTATAATTTAAGAGAATTATAATTGTAATTAACTATAATCATAGTTAAGCTTAAATAAAAGTTTATTTAGTTTTAATTTCTTTTGTAGATTATGTACAGTAAATCAAAAATTTTAATTGAATTTTTTTTGTTTGTATCCTTATTTTGTCTGTATTTTTTGTACACAAAAGCAAATTAATCTGGGAACTTCTGTCATACAGCAGTGAATTTTAAATTAAATTATTATGGGAATGTAAATAAATATTTTCCTTTTTGCTTTTGATATGTATCAACTTTTGCATTATAAATAAATGCAAGTGAAAATTCAACATTCTCTTAATGTCATGCTTTCAAGGTTTCTTTTTTTTTTTTTTTTTTTTTTTTTTTTCTTTTTTTAAGTACAGTCGACTTTCGTTAATTCGAAATCGGATAATTTGAATCTTCGCTTAATTCGAACTAAACATGAAGTTGCAAAATTTTCAAAGGCAGAGAAACGTTAAAAATTTTCATTAATTCGAACTCATTTTCTCTTGACTTCGTTTAATTCAAACTAACGAGAATTCCTATTTTTCATTTTTATTTTCTTTTTCACGGATTTCAGATCATTTTAATAACTTTCTTTCATTGATTTTTGTGAAAATTTTTTCGAACGAGTATGCATATAATCCTATGCATTTGATATACACTTTCTTAGTGCCGGGGCTGTCCATCAGTGACGCTTCAAATTTTTCTTCTTTTGCGCATGATTCTAATCTTTTAATTAGTTTATGTATTTATACATTCTAATTTAATATAAAGTTATTCTAATGATAATAGACAAAATAAATTTTAAAAAAAAACACTATAACTTATTTCTTTTGTAATAGTACCATATTAAGCATGTTTTCATTTCATATTTTCCATAATTCGAACTTCGGATAATTCGAACATTTCTTTTGGTCCCAATGAGTTCGAATTAACGAGAGCCGACTGTATCTTAAAATTCAAAATTAGCAAGTTTTATTAATATTTACTTTTGAAAAGGTGTAATTTCATCTCTCTGTACACCACTGTGTAAAAACCTTGTAAAAAGATAGCCAGGTCATATTAAAACACTAAATAAGCCTCCGGGAAAAAAATTTGAGACTCCTTGAAAATTCCTTGACTACTTCGGGATTGAACTTTGTTAAAAAGGGTATGAACCCTGTAAAATATAGCCTATGTTGAAACAAGGGCTGTCACCATCATTTTGATACCATTATTTTTTAAATCGGTTAGGTACTTTGTTAAGATAGCATAGAAACTGCCATTTAGAATGCTTTTTTAGCTCATTTTTACCCCCTTTTAAATTTTGAATTTTTTAAGAAGTGTTTTTAGAGATCATTTATATCCAATCCAAATTTCATATTTTTAGAATGTTTTTGCTTCTGCACCACCCTCTTTGAGGCAGTGGTGTGAACATAAGATGTAGCCTATGTTTGAACAGGGATGAACACCATCATTTTGATACCATTATTATTTTTTTTTTTAAATGGTTTGATAGTTCCAGAGATTACCTTTTACAAAGAAACAAACTTTACCTCTTTATAATTTAGGTATAGATTGGAAAAAAAGGAACCAACTTTTTCTAATATTAAAATAAATAGTTATTCATTATTTTTACATAGACATAATAAGACTCAAGGAGGGACCTCCATATTTTTCTAAAGTCAATATTTTAGGAAAATAGTAATTTAAGCTCACATATGTAGGCATAAAATTACCAGTTATCTCATATATTAACAATTTAAACCAATAGCTTTAATTAGAATTATAATTAGAAATAATTAATTTGAACCTTATTGCTTTTATGCTTGTTTGCCAGTTACTGTCTTTTAAGCTCTTACACACATGAAACTTATTTTTGTTTCAGGTTACTTTCAAATGGAACATCAAAATCACCTTTGCCTGAAAGACAGGTACTCTATGCATTTTTTAAATATTAAATTTAATTTGTGATGTTATACTTGTATGCTTATTTTTCTTGAAATAATATTTTTAGTTGAGTACTCCAACAAAAAAGAGAGAAGAACTGCTAAAAGCCTTAAATGATGCAAAGAAGAAATTAGAAACAGTAAGTGCATTGTGGTTTTTGCAGTTCATAATTTTACAGATCTACTAATACATGGTTAATTAAAGAAAAGGGAAAACTCCATGTTTATTTAATTATCACAGAGAAAGACGAAAAATAGTTCTCATTATGGATTGATTTCATTAATAAAAAAGTTAACCATCTTCTATTACTGAAATAGAATAAACTTAAACATTTTCAGTGTTGATGTCAGTTTTGATTTTTGAAATCAAATATAGACTTTCAAATTTGCCTAACATAAATATTGAGGATTAATATGTATAGTTTCAATGACACCAAATATTTAAAATATAGCCTAATTCTTAGAGCAGATTTTCTTAGATAAATTAATGTAATTCTAATACACTATTCTCTTATAAATCGTAATCTCATGTGTTTCTAAATAAAAGTTATTTTTCCTTTCTTATTTTGAAAAAAAGGAAAAAAAAAATCTAATATTGAAGTTACAGCTTTACAGCATCAAATTTTTTAAGACTATAAGATATTGAGAACACTAACTTTTTACTTAGTTTTGATATTTAATAATTTTATTTTTATGTGTATACCTGTTTTGTGGAAGAGCTATCTCTGTTACGGTTGGCTGCTATGATTAGGAAATGCAGCTAAACATGTTTGAAAATTACTAAAATATTTTGTTTTTCATGTTTTTTCTTTAAATTATATCACATTCTTTGTCCTTTATTTAAACATTGAATTATGTTACCTTTCTGGTCTTCTCTTTGTGTGAAAGTTTAGCTGGTTTGAGTGTTATATTTTGTATAGGTTTTTTTTCTTTTTTTTTTTTTTTTTTTTTTTTTTTTTTTTTTGTCTTGTAATATAAAAGTAGTTGTACTTTTTATAATAGATGACAATGATAAGTAATTTTATCAATTTTGTGGCAGGTTGGGTATAGAAGTGGTTTAAGTAGTAGTAAAAGCATTGCTGATCTTCATAGTACACCTGACAGAGAAATGTTCAAATCACCAAAATATAGGACTCCTGGTAATGTATACTTTTTTTTCATGTATATTGCTATATTACATGTATATCATTATAGCTATTAACTAAGATCAAAATTAAGTAATTCATGATATAATTTTATTACGTTTTTAGCTCACAGGCTATCATAGCCTGAGAGCTTATGTGCCCGTCCGTTCTGTATGTACGTTCGTATGTTCGTGCGTAACGCGATAACTCATGATAAAAATATCGGATCCACTTGAAATTTTGTATATAGGTATATCCTGATAAGGCGCTTCCCTGATTAGTTTTTGGAGTTCATTCGATATGTATAAGAGGGGAACGGGGGGCTCATGCCCCTCCCTTTAATGGATATAAATGGGTTTTTCATGCAGAATTAAGTTTTTGTCCAAAATTTAGATATAGGATCATTCTGATGAGGTGATTCCGTGACTGTTATTATGTGTTAATTGAATATGTATAAACAGGGGGAACGGGGAGCTCATGCCCCCCCCCCCCTTAATTGATATAAACGGGATTTTCATGCAGAATTAACAGTTTTCGTTCAAAATTTAGATATAGGATCATTCGGATGAGGCGATACCGTGGTTGTTATTAGGTGTTCATTGAATAAGTATAAAAAGGGGGAACGGGAGGGCTCATGCCCCTCCCCTTAATGGATATAAATGGGTTTTTCATGCAGAATTAATAGTTTTTGTCCAAAATTTAGATATAGGTTCATTCTAATGAGGCGATTCCATGACTGTTATTATGTGTTCATTGAATAAGTATAAACAGAGGGAACGGGGGGCTCATGCCCCTCCTTAATTGATATAAACGGGATTTTCATGCAGAATTAACAGTTTTCGTTCAAAATTTAGATATAGGATCATTCGGATGAGGCGATACCGTGGCTGTTATTAGGTGTTCATTGAATAAGTATAAACAGGGGGAACAGGGGGCTCATGCCCCTCCCCTTAATTGATATAAACGGGATTTTCATGCAGAATTAACAGTTTTCGTTCAAAATTTTGATATAGGATCATTCTGATGAGGCGAGTCCGTGGCTGTTATTAGGTGTTCATTGAATAAGTATAATCAGGGGGAACGGGGGTTCTAATGCCCTTCCCCTTAACTTGCATAAATGGATTTTTCAAACAGAATTGTCAGATTTCGTTCAAATCTCTGAATAGTTTTGGAAGTTTAATGGTTAAGTATAAAAGAGGGCAATAACTCCTCTTAAATTATATAACTGCTCAATGGGTTTTTATTAAGAATTATCCGATTTGCTCTGAATTTTGGATATAGGTTTTTTAATATGATAAAGCATGTACTTGATAGTTTAGGAAGTTCAATGATTAAGTATAAAAAAGGAGAAAGGGGAGAGCTGTTTCCCCTTCTTAATTTTTTTTTTTCGAACGGAATTAACGAAACTACAAGGCTGTAATGTACAATTAGTATGCGTAGCCTGTGAGCTCAATGCCATCAGTTTAACTGGGCAATATTTTTTTTATTATATTTAACTAAGAGTATACCATAGTTACTCTTTTATAATGCAGATCCTTCTTTTTAATAAGAAAAGTACAGTAAATTTTGTCCAAAGTGAAACAGAAAGAACCTGCATTATTTTTCTAAATTGGACCAATTTTTGCATTATGCAAAATATTATCTAATTTTATAATCTAGAATTTTGCAGAAAAATAACACCAAATGCTAACAATAAAAAAATCTGTAAATAAAGCAATTTCAAATAATAACAAACCCGTTTTTAAACATGAAGACTTAATAACTAGTAAATAGAAAAGTATTGGCAGAAAGAAAATCAATTCCTTTGTTGTGTTGATGCTTTATTTTAACAGCAAATGTCAATGGAAAAAAATCTGTTACTTTATGTGAAACATTGCTATATATTGTTCCTGAGATTAACCACTGACATCTGCAAATTGCTGAGCAGAACAAATTTTACACAAAAGAAACAAGGCCAAGTGATTTGTAGAATGATACATTTTTTGTTCTTGAAGTAGCATTGATTAACACTACAAACTACTGTTTTTTTTTATTATCGCTCTAGTCGCTATGCTACATTGTTCAAAACATAGTATGTTACACTTCAAATTACTGTAATTTTATTACTTCCAACTCCTGATATTAGGTATAGTACATTATATAATGTTACATAATGCACTATAATATTGTATTATAGTAATTATAATTATATATAATATTGTATTTCATTATAATATAATAGTACAGGGTTCGTACCAGGGTTCGCCAAAGTGGGCCCAGCCCGAAAAAACCCGCCCGGGTTTTTTCGGGTGGGCCCACTTGAAAAAACCCACCAAAAAACCCATTTGTGGGTTTTTTCAAATTTTCTCGTGTTTCACAACTGTTTCATTATTTAATCTAAGATATGAGAATGGAAAGATAAATGCCAATTCAAATATATTTCAAACCATCCATATTTAAAAGAATTTCTAAGTACTATTGATAAAATGATCATAAAATAAATTAGTTTGTAAATAAAGGTTTTCATGCCTAGATATTTTAAAATGCTTCCAAGTGCTTTAAATCTTAATGTATACCTAAAGATGATGCTTGAAATGTGATCCCCATCATGATTGCTTATATTGTTATAGCTTTTAAGATTAATCGCAACATATATTATCCTGCTTCAATGTTCAATGAAAGTTTATACAGTAATTTTCAACACAAAAATGGTGACAGATTATAACGAAAAAAAAAGAGCGAAAAAATTTTGGTATAGTACTTTAATAATAATTTCATTGTTAAAATTATTACTAATAATTAATTTTTGTAAAAAGAAAATTATAATATTTATTATTGTCATTGATTTATAAATTTTTTGTAATCAATTAGTTATTTTAAATTGTATTTAGTAGTAAGTACCTTGTTTTCAAACATTCGGAACCATATTAACTTAAATAACCCTGATAATATCCAAAAAACCCTGATAAAATATAATCTAAAATGTATCCAGATACTTTAAATGACTGCTTACAGATGGCATACAAAACTAAACTAGTAAAACTGTATTGCCATTTACGATCTAACTTTATAAATATGACTGACATTGACTTTTAGATAATTAATATATATATATATATTCTATTTTTTTCTTCACAAAAATAAAAATATTTACATAAATGTTGCTGCTTTAAATTGATTTCTATTGATGTAAATGAAAGGAATTTCATAAATTAGTCTGTTTAACTTAAGATTTATATAAAGAAATTCAGTTGCACTTGGTTTAATATATTATTCTTCCAGTAATCTAGTTCCATGAGATACAAAATAATCTTTTTACATCTATATATATTTTTTCTTTTTATGTTTTTTTCTATTGTTAATCTATACTTAATGCAAAATTATACCTTTGTTTCACTGATAAATGAAAAACTTAGGTACTATGCACATGAAAATTAGAAATTTGGAGAGTTCTCTAAAAATTTTCAATAAAACCCGAAAAAACCCGGGTTTTTTCAAAAAAGCCCGAAAAAACCCGGGTTTTAGACTACTGGGCCCAGTGGGTTGGGCTTTTTCAAAAAAACCCGGGTTTTTTCAAACCCTGGTTCGTACAGACTCCTTAGATTCCTTAGAAACTACTTAGAAATGAAAACTTTCCCAAGTAGTACTTAGAACTACTTAGATAAACAAAATACTCCTTAGAAACTCCTTAAATTGTATTGCAGTTTTGCTGCAAGCAATATTGCTCCAGGAAAAAAAAAATTGCGATTGTAAAACGCACGGTAGACCCTTTATGCACGTCATTCATCAGAAGCACAGCAGTGATTGATTGGGATCATACTAATAGCCATCAAACTGATTTACTTTTTACAACTATAAGGGTAAGAAAAGTGAAAAGAATAATCCAGACACACCTCTAAGCTTCTAATTACAAAAAGTGATTATACTGTTTATTCCTTCACAGCTAGATAGATATACAACTTTGACTTCTTCTTCATAAAACTATTCATCATCCTCAATTTTGCTGATAACGGTTCATAAAACTATTCATCATCCTCAATTTTGTTGATAACCGTGGATTCAGGGGTGATTCTCGTCCGAAAATTTGAAATTGGGTTATCAGTTTCACATAATTGCCAACTTGAACGGTTTTGTGCTCGGAAAAAAACAACCACAGAGAAATGCAAATTTAATGAAAGGATGACCAGAAAAGCACACATTTCGTCAATATTTTGTGGAAAATGATGATTTCGTCAATGTTTTTTCAACAAACTTTGCCAAAAGATTGCTGAAAAATGCAAATTTCCTGTGCAGATCGCAGTTAAAACGACAACTTCACCAAATATCGCAGATAAAACACTAATTTCATCTGAAGACCACAGATAAACATCGATTTCGTCTAAAGATTGTGGATATAATGCCAATTTCGTTAAAAGATCTTGGGAAAAAACATCGTTTTTGATAAAAGATCGCTTACAAATATTTTGTCAAAAGATCATTGAAAAAAAAAACCCGCTGATTTCATCAAAAGATCACGGAAAAAATGCCGAACTTGTCAAAAGATTCTGGGGATAAAACACCATTTTCGAGAAAAGATCATGTAAAAATGCAAATTTTGTCTAAAAATCACCGAAAAAAACGTGGATTTCATAAAAAAATTAAGAAAATGCCAATTTCATCAAAAGATTGCCGATTTTGCTAAAATATCGCAAATAAATCGCTGATTTTGTCTGAAAGACCCATGAAAGCGCCGATTTCGTCTGAAGATTTCAGATAACCTTCCTTCCCCTCTCGCGGAATCCCTACCGAATTGGGGCTGTGCAAGTGCATGCCACATAAATAACAACAAAAGTGGCTAGTCCTTAAAATTTTTTGGAATCCTTGGATTTTTTATGTACTCCTTGGATTTTTTCTTTCCCACTCTGTATGAACCCTGTAGTAGTAAATTATGACAATTTTATTTTATACTTCATCAAGGAATTGAAACTTTGATGCCATTCTTTCAATGATGCAGTTTGCAAAATCTTGTCTATAACCCATCTTCACTTATTATTTCCAGTTTTAATATCATTATATTAAAATTTTAATTTTTTAAACTTATGCATTTACAAAGCAAGATTACAAAGGCAACCTATTAAGCCATTTTTCAAAGCTCTAACAAAAAAGTTTATTTCCACTTTTTTTTGTGTGTGTGTATTGTGTTGCTGTATTTTTAGGATATTGCATTACAGTATAGGATCCGTTATCCAGAATGCTTGGGACCCAGGACATTCTGGCTAAAGAGGTTTTTCCGTAATTCGGAACACTTTATTGTAAGCATAAGAAATGCACAAAATAATGAAGTAAATAGGTAAATATGAATACTAATACATGTAAATACCTTAATTTATTGATTAATTTACACAAAAAAATAATTATAATAAATGAAAAAAATATACATATATATGAAATTTAATTTTGAGATTTTGCAAAAATCTTTTGATAGGGATTTAGCAAATATTTCTATGACAGTCTTTTGCTTATAGCGTGTCTCTTGCATTAACTGTTCTTGTATTTTGTACAGAGACATGATTTACTAATCGTGGAAGTAGTTCTTCTGTTGTGCATGCCTGAAATTAATTGTTCGGTATAAAATACTAATTTTTCATTTGATACCTTTTCAACTGTTTCATTCTGCTGGTTGTCCTGCTCATCATCACTTTCATCAGATATATTGTTTGTCATCATTTCACAAATTTCACTGTCAGTCATGTGATTAGTGGCAGGAATGTTTTCATCGAAAAATAATGCAGATGGCCACATATTGTACCGTCCATGGATAAGTGTATCCTTATCCACAGCTTGCCATGCTTTAGCAGCACTCCACAAAGCATCTTTGATTGTGAAGCTTCTCTGGAAATTTTTTATCCCAATTCCTTTGTTGCACTCTGTGAGTATGTTTTTTTAAGAAGTCATTTTGTAGTGAGTTTTAAAAGATCTGTTATGTACAATTTGGAGGCAAAAACACCGCAAACACATTATCCATTTATAAGAATTCTGCTTCAGGGTAGGCTGGGTTTTTTTCGTGATCTTATGAAGAAATTTGCCTTTTATCGGAATTTTTTTTATGAAAGTTGCCGAAAATTAGTTGTTATTTCTTGATTTTTAACGAATTTTGTCGTTTTTCCATGATTCTTTGACAAAACCTGCCGTTTTTCGGAATTTTTTGACAAAATTTGCTGTTTTTTTTTCGAGATTTTTTGAAGAAATTTGACTTTAATGGCGATTTTTTGACGAAAGTTGCCGTTTTTCGCGATCTTTTGTTGAAATTTACCATTTTTCGCGAATCTTTTTTCAAAATTTATCGTTTTATCGCGATTTTTTGGATTATATTTGTTATTTTTTCGCGATCTGGTTGGGGAAAATCTGCCATTTTTGGGGATTTTGTAACGAAATTACCCGTTTTCTCATGAATCTTTTGACAAAATTTGCCAAAAATCAGTCGTTATTTCTTGATTTTTAACGAATTTTGCCGTTTTTCCATGATCTTTTGACGAAATCTGCTGTTTTTCGGGATTTTTTGACAAAATTTGCTGGGTTTTTTTTCTGTGATCTTTTGAAGAAATTTGCCTTTAATCGCGATTGTTTGACAAAAGTTGCCATTTTTCGCGATCTTTTGTTGAAATTTGCCATTTTTTGCGAATCTTTTTACTAATCGCAATCTAAATCGCGATAAAATTTACCGTTTTATCGCGATTTTTTGGACTATATTTGTTATTTTTTCGCGATCTGTTAGGGGAAATCTGTCTTTCATGGGGATTTTGTAAAAAAAACTACCCGTTTTCTCGTGAATCTTTTGACAAAATTTGTTGAAAATTAGTTGTTATTTTGTGATTTTTAACGAAATTTGCCTTTTTTTCGCGATCCTTTGACAAAATTACGCGTCCCAAGAGACTAGTAAGAGCTATTTTTTTGCGTCTCGTCGCCGATCTTTTGCGTAATTTAAGCGCTATAGCACGTCCGCGGCATCGCCGGAAAAAAATTACCAATTTGCATTCCGGTTTTCGGAGCGTTCTGTATACCGGGACGCTGGATAACGGATCCTATACTGTAGTATTTTTTTTTATTTTGAAGGCACCCATGGTTAACACATGTATGTCTGCTTATCTTGTTATATATAAATCACTGTTTCCATGTATGCTTCTTACACAACTCTACAATTTTTTTCTTATAAATTTGAACAAAATTTGATATGTATATTTTAGAACAAGATTAAAGTACTGATTACTTTAAGCCACTTGCCATACTTTATCTCTAAACATTTTTTTTAAATATATAAATGTAATTTTTTTCTTTACTGCTGCTACTTAGGGGGGGGGGGGGGAAAGTGTACTCCCAAAATTTTTGCATCCATAATTGATGTCATTCTGAGCATATTTTTCTAATATAAAATTTTAAAAGCTTACTATAAGTAGGTTAAAATGATATAGAGCCTTCATTTGAGTGTATTTAGAATTAAAATATCTATTAAGTTATTGACATTTCAATTACAAAAAGATATTCATAAAAAAAATAAAAGAGTAATCTTCTAAATGTTACACCACTTTTTATAAGATGCTGTTGATCATTAAAGATCCACAATGAAAAAATTTAGTCCTCACAGCATCTTGTTCATTTTGAATCGAATGAGGCCATTTAAATTTGATAGCCGGATATTGCAAATTCCTTTTGAGGATAGATAACATCTCCATTTTCCTTCTATCTCCATGATAAAGATATAATTATGACTTCTGGTTAAGAAAAATGGATATCCTGATATTGGAAAGTAAGATAAAAATAAAACCTACTAATAGAAGGTTAATAATGACAGTGAACATATGAAAGTGAAGATGAATGCATGAAGCTGTGATAATAATTTTTGGAGATGAGCATGCTAAACTACAAAAATAAGACTGAATGTGTTTTATTACTTAAACAGTAGCACCTCACTCTTTGTGAAAATGGCCATTCGAAGTTTTAAAATGACAGGAATTTCAATAGATAGATGGAAGTAAAGATTTTTTAAATTTTTAAAATAGTAACTGTGTCTCTGACAATTTCAGAAACCATAACAGTAGTGATGAACTGATGAGTGATATGATTTTAATTGTTTGTAAGTAACTGTATGTAAGCAATTCAGAAGATTATCATATTTTTATTTTTTACAGTTTCAGTTCTCAGAAATGTACCATGTGTGATGTGCACCTCAATGTTTAGACCTAAAATTTTAGAAAAAAGTGTATGCATTATACATGAATAAATATGAAAATTGTTTATTTTTATTATTATAATATTTATTGCAGCATTTTTTTTTCTATTATTATATTTTATGGTGTGTTTTAGATTAAGTATTTATTTCTAGATGGCGATATTAGAAGAGCAGCTTCTATGACTGATCTATCACTAAATGCTGATAAACAGAGGCTGTTTTCTACTCCCAATACCAAAGGTGGGGGTTAGTAATAATTTCAGTTTTGAAATAGCATGAAAAGATATGGATTTATTTATTTTTTGTAGATTTCCTGAGTTTTGCTGAGGCTTTTATTATTTTTTTTTTATATTTTAAAGCTGTTTTTAAAATATCATTTTAATTTAGTTTTTTTATAAATATTTTTCGTATTCTACGATTAATTAGATTAATTATTCCCTGATACTTTTGTAATTTGTCCATTGTTAATTCCATATTAGATTTGTTTAAATTTGGATGTCCAGATGTTAAACATGAAGTTATAATGGTCTAAATTTACATTCAAATGCATTGTCCATATTCCAGTTATTTTAGAACATTCCCTTACCTGTTTTAAAATGTTTATTTTCTGATGTTGTATGTGATTTTATTTAATATATTTGCTATTTGAAACATTTAGAAAGAATTTAAACATGAAAAATTCAAAAAGTCATTTGAATCATTGTAAAGATTTATAGATTATTTTAATTTAAAGCCTTGTTATCTACATAGCTTATAATTTTCATGTCTGTAGTGCAGTATTGGGTTTTATTCTTTGTTCCTGTTTTTATTGATTCGAATGCATGGATTAAAATTAGACTCTTTCAACATCATTTATTCATTTTCTCTGCATTACTACATTTATTAATATCCCTGCAGTTTTCTTTATCTTGTGAGAAAAATTTTGTTCTAAGAAATTATTTCTATAAAGATACATCCATAAATTGTCACATACCTTCAGGTTTATTTTATTTCTTTTGTAGATGAACCTGCTGCTCCTTTGTGGAATCACAGCAGAATTTATCCTATTAATATTTCACCTTCTACCTCACCTAAACCGGAAGAAACCAGATTACCCCAAACACCCCAAAAAAGTGATTTTCCTGAAACTGGAACAGTAGCTCGCAGCACAAGTGCCAGTTCCCTTTATCATAAAAACCCTGCTGTAACCAGTTCGCTACACAAAACAGCATCAGTGTATGCATTAGATAGAGCTTCCCCTCAGCGTTTTGGAAGAGCTAATGTATTACCCAAAAACCAATTTAATACGACAGGACGAGCAAATTTACCTTCATTGCCTCAAAGACATCAGTCAGCTAGTTTGATTACAACTGCACCTCTTGCAACAGATTCATCTTCTGATTCTTCACCGAATGAATCACCGCCAATAAAAAATGGAAGGCAGACTGCTCCTCCTCGGCAGTTTGGCACACGTAGTAGAAATTTCAGTCTCAGTGAAAGTATGAATTCTGGAGAACTAAAAGGACAATTATCTGCAGAAGGACTGCAAAAATTTAGGTTAAAATCTAGAAGTGAATGGGACTTAAAGAATAGTTCTCAAGATGATTATGGAAAATCTAAAGACTCTTGGCAAAGTAGTCGATATCTTTCCTATTCACCTAGAAAAAATTATATGAGACCTTTAAAACTAAATCACATTGCATCCTCTTCACCGTCTATTTCAAGCACAGATAATCTTCGTCATTCTGAAAGTAGTAAAGATTTAACATACTCGGAACAGTTTCCATACACGTCTTGGGATCCTGCAGTAGTGCCATGTAAGTAATTTCTTTTGGCTCTTTTAACTTAATTTTTTACTCTTTTCTTCCTTTAAAAAAAAAGAAAAAAAATCCTTTGCACAAATTTTTTCTTTTTTAATCATTGCTAATCACTTCCTCAAAAAATTTGCAAACTTATAATACTTATATCCAATGAGACAGCCAGATTTCAGCTTTAAGGGGTCATTTAAGTTATCCATAATGATGCATTGCTGGTTACTTGAATCACTAGTTAATCAAATCAGTTTATTAAATTAAATTATGATGTTGTTTTTTTTTCAAATATTAGAATCAACAGTTATATTAGTTATGATTGATTCAGCGTTTACAATATCAGAGTTTCAAAACAAAAATACACTATTTAAATATCACAAAACTATGTTAGGTTTACATAAAGTGTTTAATAAAATGATAAGGCAAACTTTAAGAGATGAAAGAGCACAGTACAGCAAGCAGTTTTTGAATAGAAAATCATTGTTATAATAAACAAGGAAAAAAAAAACATTCATCAAGCATAGATTATGAAACACTTTCCAGCACATTCAGAATGATGCAACAAAACTGCACTAATTAAAATATTATGCCTGATTCAACAATATGGAAATGCATTTCCTATTACACAGGAAGTAACTTTGTAGTAAACCTAAGCAATTTACATAAGTTTTATTATATATGAAATAGTTTAACATAATTAAAATATGGCATAAATAATGTCCCCGCCCCATACCATTATGTAACAGAATTCTTTTGTGTGGCCCTATAAATAAATAATAAATATTCTTTATGTGACACATTCTACTAAATGTATATTGTAGTTCTCTTCATCAATGCACTTTAATTTCGTTGTGTTTCATGGGTGTAACATCATTTAAAAGCACTTGAAACTATTTTATCCCATTGGCCATAATGTAATGGAATACTTTTGACTATTCTTGTATTTAAACTGTGTATCAGATTTTTCTAAAATTTGAAGTAACTGAACAAAATTGTGTAACAAATATATATTTAAAATTTCAAATGATTCATTTGGTAGTTTTTGTGCTGTTATATGCGAGTAGACAGACAGACAAACGGATCGGATGACAACTATAGGTGCTACATATTTATATAATTATGAATGCACCTAAAAACAATTAAATTTAAAAGCACATGCTGAAATTGAAAATGCATTTCCAGTAATCATTACTCAAAGATAGCATTGTACCCCATTTCTTCTGTGTGTCCCTGTAAATTGATTAAAAATTCTTTGAATGTCCTGTTCTAACATAATCATAGTGAAATTTAGTGATTTAAAAAGGTTTCAATACATTTGCTTTAGCATAATTGCTTAATGTCATTAAAATACTCTGAAAATGATTTTTCCCCCTATATCATAGTGTAATGGAGCTTTTTTGGGTCCCCTGTAAATTAACTATTAATCTCACATATGCATATGAAGATAGATATACAATATCAATCATCCCTAGGGAAACCTAAATAAAGTTTGCCAATTGCATGAAAATATAAGTAAATTTACAAGAGTTAGAGCATGGACAGACAAATTAAATGCAGAATCACTTTTCAAACTTATTAGAAAATGTTAAAAATATAGTTTAGTAAAAAATGCACAAGGTTTTCACCCAAGATCATTCTGAATTCTTGTTCCTAACCTTTAAAAAAAAATCCCTGTCAGCTTGGCCTATAAGCAGAGGTAGATTTCGATGAGTGCTCATTTCAACAAGAAAAAATAAAATATGATTAGAGATAAACACAGTTTTTGGCCGCTTTTGAAAAATTTTGATTTCATTTTTCTGTAAGAACTGGTTTTATCAGAAACATCTTAAGTGAAATTCTGCTCAAATGCCCATTTTGACAACATATTTTGAAATATATTTCATCTTTATTAAAAAGCGATCAATATGGCACACTATATAGTTCTTAAATAAGAAAAAACTTGTCAATTGAATGTGTTTGACAGCAAAATTGAATTTAAAAATGCAGGGTCTGATTAAAGCACAGGTCTCCGGGGCCTTGGCCCTGGACCCACAAATTATGCACTGTTTTTTTTCCCCTTAATCAAATACTTTTCAAATAATATTGCTTTATAAAATATGAAACATAAAATTTAAATATTCTGAATAACTCAATAAAATTTTTAGAAGCTTTTAACCTAGTCATTTTTCACCCAAACAACTTTGTCAACTCGTCAAATAAACCTTCTTTTTTGTGAAAGTGTTGCCGAAAATGGGTCGGTTAGGGAGCCCAACTTCAGCTTGATCGGGCTGTAAAAAGGAGCCATAAAATAATCAGTTTGTTATTTGAATTTATCGTCAATTCTTTAATCATGATCGCTTAGGGAAATTTTGTGTGAAGAGCCCACTTTAACAGCTTTTTTGAAATATATTCTGTCTTTATCAAAAAATTCGTCACATTATATAGTTTCTAAATAAGAGGACCTGTAAATTGGATGCGTTTCAGAGCAAAAATGGATTTAAAAATGAGTCAGAAAAAACACAATTTGTTATTTGAATACTTCCTCAGTTTTTCAATTACAATAACTGTTCAAAATACCCTTTTTGGTAGCCTTTTTAAAAATATATTCTGCCTTTATCAAAAAACTGGTCAATATGTCACATTATATAGCTCCTAAATAAGAGGATCTGCCATTGGGATGTGTTTAAAATCCAAAATGAATTTAAAAATAAGTCAGAATATAAGCAGTTTAGATTTGAGCTTTTTTCTTCAACTCCTATTTTTGTTGAAAGAATTGATCTTATGAAAATCTTGTCAATATAAAATTTGTAGATGTTATTAAAAAGATGTAAAAAAAAAAAAAAAAAAAAAAAAATAGATTTGATAGTTTAATAATTGACAAAGTTATGGATTTTTGTCTTTTTTTCACCCCCCCCCCCCTTTTTGTTTTTAATTTTTTTCAGCCATAAGAAATATCCTATCAAAAACTTGTAAATATAAAAGTTTTAGATAATTTTGAGAACATTTATAAAAAATTTAGTTATTAGTTAGATTTGATATTTTAAGAATTCATGAAGTTATGAATTTTTTTCACACAAAAACCTTGTTTTTTCCCCTTGACCCCATTTTTTTATTTTATCAAAAATCTGTCATGCATAAACTTTTGGCCCATTTTCTAGAAGTACTATAAACTTCAAACTGATTTGATATCTATTTTAACTAAGAAGTTATGGTGTTTCTTCAGTTTTCACAAAAACCCTTCCTATTTCCACTCCCTTGGTCCGATTTTGCCAATTAACGAACTCGACTGAGATATTAAGTATCAGTTTGGAGGAGATTGGAGCAGAATTATAGAAATTATCGTGTCTAGATAAAACGTGATATATATTTATATATGAAAGGATAAAATTAATTCGTTAAAAAAAAAAATGAAAATTAACTTTAATTTAAAATTTAAATGTCCCTTCTTTTAACCTTAATTCTAATACTTGAAAGCAAGTTGCAAGTTGCTTGCAAGAACAACCTAACCTGAACCTCTAAAACAGACGGCTTTTTGACCCTAACATCGGCCTGATAAAATACGGTCCTAAGAAGTGAACTTTTAAAAAGAGAACGTCAAGCTACGGGGACCTGGTTTCACCAAAAAGGATTAATAAACCAGGCTCCAAGTAAAAATACTGCTGTTGTTATTGTCTCCAACCCACACATCGTGATATCAACAAAATAGTGGGTCTCATCGACGGGAAATCGCAACATCTCTCCCCGGCAACGCAATGATTGACGCGGCAGATCCATGAGCTACAGCATTCCAACACACGAATGCGAGGCTGGGTCATGACATATATATATATATATATTATAAACTTTTTTACTGATGGTAGTTTTGGGGTCTAGAGGTCATGATCAGCGTAGATCTGCAAAAAATTTTCAATACACTTACCATGTTTTGTGTTAAATCTAGCAATAACACTAGGATTAGTAGAGTTTAACAAGGTTTGCATCCAAACCATACTGAATTAGGTAGCCCATATTTTGAAATGTTGTTGACATTAAACTTAATTTCACTTATTGAATTAGAGTGCACAGGCCAAAATTTCCAGATTTAGGTCCAGCCCAGCTCGGTAAGAGAATTCATCCATTACAAAAATTAATAGTTTAACCTAAGCTGGCCCATACAAAAAAAAAAAAAAAAAAAAAAAAAATGGCCCAACCCAATGTATAAGCCAAAAGTTTGGGAAGTTTGGCTTAAGACTGGACTAGCCCAGAAGAAAGTAAAATCTTAGCCCGAGTGAATTTTTACAAAACATTGATTTTTACATTGATTTGATTAAGAATTTATCCCGTACAAGGAATTCTGACTAAAAATATTTATTTTAATTTTTTTTTTTCATATTAATAATCTTTATAGAAATGCTGCCTGCTGCAATTTTTTTTAATGAACCTCTATTTCTTGTATGTAAATGTTTCCCTTATTATTGACGAAATGTCAGTGAAGGCTTACTGTGGAGACATGAGAAGTTTTGATTTCTGTCTATTGCCGCGTTTCCAATGCTTTCTTTAATCAAACCGGCTTTTAACGAAGGGGTGATATGCAGGTGTCGTACCTGCTTTCATTTTGCACCCATTTCCATACGCAAGCTTAAAATCTATCCCCCCAAAGAAACCGGAAACTGCGCAACTTTTCGTTCTGACCTTTGATTGGCTAATTGGTGAAATTGAGCATGAATTTCCTGTGTAAACACAAACAGAAGGCTTTTGTTACGTTTGGCGTGTTTAAAACTTATTTTTTTTCTTTTTTGCTTCTGTTTTTACCTTATTCTTGTTATTGCACACTTTATCGACCTGGAAACAAATGCTAATTTAACATTCTAATGCGAAATGGGTAAAACAAAATAAGTTGTTTTAAAGACTGAATTTTATGGGAAAAGAGAATGTGGAGTTTCGGAAGAGGGGACTTTAGATGAAATTTTAATGAAATGAATGTGAATCCTTAATGAAATTTATGATTAATTGTTTATTTTTGTTATAAAGAAAAAAATTAAACAGAAAATTAAATAATAATAATAAAGTATTTTAAAAATATTTAATTTTATTACTTTGTTGAATGTGTATTGGGGGGGGGGGGGGAATCAGATGATGAAGCAAAATTTCGGAAAAAGAGCAGGAAAATTGCACTTACATAATGTAATAACACTAAAATTTTTACAAACAGCTGCTTTAATTTGCTTCGTATGGTTAATAAAATTTCCAGTTTTTTTTTTTTTTATTATTATTTTTATTTATTTATTTTTTTAACTTTGTTTTGCATATTTTATAATCTAGTTATCTTTAAAACAAATCAGGAAACAGAATATTGATTAGGGGAATAGGGGAAAGAAAGGCTGAATTCCTCCCCATTTAAATAAAAACAATTAAGTTATAGAAGTTGTTAAAGGTTTATCATTTTCAGTTTAAAATGTTAGCTTATTCATATCTGAAAATAAAAGAATTGTAATATTAATTAAATTTATAGTAGTAATGAAACTAATAAATTTGCTGATCGATGGTCTGAAATATTAGTTCTGCAGTTCTGTTTTGAAATTATTTTATTTAGTACTAAAAACATTCAGCCTGCAGTATTGTTTGTTTGATATTTGTAATACTAGTTAGTACAAGCAGTATATCAAGTAGTTTCGAGGAGTTTAACTGTTAAAAAGAGCATGAAATACACGAATTTATGCATTAATATTTAAAATTTTAAAAAAAAGTTTCAGAATTTTTTTCTCCTTTTTTTGTATTGTTCTCTAAATCTCTCACGGTCTCAATAATTTTATAAACTATAATTTCCTGACATTTTGTTTTTAAAAATTTGTATCTGAAATTGTTAAAATGTGGATCTTGCGGAAATTACAATAATTAATTTAAAATAAATAATTCTCACAAACATTTTATTAACTCTTGATATCCTAATTTAGCGATGCACAACCTTTTTTCCAGAAAATCATTTGACACCAGAATATTTCAAAAATGACGTTTGTTTTGTTTCATAGCAAAGTTTCTGTCATTATTACAAGGAAAAATATTCTGCATAAAATTACTGGTATCACTTTGGCCCGCGGGCCACAGGTTGTGCACCCCTATCCTAATTGTTAAATTTATTTGGAAATAAATATTTTGTTTTATTAGTATTCCTTCATTAAAATCTGGTTCTAAATGCAATCATAAAAACATTTATATTAACATTTTTTTCCTTTTTTCGAAGGGGGGGGGGGGGAGAGAGGAGATGTGTCCGTTTCTGGAATTTTAATTGCTTTGATATATTACTGTTGCTTACAATAAAATGTTGACTAATATTAGAAAATAAGGTATAAAAATGGTTAAATATTGTTGGTAAACAAATAAAATATTGAAAAAAAAATCTGAATATAATAATAATCTAATTATTAGAAAATAGTTTTTAATGAAACTCATTAAAGATATCTATTATTGGCACATCTATCCTACATAGCAATATTTAGTTTTAAATATGTATAAATTTTGCTTAAAAAAATAAAAAAAAACAATTAAAATTATCTTTTTTTATAACCAAATTAATTTTATATTATAAATGAAAATGAAAATTTCCGTGTATTATTTATATTAATTACATTGTAATAAATAACACATAAAAAATAAAAATTCAACATTTCCTTAGCGTTGTTTAAATTAAATCTCGAACTTCAAGCAGACGAAAACCTAAAGTTAAATTATTACACATGCGCGTGCATTAAGCTTGTGATTCTCTTGCTGCAATGACCGACCAATCAAAGAATGAAACAATGTCAACAACGCGAGAAATATCAATAGCGCTAACGAAAAACCATTGACTTTCTCATATACGTAGACGCCAAATCCCATTGTTATCTCGGCATGGTTTCGAATCCAACATCTTTGGCGAAAAGATGCTGTTTTTTTGGCGGTGATCACTTTATTGGCAACTTTCAGATTTCACAAAGAGAAAAGAAGAAGTGCGGTCCAATTCAAGACAAACATAGCAATATGAGTTTCGGCGGGAGAAAAACCGGTTTGGCGTGCTAAATCTGCCCTCCGTCACGTGACGGAAGGCACACATGTCGGCCTACGAAAAGGTTGCTATTTTGGAGTCTAAGTATCTTAAGGTCATTGCGAAAAACATGCAGACGATAAGCAGAAATCACGGTAAATTGTTTACCCGAACTGAATCATGGGTAAAAGGCGGATTACTGACCTAGTCGATTGCAGGTCTGACTTTGGGGAGAAAATGACCTAGGATCGATTCTCCTTCAAACCGGTTTGTGCACTGGAAATGGAGTAGGGGGTAAAATAACCGTTCTGAGGTGTCTTGAAAAACTGCATTGGAAACGGGGCTTATTTGTCTGTTTATCTATTCCATGATAACTGCTGCAAAAAACATCTGATTAGCTTGAAATTAAGTGGGTATTTTGGTGAGATACTTGGATGTAGCTGCATAATTTTATGTTATATTTGGTTCATTCGCTTGGAAAATATAAAATATTTTATTTTTCGACATGCATTTTTCTATGGTAATTCAGGCGATTTTCAAATATCCATTTGTTGAATGAAAATAGTGCATTTGATTAAAGTATTTAAATAGTAAATTACAGCTTTATAAATTTCCAAATAAGTTTTAAATTATTCCTGTTGTTTTGAAGCTTTGTCAATATATTTCTCAGTTTTTTTTTATTAAGTGTATAATTTTTCGTGGAACTTTAAACATGTTTTTCAATAACATAAAACGTTTTGTTTTATCAATTTTCTTATTTGCTTCTTGACACTAATTCTAGAAATTTAAAAATATGCCATTGGTTGTTATAAGATAAATATTATGGGATTCATGACTAGTGTGCATTGGGTGGACCTAATGATACACCTCTTGTGTTTTTAATATTTAACCCCTTTGGGATAATTTCTGTTTTACCGAAATCTTTTTGTCACCGATTTTTCAAAACAGAAATTTTTTCCGAATGGAACTAAGGAAATGCTTGGATTAAGTAAGGCAAAATTTACAATAAAAATTTACTAGTGAGAATAATTAAGGATTCTGAGCACCTTAAGCAGCACGTATACTGGTAGCTTGTCTCCAAGGTGTTAATTAAGAGTAGTATGGCTATGAGTGGTCATTTTGACTGCTACCCTATGAATATATTTTGGTTCAAATCAGAAATTTTATTATGAAAAAAAGTATAAAAGAAACACAGGAAAAACATTAAATAAAAAATTTAAATCATTTTAACTAAAAATTTAAATCATTTTAACTAAAAATTCTGGTATGAAATATTTATATAAAGCTTGTCTGAAATTTCCGGCCTTTCTAGTGGCAAAACATGGATGGACCATGGTGGTGTTCTAATATTGCAACATACTTTAGAAGTGCACTTAGTACAATGCTAAGTTTAAATTTTAAACAAGGGTTTTATTTTAGCTACACTGTAAAAACAAAAGATTACTACTTTGTTGAATTTTGTTTTATAAAATGCCAAATGCAGTTTAAATATGTGCTACTTTTATTGTCAGTGCCAAATTAAATTCATTAACAAGGAAAAAAAAAAAAAAACAGAAAACAGAAAACAGATTAATTTAACATAAAAAAAGAGTCATACAAATAACGATGTCTAATATTATTTAGGTTTTATATCTCTTTTAAATTTTATTATATAGATATTTATACTTTTCTAGTACATAAAGCTATGTCCATAGATGCCAACATCTCTTAATGATTTCGGAGTCTGATCGCAGACTAAATTCTTTCCAATTGGAAATTATATCTAATAAAAGGTTTTAAAATGAAATCTAGTCAGTACCATGTTATAAGAAGACAGATTTTTTTATAAACACCTTCTGGTTTTAAACTTGTATCAGACTTAAGAGATTTAGATTTAAGAGAAATAATTAAGAGATTTTGGTATCTATGTTATACAAAACCTGTATTAATATTATTTTAGCAAAGATATTCTTTCATTAATATAATATTGTTTATAATTCTTATATTTTTTGTACGGAACCCTTTGAGTGTGAGTAATTCTCGCCCTTGACTGTTTATTTTCTAAAGGGAATTCTATTCTAAAAAAAAGGGGCACACTTGTATCTTATTCATCGAAGTTATTTTGACCTGGTTTCTTTAACATCTCCGAGAATCTGCAATATTTTCCCGGTTTTCAGTTGAATTGCCATTGGTCACATAAGAAGTATTGAAAAGCACCACTGGGCGCATCTTAAGGATTTAAAAGAGCCACCGGGCACATAAAAGAATTAAAAAAAGGGAAGCCAGTTGCTGGGCCCTGCTAAAACAGCTGAGAATCAATACTAAGTTATCCTGCCCAACATGTGTTGCTTTAGTTGCAACCATCTTAAAGGACGGATGCCAAAATTCAATGATTTGTTTGAAAAATGTGAAGCTTATATCTTCTTCGTAAATACACACATTTCAAATTCGTTGAATCTATTCCTTTTTTTAAATGTGTTTCAGCCTGACTAATATTGTAAGTATCTTTTTCCAGCTCACAAGAAAAAAAGATTGAATGTGGCTGATCAATATCATTGAATATTGCATCTAGATTGTACATATCTAACAGTAGTTTAATAACTTCATTCTCATTAATTATTATAATAGATTAATTATTTCTTAAAAAACTTTTTGTGTGGCACACTTTGATTTTTAAAAAGACTACAGGGTTTCAGTAATATCTAATACTAATACTATAAGTCATTTTCATGTAGGTTGCAGAATCATTTGATATTTCTTCTCTTTTGAAGAAATTGAATTACTAAGCCTGGCAATAAAATTATAAGAATTAGGACACAATTGCTTTGTATGGCAACTTGGAAACAATGACTTCCCTTAAATATTTAGTTATTTTCCTCTAAAACAGTTTTTACTCTCACTTAAAATTGGTCATTTTAAGTAGAATGTTTGCATTTCATGTTTTAAGAATAGACCTGGAAATTGACAGCATAAAAATTAGAATAAATTTTATCCATAGGTCAGGTGCAGCAGAGTCACATTTACATTTTACAGTATTTTTATGAATTAGAAAAGTGTATAAGATTATTTTTACATATTGTTAGAGACTTATTAAAACAGTATTATACCCATTTTTGTGCTAAAGGAAATTTAAAGTGATTTGAATAAAATGTGTCTTGAATCTCACATTTAATTTTAATTGCATATAAATAAATGTACTGTTTCATTCACTGCTTTAGAGTCTGTGCTTTGCATTTTGTTAAATTTTTTTTTTAGCCTCTGATGCTATTTCTTTCAGACAAGCTAAAAATTGTCGTGTCAAAAATTGTGGCCCACTTTTACTTACCTATCATACGTAGTATAGGGTAAATCTTGCAATCGTTTTAAAAATCGAAAAAAAAAAAAAAAAAAAAAAAAAAAATTGACGGATCTGGAGATTTTGAAAAACATATTTTTAGAAAAAAAAATTGCCGTCCGTCTGTCTGTAAACGTTCTATCTCACGAACAAATGTAGATAGAGACTTAAAATTTTGTATGTACTTAGTAAGTAAGAATAGGACGAAGCCTATTTAATAGGGATGCAGCGGATATCCGGCATATCCGGCTGATTTTTTAGTATCCGAAATCACAATCACCGGATATCCGACTTCTCTATCGGATATCCGGTAGAATGCAGCAAAGCAAATATAGATGAATAACAGTAATTGTTTGATCCCAAACAATGCCTAAAAACTTTTGTTTGCAATGCAAAAGATGAAATGTTATAATAAGTTCCCTATCAATGAGTAAAAGGTAATTCTCAAAAGTTTAAAAGAATTACCAGCTTTCCTACGATTTATATTTAAACGCTGTAATAAATTCAAGAATTTATGTTTATATCTTTTAGAAAATTGTATCTTTACTTTCAGATTGTAAAACAAAATTTGAAGTCAAAATAGCAAATAAAGCCTTTTTGCAAAAATGTATAAAGATAAAAAACCAACATTTAGAAATGCACAAATAATGCATGAAAAGCTAGCAAACAGCCATTTTGAATCTACTATCGAGATTCTTCATCAGGACAAAACTCAGCATGCTAGAAAAAGCTAAGTTAAGCAAAGCGACAGAGAAGCGCAGGCCAAATTACGGGAGTGAATGATAGATTCAAAATGGCTATTTGCTACCTTTACATGCATTATTTTTGCCAGAGTTCCCCCAGAGGGTATCAGGGGGATTCTTCGCCCCTCAAGCCCTCTAGTTTAAAAAATAGTGCCCCTCTTGCCCCTCATTCAAAAACTAGCGCCCCTCTTGTCATTCATTAAAAAAAATAGCGCCCTTCTTGCTCACATTTGAAAAAACGCAGCCCTCCAGTGATGATCCGAATGCACTATAGCGTGTAAATTATGCAAAAAATAGTCTCATACGCGTCTCGTGGATTTCGTCAAAAAATCGCTTAAAAAAACGGTAAGTTTCGTTAAAAATCCCGAAATAACGACTAATTTCTGGCAAGGTGCACAAAAAAATGGCTAATTTTGTCACAAAATTTCACAAAACAGCAGATTTCCTTAAAAGATCATGGAAGCTTATGCGCTCGCCCGTTCTGTATGTATGTAAATGCGTAATGCAGTAACTCATGATAAAAATATCCGATTCACTTGAAATTTTAAATATAGGTATATTCTGATAAGGTGTTTCCCTGATTAATTTTGGGAATTCCTTCGACAAGTATAAATGGGGGAACAGGGGCTAATACTCTTCCCCTTAATTTATATCAATGGGTTTTATATCCAGCATTATCAATTTTCATTCAAAATTTAAGCATGGGATCATTCTGATGAGGTGCCTCTGTGATTAGTATTAGGTACTCATTTGATAAGTATAAAGAGATGAAACAGGGGGCTAATTCCCCACCCCTTATTTCAATAAATGGGTCTTTTATGCAGATTTATCAGATTTCATTCAAATTTTAGACATAGGATTTTTTTGATGAGGGCACCACCATGATTAGTTTTGAAAGTTCATTGGATAAGTATAAAGAGACAGAACTGAGAACTAATTCTCCAATCTTAATTTTGATAAATGGGTTTTTCATACAGATTTATCAGATTTCATTCAAATTTTAGACATAGGATCATTCTGATGAGGGCACCGCCATGATTAGTTTTGGGAGTTCATTGGATAAGTATAAAGAGGGCGGACGGGGGCTAACCCGCCTTTAATTTAGATAAATGGGTTTTTCATGCAAAATTCTCATATTTCATTCAAATTTTAGACATAGGATCATTCTGATGAGGACACCTCCATGATCAGTTTTGCGAGTTCATTGGATAAGTCTAAGAGGGGGGAAATGGGAGGTGACTCCCCCCGCCTTAATCTAGTTTAATGGGTTTTTCATGCAGAATTTACAGATTTGCTTCAAAATTTCGATATAGATTCATTGGATATGTATAAATGGGGGATTGGTGGGACTACCCCTCTTAATTTAGGTAAATGATTTTTCTTGCACAAATAACAGATTTGCTTTAATTTTTGAATACAGGTTCATAGGGATAATATGCTTCTCTAATTAGCTGTGAAGTTCTTGTTAAGCATAAAAGGGATACAGGCGATTACCCCAACTCCTCTTAAATTTGGTAAATGAGTTTTTATGCAGAATTATCCGATTTGCTTTAAATTTTGGATGTACATTCTTTCTGATGAGGCGAATCTCAGAATAGTTTTGGAAATTTAATGGTTAAGTATAAAGGGGGATAACTCCTCTTAAATTATACAAATGGGTTTTTATGAAGAATTATTTAATTTGCTATGAATTTGGATATAGGTTTTTTTTATGTGATAAAGCATATCTCTGATTAGTTTTGGGAATCCAATGATTAAGTATAAAAAGGGGAAATGGGAGGACAGCTATTCCCCCCCTCCTTAATTTGTTGTTTTTCGAACAGCATTAATCCTTGAAAATATGAGGCTGTAATATACAATTAGTATGCGTAGCTTGTGAGCTCAATGCCATCAGTTTAAGAGGGCAATATTCTTTTTATTGTAACTAGCATACCCAGCCCGCTTCGCCGGGCTTAATTTGAAGGTTTATTTAATAATTTATGTGTATGGTACGCTTCCCGGACCATCGGCACTCCACGTGCGTCGGGTGAGCGTCAGAACAAACTTTCAGCATATACATATGGGTGGTTGTACTTGAATGCACAGACCTGCGCGTTTTTTTCTATCTTGCTTTTATACCTCTGGACCGAGTTGGCGCATTGCCAAGATTTGCTTCCTCTGGACCGAGTTGGCGCATTGCCAAGATTTGCTTTCCCCTGTGCCTCAATTAATTAATTAATTAATTATCCTCGGAATTCCTTTTATTTATAGAGATTTTTTTTTTCATAATCATTTTATACAGTGAATTAACGGTTCGTTTAGCAATAGGAACTTCCTATCTTGCTAAAACTGGCTATTCGCAAACAACTGATGTATAACAGAATAATGAAAATACATTTTAATAAATATCATGATCGAGATTAACTCATTCTTAATCTAATTAATTGACTGCAGCAAAAATTCTAGATTAAAATAAAAGTTGGTATAATATTGAAGTAGTATTAATATTTTGTAATATTTTTTGAAACATTGAGATCTGCGAAATAGAAGAGAGTTTTGGGATTGGTGCATCCAACTAGTTATTTTCGTGACTTCATCATAAATATTTAAATTTTTTTTTTGCTTATAAATTTTAAACTGATTTAACTTAAAATAAAATTAAATGTAGCTTAAGGTAAACAGTATTAAATTTAATTAAAACATGAAAAAAATTAAACCTGTGTTTGGAGATAACTCTTCAACCATTGGTATATTAGTAAGACATTTTGTGTTTGCATTATAAAAAACTGCTATGTATTTCTTTATGAAAATACTTTACAATTATAGACATATTAATAAACATGTAAAATTTGTTCTAAAAATTATCAGCATTTCATTGTACAAATTATTAGCAATTATTAGCAGTTCATTGACAAATACGCAGAGTATTTAAATGTTTGAATTTCAGGACGGAATGGTAGGATTCATGCCCTAAAAAATCTTGTGGGCAAGACATTCCTGTTTCAAAAAAAAAAAAAAAAAAAAAAAAAATTACTTTTAGGTTTTTTTTTTTTTGTGAAGTGACGATCAAGTCTCAGGACTGACTTACTATTTTCGTGATATTTTCCACTATCGATTGACAAATCTAACAGTTTGCTCTTACGACAATTATACAAAATTGTTTTTTTTCTGCTTCTGACTGTAATTTTTCTCACAAATTTTTCTTGTTTGCTTGTCACACAAAATTTTGCATTTTTTTTTTTTTTCTGGAGACCAACTGGCAAATTTCACAATTTATTTCTCTCAACAGATTGACAAATTTAACTATTTACTCTGCGACTGATTGGCAAATTTCCCTTTTTGTTTTTGTGACATTCTGATGAAATTAACAATTATTTTTCTTGTGTTCAGCTGAAAAAATTGTGTTTTGTCTTTGTTATTGGCTGACGAATTTCATGATATTTCCTTGTGACAGATTAACAAATTTCACGATATTTTACTGTGATTGATTGACGAATTCCGCTATATTTTCCACTGTTCAAGTTCCCTCTAAGTTCAAATTTTTTCAGACAGGTCAACAACTTTTAAAATTTTACTTTTGCCATGGTGGACAAAATGAGCGATATTTTTTTCTACGATCGATTTACATATTTTGCGATTTTTTTCCTGTGCCGAAGCAAGAAATAACTAAAAGGACAGTAATGGTCACTAGAGTCTTCTGGAATTAGCACTAAACAAAATGAGATTAAATCTTGTGTTGCTCATTGGAAAAAAAGAAAACATGTTTTTTTACAATCAATGGTTCAACATTAGATGTTTCATTTTTCAAAATCATCACACATTTTCTGATCAGTAGGCTCAATAATCATACCTATTTTTATGTTTAAAAGATGATCTTTCATACGATGTTTCTGTTTGTATTTGTTTTTTTCCATATCTTATAATTTGCACCTGCACATTTTGTAACTTTTCTACTCTCTTCTTTATTAACAATGAAATTTTGATTTCCTATTCAAATAAAAATTCTTCTAAATTTAAAGAAGCACGTAAAATAAATAAATAAAATATGGACATCCATTGGCCAAAGCAAGATGTTTAAATGTTTCCCAATGAGTTATTGAAAATCATTAAAAGCATCATTTTTATGATCAAAACATGATTTATGTAATAAGAGTCATATATTACATATGTCATGGATTAAACATTAATATCCCTGGACGAATCATAAGCAAAATAAAATGCGGACACCACAAGGTCCATTCTCGAGCGATACAAACAACCGTTTTCCAAATGATTAAAAAAAAAATGATGAACTTCAAGGAAACCATTTAAATAGTTGATGTGCGTAGTTCACAGAAATTAGGACATGGCTTTTTTAAATAAACCATTTCTCATGTAATAGAAGAAATCTACTGACTATGTCATTTTCAGAATTCCTTATGGGTTTAAAATTCCAATGCATAGTTGAACTTAATTCAATTAGCTAAAATGCCAGGGATTATGGTATTGACGATACTTCCACTAAGTGATGTACAATCACAGAAGTATATTGACGATACAATCACCTACATGCATTATTCTCGTAAGCAAATTAAAAATGAATGCACACCAGATTTTACAAAATTAAGAAAAAAAAAATAAGAAGAAAAAATCAAAAACAAGTATTTCCAATAATTTAATGTATTAGAAAAGTTGCTCTGTTCTGTTTGTCAAAAGTGTAACCTATAAAAGATTCTAAACCACACAAAATCGAACAAAATCTAAATTAAAAAATTCATTTAGCAACTCAGTTATTAATTGTCCATAACACTGAGTAAAAATTGAAACACAGATATGATATATATAAAGCTTTATTCTTTTCCTTTGTTTTAATTAAAATAAACAATTTGGATAATTATCTTGAGTTGTTGATTTAAATTATTTCAATGGAAATTTGTCACGTCGGTATAAATTGTAAATATTTAAGTGGCAAGTAAAAAATAATAGGGTTAAAAAAAATATTTTTTCCCCTCTTATATAGTTTAACTCCCCTGCATTTACAAATGTTATGAGGGAAACTCTCTCCTCCTGGGAAAACCTGATTTTCAAGCCCTGATAGTCAAAGATATATAGTTTCTGAAAAATATATTTCAGTACATTTAAAATGTTATAATTGTGTGTGAAACATGTTTACAATTTATTATTTGAGATGGCATTGGATAAAGAAATAAACAAACATTCACCATAACTAAAAATATATTTATAACCGGATATCTGAATCGGGCAGACAAATCGGATATCCGGTATCCGATATCCGGCAAAATCAGTATCCGGTGCATCCCTGCTATTTAATATCAGTAACCTTGATTATCCGGAACTATTTTTTTCAGACTCTCGAAAAATTCAATCTGATGAAATGTATATAAAAATTTTAGATTTTTTTTTTATTTTAAGGAAAGGACATAAAAGGCAATAAAATAACACAAATTTTGCATCAAGAACGAAGTCGATCAGATTAATAGTTGCCGAGATATTTGTAATCCTGTTTTCCACATTCTTCGATTTTTCATGACCGTGTATTTTCTTCAAATTTCAATTCAAAGATATGTTTTAATTGGAAATGAGACGCTTAATCTGATGCAGTAAACTATTAGTTAATATGATTATTGTTTTTGGAGGATGTTTATAAGGATGTTTCTTTTATGCAATTCGGTACTACTTGTGTAGTTTGGTATTTTACATAATTTGTCGAAATGGGTTCATCAGCAATGCATTAATGGAGCATTACTATGTATATTAAGAATATTTAAATATACGTTTAAATTTTGTTTCGGAATTGCAATGCATTTTATAAATAGTTTTAACATATTTTATTTTCACATATTATATAATGCATATCCATGATGGGTAAGTATTACGGTGGCTCCCCAACGACTAGTTTCGTAATCTGGCCGTTAAAAGGAGACATTCATACAATTTTATTGTTAAAATGCATTTCATTTTTCTCAGAGTCTATAAAAAAGTGTTTAAACTAAAGAAAAAATCTGTTTTTGATGAATCTAGTCAATGAAGAAGTAGCACGTCAAATTGTATCTCTTTATTATTCTGCAATTCTAATGTCTCAGAGAGAAATTGCTAATCAATTGGGTATTTCATGCCATTCTGTTTGCTATTATATTGATAAACACAAGAAAAATGAAGTTAGTTCATTGCATTCTAAACGGGGTCGCCCTTCTAAAAAACCTCTATCAATTTTTTATTATTATTATTATTATTATTATTATTGGAGGCAAAATTGAATTCTGCAATGGCAGAATCTACTTTCAATTTTTTTTTTTTTTTTTTTTTTTTTTTTTTTTTTTTTTTTGTTAATTTTACATTTAGTTGATTCAACATGCTATTTTCATTCTTATTTCTTCTATGATTTTTTTTTTTTTTTTTTTTTTTTTTTTACTTAGAATATAAACATCTGATTTTGATAAGTTATATTGTTTTCAAATGAGCTGATTTTAAATTTTGATACTCAGAATTCATGTATGCAAAGCTTACTTGCTTCTATTGTATAACAGTTATGACATTTTTATTATTGCATGTTAAATAATTTCAAAATACAATTTTCTTAATTTTTTATTTAGTAACTCCAGAAGTGTGTGAAAATATTGCTGATAATTTAAATAGAGTTGCAACTTTTGCTATGCAAGTGTTTCAAAGGGTAAGAAAACTTTTATTTAATATTTTAAATATGTCTGTCTAACATATTTGCATATAAGTATAAAATTAGTTTTATAAGTTTTAAGATGAAACTATAGTAGATAATAAAGAGTTAGTGCACCACATTAGATTTAATAAAATGGATTTTTTATTAATTTCATATACAGGCACTGTTCAAATTTTTTTAGTCTTTTTTTGTAGTATTTACAGAACTATTTCTCATCAAAGTTTTGTTTTTATTCTGAAGCATCTTTCTACATTGTAATTTCAATAACAATAATATAGTAGACTCCCTCAAATCCGCACAGCTTGGGACCAGAGGTTTTGCGGATTTTAGAATTTTGCGGATTTCTGGTCATTGCTTTGTTTACATTTTTTAAAAAGTAATTTGAATGTAATTACTAATGAAATCAAAAGTATAATGAGTGCTTACAATATGCTAAAATATTAAAATAAGTAATAAACTAAAATAATGAAAATTTAGATAGTTTTTAAAATGATAAAAATATTAAAGCAAAGGTCAAGTTAATAATCAATAATGTACAATTAAGTATTCATTATAAAGATTAAATGTGTTTTTCCTATACTATTCAATGAAACTTGCCTCATAAAGGCACATTACTAATTCATATCAAGATCATAAAATAATGAAGCTTTATTTCAGGTTTAGCCAGACTTAATAACTAAAAAAGCTTGATTAATACATAAAAATATTTGGTAAGATTGTGATTACCAATAATATCAGCAATATCTTTATTTTTTCAGAAATAAATTATTCTTTCTTCATGAAAAAACACGAATTCAGTAATATTAACAAAAATTACAAATTAAAAAATATATGGAATTGATATAAAACTAAAAAAGTTAAATTTTGCACCTACATCTGAACTGAATGTTTCATTGTTTACATCCATAAAATATGTGCGGATTTTAGAGAGTCGCAGATTTTAGGAGTGCGGATTTGAGGGAGTCTACTGTACCTTTTTAATTTCAGAAGCGATATTTTGGATCATTTTTCTTGAACAGCTTTCATGAAGGGTTGTATGTTGGTGTTTAGATCCCATTCTTTTTAAAAGTCCAAAAACATAATTTTTATATTTTTCAAAACATGATGTCTACATATCATAAAACAAACATGTGAATTTCTCCAAAAGTTCACTGAAACAGTTGAAAATTGCAATATCCAACAATTAATTACTGAAAATATTTGTGATTTTTATAAACCCAAATACTAGTTAAGGAAAAAAAACCCATAAATTTTGTTGATTGCTCATGTGAAAAAATTTTGCAATTTTAGTCAATTTTCTGGAGAAAAATGTTCAGCAATGCAATTTTCCCTAATCTGTTGCAAGAAAAGAAAAAAAAAAAATGTGAATTTTATCAATCATTTGCAGAAAAGAAAAAGGTTGTATCTTTAAAAAAAAAAATGCAAATTTTATCATTTGGCCATTGAAAAAAAAATTGTGAATTTTATCCGTTAATAAAAATCGTTATTTTTGTCAATCACTCATGGTAAAAAATTGTGAGTGTCTTCAATTAGTCATGGAAAAAAGTTAAATCATTTGTCAATTGATCAAGTGATAAAAAATTATGAAATTTGGCAATCACTCACAACAAAAAATCTTGAAATTTTCCAGTTAGTTGTTGAAAAAATAAAAATAATAAAACTGCCAATTAGCTGTAGAAAGATATCCTAAAATTCGTCAGTTGATCGTTAAAATAAAATTTCAAATTTTGTCAATCGTAATCAACATTTGTAATGAAAATTCAATTTACAACAGTTACCTTCACTGAAGATTGGGAATTTCTTTAATCAGTTGTGGAAGAATATTTTGAAATTTGTCAATTAGTCATGGATAAAAATTGCAAAAATTGTTGAACACTCATGGTAAAAAATTATGGATTTTTTTCAATCTTTGAAAAAAAATTGTAAATTTTGTCAATCTGAAAAATCTTTGTCTATCTGATCTTTTGTCAATAAAAATCAGTTTCTGTCAATTACTTATGAAAGAAAATCTGGAATTTCTTCAGTCAGTTGCAAAAAACTATTGGGAATTCCCCCAATCGGTCATTGATAAAAATTGCAAATTTTTTTGATTGTTATGTCATTTATCTCATCTTTTAATAAATAAGTTTTTTTATTGGGGCTATTGTCTTAAGGTCATCTACACAACTTTAGCTTACTTTGCTCAGTTGATAATAAATGTCTGACAGTTCAAAAACACCAATTTTGCTAATTTGTCATTGAAAAAAAATTACAAATTTTCTCTGTAAGTCATGAAAAATATCGTGAAATTCATTCATCAGGCACAGAAAAACCTTCGCGAAATTTAGTAATCAGTCTTAAAAAATTATCATGAAATTCGTTAATAAAGAGCATAGTGAATTTGGTCAGTTAGTCATGGGAAAAGATCATCAATTTCGGCAATCTGTGACACTAAAAAAATTGCAGATTTTATCAATCAGTCATAAAATAATCCCAAAATTCATGAAAAAGTATTGCAAAACAAAATTTTTACTGCTTAAAAAAATTTTTATTGCTAAAAAAGTTTATTTCTCCTAAATTTAATTTTTACTCTTTGAAATTCTTCCAAGATGGCTTAGTGCACTTTCATTCTTACTTGACGACACCTTACATTTTCTGAGCTTAAATTACACATTAGTACTCACAAAGGTTGCCAACTTTGCATTTGTTCTTTTTTAATAAAGCCTAAAGTTGAAGGAAACTTTTGATGTGCTTAATATATTGCATAGGGAATGAATTGCAGAAACTTAATACTTTCTAAATTGAATCTTGGTTTCTAATGCTTTCCAAACCTTCTTTATCCAAATGTTTCTTTATCTTAACACTTTCTAAATCCTTCTTAAAAGTTTTTTTTTTTTTTTTTTTTTTTTTTGACAATAATACTCATATGGCATACCTTCTTTTCTAGCTGACAGTGACTACTGATCTTCCTCCCAATGAAAAATCTGTTATGATAAATACCTTAGCTCAAGGTGTTTGGCAAGCTCAACAAAATCTCCGCCCAGCTGTACCTCGTATGAATCAGTGGCCAAATTCCATTGAGAACTTTAGTGATTTTAATTCTCAGAGACTTCCAGGCCTCAATTTTCCACATGCAAATGGAGATATAGGCGATTCATCACTAAGGTTGCCTAATTGTGCTCCTCAGCAGCCTGATGTTTTCAACTCATTCCTGCAACAATTTTCAGATAAACTATTGAGTCTTATGGAGCAAAAGATTTCAAATAGTCAAGACAAGCCAAATAATTGAACTGTATTATATATGATGTAGTGTGAAAGTTGTGTGCATGGTTGAATGATTAGATTTCATTGAGGTATTTATGTATACCTTTTTTCTGTACAAAACTTCTTTAAGTGTTATAAGTGATTAGTTTTCCGACTCTTCCAAAGTTCCATTTTTTAAAACTGTTGATCATATTCATTCTAATTTTAATGTTTTAAAAATGTTTAATGCATCTGTTTTAATTTGATACATTCCATTATAGTATTTTATAAAATATTTAAAACTCTTAATGTATGTAATTGTTCATTAATGTGTCAGTCATTTTAAGTATTAAGACGAAATAAGAAATATATTTGGATTTTAATTTCAATCTTTAATTTTAACTTGAAAAAGATAACTTCCATAAAATTGTATGTAATTTTTACAGATAAACTTCAATTCTATTAAAATGTAGTACATATTCAGAAAAAGAAAAAAAACAGCATGATTGACAGAATGAGTTCTTGATAGAATGCTTGCTATGTCAAAAGCTTGAAGGGGAGGTGGGAGAAATCATTCAAACAAATTATCTATTTTTTACAGAATAGTTTGGTTTGTACCTTGTACTTAATATATTGCTTGTTTGCAAGAAAAGCGGAACCGGAAAATGAGAAATTATTTTAAATAATGCATACGTGTAAGACAGTTAAGAAGCTTATTTTATTCACAACAAAATTTTCAATACTTTTGTTTAAATCCTGATTTATTTTATTTTTTTGGGAGGAGGGAGAAGGGAGAAGAGGGTCAGAGAGAATCCATTTATGCAAATATTATAAGTAGTTCTGAAATTAAAAGTTTCTATTTTAAGTTTCTACTTCTTTGAAACAATGTTTTTCACAGCAATCTTAGCTAGTTGTCTAATTTAAATATGTTTTCACTAAAAACATCAATTAACAATCATGCAAGCTAATGTTTAATTTGCCACTCAATTGCAAAAAAGTTGTTGAAAACATTATTACAGCAAATTTTCTGAAATTCTATCACGAAATTCTTATTTTTTCTGCGATTCCTTCAAGAAAATTGCATTTTTTCCATGATCTTTTGTCGAAATTCGCATTTTTTCCTGCAATCTTTAGTTGAAAATTGCAGTTTTTTTCGATCTTAAGTCGAAAATCATGTTTTTTTTCGCAATCTATTGCCAAAAATCTCTTTTTTTTTTTCCCCTTGATCTTTTAACGAAAATCCCGTTTTTGTTTCGTGATCTTTTGACGAAAATAACGGTTCTTTCACGATCTTTTGACAAAAATAACATTTTTTTTCTTCCCGATCTTTTGATGAAAATCACGGTTTTTTTCGCGATCTTTTGACGAAAATCATGGGTTTTTTCCTCGATCTCTTGACACAATCCGCCTTTTTTTTTTCACGATCTTTAGACGCAATCAGCATTTTTTTCACAATCTTTTGACGGAATCCACGTTTTTCTTGCAATCTTATGACAGAATCTGCATTTATCTTGTGATATTTTGATGCAATCCGTGTTTTTCTCACGATATTTCGATGAAAACTGTGTTTTTTTTTCGTGATCTTTCAACGAAAATGTTTTTTTTTTTTTTTTTTTTTTTTTTTTTTTTTTTTTTTTCACGATTTTTAGGTGAAAAAAATCTGCGTTTTTCTCTCGATCTTACGATGGAATCGGATTTTGCTCATATTGTGTTGCCAAAAACCGCATTTTTATCGCTGTTTTTGATGAAAACAGTGTTTGTCTCGTGATATTTTGACAAAAATTGCTATTTTTGTGACCTTTCGGCAAAAATCACGTTCTTATTCTGCAATATTTTGACGAAAATCACTTTTTTTCACGATATTTTGTCAAAAATCTCATTTTTTGTCCCAAGTTCTTTAAAGATATAAAAAATCGACATCGCAGAAAATGTCAAAAAAGCAGAAAATCGTGGATCCGCAGAAGAATCCCATGCCTGTGTAGTATAAAACTATAGTATTTAGTTCTGAATGCAGATGTAAAGCATACATAAAAGAATAAAACCCTTAATATTTAAGATATAGAAGAGATTAAGTAAATGTATCCCTCCCATACTAGTATGAAACCCCTATCAGTTCATTATTTGCAAAAATGTCATAAACCCTCTTCCACTACTATCATATTTTTTTGTCATACAACAAAAGAATGACCTCATTAAACAAGTGTAAGGAAAGGTTCAACATTCTGTCACTATGATGTAACTTTTAAGATTTTAGGCAAGAATAGATGGAGCGATAGAGAAGTAAATTTATTTCCTTTATGCCATTTTTCTGTATGAAGACACATCTAAATATGAACTTTTTTTTTTAGTTGTGTAATTTTTCTTGCGAGTGAATAATGTGTTTCATCATTTGTTCTGTTTTTAAATATCCGTAAACTGTTAGCTCCATTGTTATATCTTTTTTTCCTTGCTGCTCCACTTTTTATTTAAAGAAACCAAAATGAAGGGAAATAAATTATTTAAAAAGAAAAAACATTTTAGTTACACTAAAAGACTCTATAAGAAATGAAAAAAAAAATGATGAATAAGATGTAAATTATTATCATTTTTTTTCAGAAAAAAAAAAAAAAAAAATTGTTTGTCAGCTTAGAGACCTCTATATTCAGAGGATTTAGATTTGTTACACTGGTGACCACTGCAGAGAACATGACTTTAATCCTATAATAAATTTGTTTCACTATTTATTATTTTTATTAATGGAAACTACTTATCTTCTATAGAATAGAATTTTAAAATCAAAACATTAATTTTATCCTATTTTACTTTGTAAATTGTACAAATCACAATTGTATATAAAAAAAAGTACTCAAGTTATGATTTAAAAAAAAAAAAAAAATTATTGAACAGTTTTTTAAATGTGTAACATCAGGAATGAAAATATTGCATTAAAAACATAAAAAGAAATATTCTTATAATGTTAAATTGTAGAAGGTGGTAGAAAAAAGGGATAAATAATGGTCTTATGATTTTTTTAAGTTGACAGCAACCGTTTCCATGTTCAAATAAGTATGTACAGCAAGTTTCATGCAAATCAATAAAATTTAAAGATTTGTATAAGAAACATACAGTGAATGGCTTTTATGTATATAGATTTACAATTTCATAAATTCCAAATTACTCCCCTGCCCTCCTCCTCCCAAGTTTTCTATCCTTTTCATAACATTAATAAGCCCCCTTTGAAATCATTAGAATTTCCAGTCTGCTAAAAAGGGGGCTTACTTTTGGTACTTTATGGTAGTTAACACAAAAAAAATTAACGAAGAAATATGCAAATTAAAAAAATAAAAATAAATCATTAAATAGTAGAGTTGGGGACTATAGACTAGGTTTTTTGTTTGATAATGAACATTTTTCTTGATGAGAACTCGTTATCTCATTTATTAAGGATTTTATTCATTCTTAAAGAAGCATTTCTTCTGTGAAAGAATTTGTAAGTGCATAAGGCTTTTTATTTGTGAGATGCTTACTCATATAAGTCATCAGATTTTTTGCCAAATACTTGTGTTTTAAAACAACTTAATTTTATACACCTAAGGAAATCAGAAAATCAAATTATTAATCAACTATTTTTTTAAATTATTTTTAAAATTATCCTTTTGGGGAATTGGGGAGTGGATGACATTGGTTTTAAAGATGACAATTGTTGATATGAAAAAAATATTATTAGTAATAAAAAATAAATCGGGGAAATTTTATTTATTATTATTATTTTTTTTAAATAAAGGAATACAAACTTTGTAGTAAGATAACATGCACTTTCCTTTTATCAGTGACAGAATGAAACTGAATGTAAATTTTTACACCAATTTAAACAGAGGTATTGCATATAGTAGATGATCTTGCATCAAATCTAAAGAATACATAAAAAGGTACTGCAATAATAGATAATTAACTTGGATGATTTCTCCAATATTGTTAAAAATATTTATGTAGCATACCCTCAGAATAATTGTGCTGCTGATTCTACACTTAAAATTTATATTACTACACTTAAACTTAAAATTTACCATCTTCTAACAAGCAAGGTCCCCATAAGTGCATACTCGGGAAAAAAGTGAATAAAATTACAGAATGTTCTTGTCAAGAGGATATATTGGCCTATAAATAATTTCATGCTAAACCTCAATGTGGCATCTGAAAAAGTAAAAAAAAAATTGCAATTTCTTTTTTTTTTTTTTTCTAATTTTATTATTACTTGCTAACATAATGATTTTATTTTTAAAAAAAGTACATCTTTATGATACTCTTTGAGGCTATTCTCAAATCCAAAGGGGTTATTTTCTGACACATTTTAAATTAATTTTTGTTTGGAAATGCAGGAAATTGGCAGTGTTTTTATTCAGAAACTATGTGATCAAAAAATGTTTTCCTTTTTTGCGAATGCAAAAGATTTTTTAGAAAATACCGTCAAAATGGGTACTTTCAACTGAATTCTCTATACAGCAAATCGAATAAATAGTCATCATGTGATCAAAATTGTTATAACTCCATAAAATATTTACTTAAACACCAAAAAATTATTTTGATTCCAAATTGCTTTGTTATTCAGGACTGCAAATATTGTACCTTTATGTTAAAAAATGAGTAAGGAATTGTGTCAGAAAATTTTGTAATGTTGAGTAGGAGATTTGAGAAGTGCCTTACCAAAGAACTTTTTCTATTTGTTATCTTCATAATGAATTGGCTTAAGTAGGCTGAGATTAAATAAATACCTGTTACTACTACAATTTTGTTACATACATGTCAAATAATGAAATTTAACCATCATTGTGGCTTAGAACAAAATTTAAATTGCTCAAGCTCAAATTTAAAATCTATTTCTGATCACTGTCAACTATTATTTGATATTGTTAGTGGAGAAGACAAGAGAATATTATTGCCATGAAAACAAACATCTTATACAATATCAAAATTTATAATGTCAGTGTTCTTAGACAGGTAATTACTTTTAAAATAAACTTAAAACCTATCTGATGAAATTGTTACATTTCATTTATCAAGCAAGTCCCAAATGCATTAAAATTGCTTTCATTTGGTAAGGAAAAGGTGTTTTGCTAAATCGCTTGCATCAAGTACTCAAAAGTATTTTTTTTATTTTTATTTTTTTAGATTTTCTACAGTAACATTGTTTTCAAAACATTTTGAGAAAACACACACTTAAATAAATACACTTTAAGGACCTTCTTTATAAATCTAAATTATTTTTGTGTATGATTGTGCAGTATTTTTATTTTTTCCCTTAAAAAAGCAAATATTTAGCTACATTGAATAAAGGAAGAATTGTATAGGCTATTTTAAGCAAATTCTTTATTAAAATGGCATTTTCAATTTATTCTTGTGGTAATAGTAAGTTTTAAACATAAAATTTCTGCTTCAGTTATGTATCGTATAACCAAAACTCATTGCAATTTCATTGAAATTTTAAAACTACATACTATCTGCCTTAGTTTTTATATAATTAATATTCTTGATAGATAAAAAAAATAATAATAATAATAAATAAATAAATAAAAATAAGGGTTTATGTAAAAGAATGTTGTATTTTCTGTTAAATCAGCAAAGTTTTTAACTTAGATTGATGATATGAACTGTAATATGTATATGATCATGAAGCTATAGGATGAACTAAGGTATTCATATAATTTAATTTCTAAATTATTTTAAATTAATAATTATTTCAAGTAATTTTTAACTCTAAAAATTATAAAATGCTCTAACCCAATATACAGACAGATTTATATTTTCACTGATTCATTGTATAATATGTTGTTTTGAGAATATTTTAATAGGAGTTGTAGACTGATATCTTCTTTCTAAACAAAGTTATATCCAATTGAGAACAAAATATGAAAAAAAAAATGTATTAATTATATAGGAATTTCATTGTATTTAAAGAATTTTTATTTTTATTTTGTAACTATCAAAATAGGTAATTAAAAAAAAAAAAAAAAAAAAAAAAAAAAAAAAAAAAAAAATGTAATTTTGACAAATATTTAAAAGCAAATAAATATATTCTTAACATATATGCATTTTTTTTTTTCTAAATTCCCTGTTTTTAAATAAATATATGACTCAAGATAAAAATTTTTTTTTTACTTATAAACATTTATTTACATTCATTTCTGATCTTTTATTTTAAAATACAGAAGAATAAGATGAGTGATATTTGAATAATGTTAAGATAATATGCAAGATGCATATAACTTAATTTGAATGTTGCATCTGGAAATAATCCATTTATGTTTAAGATTATTTGTACATTTTGATTAATTTGAATATCATCTTTGAATGATAATATTACTGTTATTAATTATACAAACAAACCTCCTGTGAAAAAAAAAAAAAAAAAGATTTATTCTTTTTTTAGAACAAATATCAGTATTTTTCAATAGAAAAATAAATTTAAGTTAGATTTAAGAAATATCGCTTTATTTAAAAAAAGATTTTTTATAAGAACATACTGGTACCATAGAATTTCTTGGTCTGGAAATTCTATGATGTATCAAATGCTTTATAATTAATTCAAAGGTATTGTGAATCAAAAGATGAAATATTAATATTTGTTTTTGTAATTTAATGTCTTCTAAGTAGGCCATTCCTAGCTTAATTTTTTTCTATTTTATCCTTGCCAAAATTTTAAAATCAAAATTGGTGGTGCTTGATTAGAAATGAATTTTAAAAATATATATATATATATATATTTTATGATGCATAAAATTTTATGTTTTTAACATGTAAGTTTTTTGTTTAACCCTTTTTAGTTTCTTTGAGATAAGATTTTAACATCATAAGTGAAATTTACCACCATTGTTATCTAAAGGATTATAAAATTATATCAGTGTTTAGTTTTAAGGAAACTCTGTACTCTTTGAGTTGCTTCCCCCCCCCCCCCCTTAATTTAAGCATTTTAGGTACATTTTTGGCTTAATAATAAAAGCCTCAATGAAAAAAAATGATTCTATCAAAAAATTGTTCAATTTTCTTGGCAAAAACTTAAAATTTTTTATTTTTTTTGAAAATGTTAAGTAAATTTTAGAATATATCTTCTCATACAAGTTTGAACATTTTCTGCTAATTTTTTTAAAAACTATTCATAGAAGTGTGCTGTATAATTTTAAGCATTGGATTTGTCCTAAATTTGAACGAAAAATAAATAAATAAATAATTAAAAATAAATGTGCAAATATGTGTAAAATTGCAGTAGAAAACTGAATTTACAATTTTATGTGTAAAAAATATATATACATTTATATTTCTAAATTTGATGTTTAGTTTTATCAAACTATACCATAAGAAACAACTTTTTAAAAAGGTCAAATAATATAGATTAACATTTCTTTAAATATGTTTGGTCATAAAAAAGATGTACTGAAAAAAAAATCATTTTTAAGTGAAGCGGATTGTGACATTTTAAGGACAGTGATGTAATTAAATTGCTTTAAACTCTATTTATAATACTCAGATCTTTACGAAATTTTATGAGAATGTAATTAATAAAGTATAATTTAAGCAAAAATTTAGAAAATTAATATATTTTTGTCATTTTTTGCCAAATTAAGGGTACCGAGTCCCATCAAATCTATTTGTAAAATAAGGCAGATAATAAAGTTGCGAACAGAGACATTTCTTGAAAGATTTAAAATATTTATATCTTGTCTTTTTGAGAAAACATTTGTCAGTTATCATTACAAAGTAGATAAACATTAATCTGAGTTATTCTATTTCTCAAACTGGATTGCTTATCAATCAAACTTTGGAACACAAATGTGCAACAGTTTTTATAGAATATATATTTAATTTATTATTTTTTTTCTTTTCTAAATTGTTATTTAATATTTATACATTTTTTAATTTTCTGTGCTGGTAAAAGTACTACATTCAGGTAAAGTATAAAATACAGTAGAATCTCATTACAATGAATGTCATTTGAAAAATTTTCCAGTTTAACGAATATTATTTGGATTGTTAATATATATATATATTCCCTTAGTTTATTATAAAAATATTCATTGTAGTGAATTTAATCAGCGCCCCCAGTGATTCATTGTAACAAGATTTTACTGTACTACTATATCAAGTTTCTCAATTTGGTACTTTTATGTTAGCTAGGTACAAATCTCATCAATTGCAGCTTTTTCTTTCCACATGCGTACCAGAAACAATATTTTGATTATGTAATAAATTTTTTCTACTTCCGTATTTTAAATGAAATGAATAAAAGATATATATTTTTAAATGAAATAAATGCAATAAGAATGATGGTGATAGGAACATTATATGAAGTATTTTTGACGTGTGCTTGACTAACATAAAAATACATTAATATTATCTGCAGTAGGAACTATCTCATCCGCATAATAAACTTATTAAATTTACTATGAGCTAATTCTAAATTGTAGATGGATGAAAATTCATATGAGTATTAGCTGTTATTCATTGCTTTACTTGGTTGGTTTAAAAAACTATAAAGCAAGTGAATGTGTAATAAAAATGTGTATTGAAAAAATCTAGTTTAAACATTAAATTATAACATTTTTTATATATATATATATATATACTTTCAACATTTTCAGAAATAAGCTATAGTTGGGTTTAGATCGGTGTTACTCATCCAGCTGCCAGCAAAGCAATACTGGTCTCTGTCTTGTTCCTGAAAAATAATTTAATTTTAATCATACATCCACATTGTAGTGGTGCAATTAGAATACATAAGATTTTAAACCCTGAAAGCATAAATTTTATAATCATCTACTTTAACTAAAAACATACATTTTTTTCTCCCTCCACACAGATAATGTATAAAATATTTCATTAATTGGTCTATTCAGACTTTTGTTTTCAAATGATAGTTTATCTGCAAAATGTTTAAATATTCACTGTGATAATTTGCAAATGTCAAATTTGTGAATGTTGGAACTATCTTTCTGTACATAAAAAGGGATTCGTTTCATGATGTTTTTAAATGGAAAAAGACAATTGAAATGTAAAAATATATTTATTAAGCACTAAAAAGTACATGTTGCTAATACATTTGAATAACTATAAATGTATTGTTCAAAGTTTAGTTACTAGTTGATGGTTGAAAAAAAAATTAGATGATATGAGATTGTTCAGTGGAACAGATCTTTTGTTGCTGAATTTTCACATGGCAAGAAGTTACTACTCTGATTTCTCCTTTACATTTAACTCTCCTTACCAGTAAACCATTGCATTTGACTGTTTTCTCAACCAATTGTTGTTGAGGTTTTAAATTTCTCATACAATTTTTTCAGAAAAATTTGCATTTTCAATTGAATTTTGAATTTAAAAAAGTTAGTTTTTCCTTTTTTTAAAAATATTATTAGCATCAAGTTATGTTTTGGGTTTCTCAGAATTACTAATCCATAATTTGCATTAATACAAGGATTTAAATTCTCGAAACTTAGCTATACAATACAATGCAGCTATCCAATGTTAAATATTTTATAGAATTAGTAAAACAAAGCGAATTAACCGTGTAAAAAATATTCTTTATAAAACAAAATTTGCAAATAACTAAGTTAAGTATTCAAGAATGTTGAAATATTCTTTATTTTTTATTTTGTGAATAATCAGAACTTGCAGAGTTAGGGATTATTGTACATTAAAAATCTTCTACAACAGACTTGTCTAAACCTTAAGGCTGTTGTTCAGTAAGATTTCAAATTCTGCTCACTAAAGTTCAACCTAAAGGCATGTGGTGCATGCATTCACATTTTAAAAATATCTCTTTAGTAAATTAACATTTTAAACTTTTTTTTCTGGAGACATCCCCCCAAAAATAGTATGCAGAAAAAAAAAAGAAAAATCCTGCAAGATATTTTAAAAATATGAATGCATTACATGCCTGCAGATTTAAGATTAGCGAACATAAATTTTAGCTCTAACTAATCAATAATCTTAAAAGAAAATTGTTTATCATTTTTTGTGAAAAAGAATATGTGACTAAAACAACAAAACTTTTCTCTAGTCCATTAAGATTCTGTCTTAGCAAGTTTTATTGTATAGATATTTTATATCATTATAAATTGTTACATTTAATAATAAAAATAACTTGAAGATATTGGCTTATAAATGTATTTATTTATATAAATTGATTGGGGAAAAAAAAATAGTTGTGTTTTAAAAAAAGCAAAATCAAATATTTGATGATCAAATTTGAAATCAAATCTTTTGAAAATCAAATATTTGATGTTATCAGAATAATATTTATAAAAACTGTTGAAGCTAAGATTTAAGTAGATTTAAAAGCTGTAATAGCTATTAAAAAACAAAAAAATTCAAAATAATACAACTATTCTATTGTTATGCTTTTTTACAAAATAAGAACAACTGTTTTATTATTATGATTACTCACTATTGCGAATTTTTAAAAGTATAAAATTAATATTTTATTTATTTTTTTTTTTTTAGCTCTCTTTTTATATATACCTAAAATTATTAATATGTTATATATAATTTATTAACATTCAGTTGCAGTTATACAAGTTGATGATAAATACTACATATCAGGGTATTTTTTTTTTTTTTTTTTTTTTTTTTGGGGGGGGGGGGGGGGGTATACCTTTTTCTAACTTTGTGTATAGCATATTTTATAATTTTCTTTTACATTAAAATTATATGTGTAAGAAAAAAAAAATCAGTTGTAGTGTTATGAATTGATGTAAAAGGCTACATATCAATATATTTACTTTATCACATGTACTAATATTATGAATTAGCATTTAGAATAACTTTTGTCAGTTTTTTTTTCTATAATTGAAACAATCGTATTTTGTCTTATTCATATATATTGTGTTTTAAAACATCCATTCCTGCAATATTTTCATAGTATTATTTATGTTAAAGTGCTAAACTCCAGTATTTTTAATATTAAGGCTGTATAGTATTACATGTTTCAATATGTAATGCACAAATATTTTATTTCTCAGTATTTTGTATCTAAAAATGGAATTAATAACACCAGTTCTGTAGATTTTTTTTTTCTATTTGTTAAATGAGATGTAAATATCTGAAAATAGTTTGTGAAAGTTACATGTGTCTTCCACTGTATATGCAATAGGTAATAAATTGTTTTTTATAATATTGAAATTTGTGTAATTTATTTAAAGATTGATATACAGTCAAATATTAGAGGGATAACATGTTTATTTTCTATAATTGTGAAAATTAGTGGAGGAATAAAGAATACTGCCCAGTTAAACTGATGGCATTGAGCTCACAGGCTACAAATACTAATTGTGCATTAAAGCCTTATATTTTCAAGGGTTAATTCCGTTAAAAAATTAAGAAAGGGAAACAGCTCTCTTCTTTCCTCTTTTTTTATACTTAATCATTGAACCTCCTATACTATCAAAGACATGCTTTATCATATAAAAAATCTATATCCAAAATTCAGAGCAAATTAGATAATTCTTAATAAAAACCCATTTAGCATTTATATAATTTAAAAGGAGTCATCCCCCTCTTTTATACTTAACCATTAAACTTCCAAAACTATTCAGAGATTTGAACGAAATCTGAAAATTCTGCTTGAAAAACCCATTTATATAAATTAAGGGGGGGGGGGGCATTAGAACCCCTGTTCCCCCTATTTATACTTATACAATGAACACCTAATAACAGTCACTGAATCGCCTCATCTGAATTTTGAACGAAAACTTAATTCTGCATGAAAATCCCATTTATATCAACTAACGGGGGGGGGGGGGGGGGGGGATTAGAACCCCTGTTCCCCCTATTTATACTTATTCAATGAACACCTAATAACAGTCACGGAATCGTCTCATCAGAATGATCCTAATCTAAATTTTGAACGAAAACTTAATTCTACATGAAAATCCCATTTATATCAACTAACGGGGGGGGGGGGGGGGATTAGAGCCCTTGTTCCCCCTATTTATACTTATTCAATGAACACCTAATAACAGTCACGGAATCGCCTTATCAGAATGATCCTAATCTAAATTTTGAACGAAAACTTAATTCTGCATGAAAATCCCATTTATATCAACTAACGGGGGGGGGGGGGGGGATTAGAACCCCTGTTCCCCCTATTTATACTTATTCAATGAACACCTAATAACAGTCACGGAATCGTCTCATCAGAATGATCCTAATCTAAATTTTGAACGAAAACTTAATTCTGCATGAAAATCCCATTTATATCAACTAACGGGGGGGGGGGGGGATTAGAACCCCTGTTCCCCCTATTTATACTTATTCAATGAACACCTAATAACAGTCACGGAATCGGTCTCATCAGAATGATCCTAATCTAAATTTTGAACGAAAACTTAATTCTGCATGAAAATCCCATTTATATCAACTAACAGGGGGCATGAGCCCCCCGTTCCCCCTCTTATACATATCGAATGAACTCCAAAAACTAATCAGGGAAGCGCCTTGTCAGGATATACCTACATACAAAATTTCAAGTGGATCCGATATTTTTATCATGAGTTATCGCGTTACGCACATACGCACATACATACAGAACGGACGGGCACATAAGCTCTCAGGCTATGATAGCCTGTGAGCTAAAAAGTCATTGTTGAATGTATACCTTGGTACATTTTACATCTCTTTAAAGAAGAAAAAAAATAACTTAAAAAAATTTTTTCTATTTATGTATGTCTATCATTCCACACGAAATGAGCAAATCAGATGTGGCTGACATGTCGCAGATCTTATTGAAAATCATCCTATAAGTAGATCACAATCATTTATGAGGAAACACAAAGTAATAGATTTCAGACTTGTTTATTTCAGTACAAAAATTTACATTAAAGTTGATACAAAATCGAGGTCTTGTGTACATGTTTGAAATTTCAAGTTTGATTATTAGCCTTAGGAATGGAAAGACTTAAAAATTATTTACACTTAAGAATAAACTATAAATAACATATTACCATAATTTTGTAATTGTGTTTTTATTCCGTAATTTAAAAATAAATAAATGAAAAAATACAGTAGACTCCCTCAAATCCGCACAGCTTGGGACCAGAAGTTGTGCGGATTTTAGAATTTTGCAGATTTCTAGTCATTGCTTTGTTTACATTGTATAAACAATAACTTGAGTACAATTAATAGTGCATTCGGAACTATAATGAATACTTACAATATAATGAAATATTAAAATAAGCAATAAACTAAAATAATAAAAAATTTGATAATTTTTAAAATGTTTAAAGTACTAATAGCAAAGGTCAATTTAATAATAAATAGTGTATGATTAAATGTATTTTTCCAAAATTATTAAACAAAACTTGTCTCATAAAAGTACATTACTAATTCGCATCAAAATTTTAAAATAAGGATTTTTTTTTTTCAAGTTTAGCCAGGCTTAATAACCAAAAAATCTTGATTAATGCATAAATACATTTGGTAAGAAGATTGTGATTACCAGTAATATGAGCAATATCTTGAATTTTTTCCAAAAAAAAAAAAAAAAAAAAAAAATTCTTCCTTCATGAAAAAAGATTAATAGAGTATTATTAAGAAAATTACAAATTAAAAAATATATAGGATTGATACAAAACAAAAAAAATCAAATTTTGTCCCAATATTTCAATTGAAGGTTTCATTGTTTACATCCATAAAATATGTGCGGATTTTAGAGAGTTGTTGATTTCTGGTTTGCGGATTTGAGGGAGTCTACTGTATATGAAAAAAATGAAATACTTCAATTAGTTTTAAAATGGATACTTTTACAGCTTCAATTTTTTTTTACATTATGGCTAATGGAATATATTTAATGCATCTAAATTTTAAGTCTTTCCTTTTTTATTCCTTAATGAGAAAAAAAATTAAACAGTGAAAACTGTTGTTTAAAAATTCAACATTTTTATCATTTGTTTGGACACAAATAAAAGGTTTCAAAAGCTTTAAACTCGATATTATAGATAAAATTATAACTCAATAAACTCGATATTATAGATAAAATTGTATATTTTAAATATACAAAGTTTTCTTCTTGCCTTAAGAATATTTTAAATTTGAATAAAAGACAAAAAATTCTCTTGAATAAATAATTGTATTTTAATCTTAAAACCAAACAGAACAGTAGATGGCAGCACATATCTTTTTTCAGCAAGAAACTCGCAAAAAGTGCATGATTTCAAAGAAAGATTCTCCTTAGAAGTCTCGAATACAGTAGACTCCCTCAAATCTGCACTCCTAAAATCCGCAACTCTCTAAAATCCACACATATTTTATGGATGTAAACAATGAAACATTCAGTGCAAATGTATGTGCAAAATTTGACTTTTTTAGTTTTACATCAATTCCATATATTTTTTAATTTGTAATTTTTGTTAAGGTTATTGAATTCATATTTTTTCATGAAGAAAGAATAATTTATTTCTGAAAAAATAAAGATATTGCTGATATCATTGGTAATCACAATCTTACCAAATATATTTTTGTATAAATCAAGCTTTTTTAGTTATTAAGTCTGGCTAAACCTAAAATAAAGCTTCATTATTTTATGATCTTGATGTGAATTAGTAATGTACCTTTATGAGGCAAGTTTCATTGAATAATTTAGGAAAAACACATTTCATCTCCATAATGAATATTTAATTGTACATTATATATTATTAATTTGACCTTTGCTTTTAGTATTTTTATCATTTTAAAAACTATCAAATTTTTTATTATTTTAGTTTATTACTTATTTTAAAATTTTAGCATATTGTAAGCATTCATTATACTTTTGATTTCATTATTAATTATATTCAAATCAGGCCCGTAGCTAGAAGTGTACGATAGATGAGGGGCTCAGGGGAATATAAGGGGGCTCAAGGGAATGTAGGGGGGGGGGGCTCATTTTTTTGTTCTCTCTCTAATGCAGAAAAATAAATTAGTGAATATTCACATTGTAGGTACTATGTTTCTCATTAAACTGTTGTAATAACTTCATTTTATGCTAAGAAAAGTATATGATGATGAAAATTTTGAATGTATAACTAGTTCAAAATTAAACATCCTGTTAGCTTTATATGTACCAATAGGATGAGGGAGTGTTTAAACATGTATTTTAGATACAATTTAGTAACTCTGCAAAACTGTGAAAGGGTCTCAAAACTAAATTAGATTTTTGAACAGAATTTCATTTGAATTTTCAGAACATTTAGTGACCTTGGAACTTTTTCCAGGGGGGGGGGGGGGGCTCAAAATATTTTAGAGGGGCTGAGCTGCCCATAGTGTCCCCTTAGCTACGGCCCTGATTCAAATTACTTTTTAAAAAATGTAAACAAAAGAATGACCAGAAATCCGCAAAACCTCTGGTCCCAAGCTGTGCGGATTTAAGGGAGTCTACCGTATTAGCTTTTTGTTTTATTAGGAATCAAAAAGGCAATATTGAAAATTTTTTAGTGTGCCATGGACTTATTGATGTGCAATATTGTTAATGTTGGAGCTTTCCTTTAATTTTTTTTTTTTTTGCAGATACATAAGAGGAAAATTTTTTATATTATATATTTTTTAAAGTTTTTAAGTTTTCTTGAAGATGAAGAAAATAAATAACTTTGAAATGTGGAGAATTCGATCTTCATATATAATACTACATCATACATCAATTTCACAGATGTTTTTTAAATCCTCTAATTTTTATAGCATTTCATTTTTTTTTTATTTAAAAATTTTCAATATTTACAATCAATTTAAGATTAATCATGGTATTACCAGATTATTATTACTCAATAAATATAAAGATTGATTTTCTAAGATTTCAATGTTATAAAAAGCTTCATTTTTGTTAAATGGTTTTCAACACAAGTTTTTTAAATGTCCAAAACAGATAAAATAATTTGTTTTTCATCAAAATAAGTGTGCAGAACTACATATGAATATGAAATGAACATGTATCTCAAATTTATATAATGAATGACTCGTATATAAATATATATAAAAATATTCTGAGGATAAATTACATAACATCTGCAACTATGCACATTTTGCAGGATAAAAAGATTATAAAAGACACATCATTATTTAAGTTCATTTAAAATATATGATATTTAAAGAAATATTTAAATCTTAAAAGTAGTATTTTATTTTATCTTTTAAAAATTCATTACTTAAAGCAGTTTTGATCATAACTTTTAAGTTGAAAAAATATGTAAATGAAAACAATGTTGTAATCTTTAAGAATAATTTATTTTACAATAAAATGAAATCGAGTGGTGTGCTTGTAATCTTCTCCTGAATCCAGAAAAGCATTTGGGAAATTAGCCTGAAATTAAAAACACATTTTCTTTTAGTACAACAGATTACAATTTGATTTCTAGCAAAAGTGATATATTAAAAAGATATTCTAATAGCATACATTATTATTTTAAATAGAATTTTTTATACACTAGATATTTTCTTCATGGGTTATCAAGGTTAAAAATTAAAATATATTTGAATTTTCAATAATATATTTTAAGTTGAGGATTTGAAGTTGAGTTTTGCAAAGCATTCTCAACTTTTAATCAATCAGTATAATATGCTGAATATTTAGCAATGTATACTGTAGGATACAATATTCACAAAACAAAACAAAAATTATAACAATAAAATACTGCAGAAGCAAAAGAATATTTATCTTTTTTTTTTTTTTTTTTTTTTTTTTAAAGGTATTATAGTAAAACATAATTAAAGAGTAAAATAATACCTAGTACATTTTTGTCTCTTGGTTTCTAACAATCTATTGTTAAAACAATTAAAGTGGCTATGTCTGTTAAAATAATACAAATATCTTGGGGGGGAAAAAATTGAAAATAATTTTAAAAGAAAGAAAAAACTGCTTAAGTATTATAAAACAAAAATATTTAACTTAAAAAATATATATACCTGCCAACATGTCAATTCTGAAATCCTTACAATTTTCACGATGTATTCTTACATGCTTAAAAATGCATAGCATATGCAATGCAAAAAGGAATATCATTTCTCAACAATATTTTCTATGCTACTTTTATATTTATTTTTCTACTTATATTTTGAAAAATAAAAACATGAGGCTACACAAAAAGATGTTTTTCCAATTTCATACTTTGGGAATGTGTTTTCAAAAAACTGTCCTGCATGATGATCTGTAATAGATAAGGCAGATTAAATTCTAAACAAATTTCCTGAAAGGTTACAGCAGTTGAGGGGGTGGGAGGAAAAGTATATTTACTGGCTTTAATTATGCATATTTTACTGGGTGTCTTTGATGAAGTGCACATTTTTTTCAGCGATCCTCTCACAAAATTCACGATTTTTACGCGATCTTTTGACAAAATCTGAATTTTTCCAGCAATTCTTTGATAAAATTCACTGTTTTCCGCAACTTTTTCACGAAATTGGCGTTTTATCCGCGATCTTCAGACGAAACGGCGTTTTATCCGCGATCTTCAGACGAAATCAGCGGTTTATCTGCGATAGTTTAGCAAAATCTGTGATTTATTGAGATTTTTTTTATCGAAATCGGCGGTTTTTCCACGATCTTTTGACGAAATCGGCGTTTTCCAGTGATTTTTGATGAAATCGGCGGGTTTTTTGTCGATGATCTTTTCACAAAATTTGAATTTTCGCGTGATTTTTTCTCGAAAACGGCGTTTATCCCCGCGATCTTCCGACGAAATCTGCGTTTTTTCGACGATCTTTTAACAAAATTTGCATTTTTACGCGATCTTTCCTCGAAAAGGACGTTTTATCCCCGCGATCTTTTGACGAAATCTGTGTTTTTTCGTGAACTTTTGAAAAAATCGGCTTTTTTTCCGTAATCTTTTGATGAAATCGGCATTCTTTTCAATGATCTTTTGACAAAACATTTTTAAGCGATCTTTTATCGAAAACGGCGTTTTTTCCCGCGATATTTTGACAAAATCGCGTTATATCCGCAATCTTTAGACGAAATCGGCGTTTTCCCGCGGTCTTCAGACGAAATCAGCGTTTCATCTCCGATATTTTGGTGAAATTGCCGTTTTTTCCGCGCTCCGCACAGGAAATTCGCGCTTTTCAGCGATTTTTCTACAAAGTTCGTTGACAAAATCATCGTTTATCCACGAAATATTGACGAACTGTTCCGCTTTTTCGGCGAACCTGTCACGAAATTTGCATTTCTCCGTGATTGTTTTTTCCGTGTGCAAACCGTACAATCGTGCTGTTCATCCGTACAACCGTACACTTAGAGCAAAATCCGTACATTGTACGGCAAAACCGTACAAGTTGGCAGCTATGTATATATGTATTTGTAATGCTTAAAAAAAAAAAGTTAATCTTTACTAATAAACTAAGAAATCGCCCTGTCTGTGTGTGTGTATGCGATGGTTAGCGAAAACTATAACACATACGAGGTTCAAATTTTTTGTGAAGATTGTCCAAGGCCTTTCCTAACGTACCTGACCCTCAGAATTTTAAAATTCTAATAATTAGCTGAGAAATTAATTAAAATCTCTAAATTAGAAGAAAGGAAAAGTACTCATAATTCAATAACAGCATAGATTTTTATCAAACTGCAGAATATTTCTTTAGAAACTCAAGGAAAAGGGTTAATGCAAATAGAGGGTTGCCATTTGATGAATATGCTAAGCTTTTATATAAAGGGCTGTATTTTAAATTCTTCTGAGCCTAAAAACTCAAAAATTAGACGGCTACATGCAGAAAAAATTCCCCTTTCAGAAATTTTAAAAATTATTTTCATACTCTTGTAAATAGTTGAAAAATCTCTAAAAATCCATTTATAAAAACTCATTTTATTTCTATTCAAAGAAACAGATTTTCGAGAAATCTTTCTGAACAAGAGCAGGTGTTTTGCAAAACAGACAGCTGGGTGCCAGCCAATAATGGCATTTTTAGACGACCTGTAAATGTTTTCGAATATTAAATTTACAAATTTAATTTTTATCAATTCAGATTAAGAATTTTTCGCTGATCTCAAACATGTAAATTTCTACACAGTCGCTCAATTACAACCTTAGATATTAATTATTAATTCGTTACTTGGATAACATGCTTTGTTTAAAAGCAAGCTTTTCGAAACCACAAATGATTTTTATAGGATTCTTTGGTACACAGCCAAATTTTTAAAACTGCACCATTTAAAGATTTTAAAGTTACAAAGTGGAACCTGTCGAATTTCGACGAAAGTAAATGTTTAAGGAGGGACTGTTTCATTGATTTATAATAACCTACAAAATTAGCTGCAGTAAAAAATGCATCTTGCACTGATCAGTCAAACTCTCAAACAAATATTATTTAATGCTAAAATTAAGAAAAAAAAAAATACTATTTCTATAAAATTTAGTTGTCCAAATTATTAAAATTAAACTTTAATCGCATATGTAAAAAATATAATAATAAAGTAAAATATAATAAAGATCAGTTATTAATTAAATGTGTAAGAAAAAAAAATATTTCAAATTGACACGATCTTAGAATTTCACGTGAAATCTAAACCCATCATAATTTTCATCTTCTCAAAATTTACATGCACACATTTCAGTTTTTATCAATTTTAAGAGAAAATAGCGTATTTCTGTTGCCACAATAACAAAATTCGAACTAAAAACTATAAAAAAGTTAATATGTCAAGAATAACTTGAGATACAGCTTTCAAACAAATTGTATTTAAAAGTATATATTTTTCTCTATACTATGTTGTAAAAATTCAAAATGTGCGATGTTTAGAGGTATAAAATTTACAATACCGAAAATTGCAAAACCGAATTGCATGTGAAAGTGTTGCCATTCGAAAAATGACGTATGCGTTACGCACAATTACGTTTGGCCTTTATAATATAGATGCATCAAGCATTATCTTTAAACGTTATTTAATAATATCTAAATTTATAAGAATCCAAGTTTTTGTTTAAATAAAAAAGTCGATTTTTAAAAAAAGAAAAGAAATGATGAATTGCAAATTAATTAAAATTTAAAAAAACCCTCACAAAAGGATCGTTTTGGAACTTTCAGATAAATTATAACATATTGTAAATATTTTAAAAAAGTAGAGAGCATCAAGTATAGGGCGGAAGATTTTTTAGGGGGAGTGATCAAACATTAAAAATAGTACCGTTTTCTACCATTTCAAATGCGGACTTTTCACTAACCCCTGTGTTAAATATTACTTATTAAACATAAAACTTGCAGATAGTTTAAAACACATAATATAGATTTTAAAGAGTAGTCAACATCAAATTATGTGCAGGTTCACTAAGTCCAGGGATAAATATTACTTATAAAATTGCAGATAGTTTAAAACACATAATATAGATTTTAAAGAGTAGGGGACGTCAAATTATGTGTAGGGGGGGGGGGCAATAATTATTTTAGGGAGGGCATGATCAAATATTTAAAACCGTACCATTTTAAGCAGATTTTTCAGAGCCCTGGGATAAGTATTACTTAATTAATATGAAATTTTAAAAGTGTACTTACCCCTTATAATTATTATTTTACTTTGAAATTATTATTTTCGAATAATAATTTCATCAAATATCTTTCTTAAGTTTAAAAACAGTTTTGTTAAGAAAAGAATTCGCCCCCTGTTTCTGGAATATGAAGCTAAAAGATTCCAGACAGCCCCCCCCCCTTTTTTTTTTCATTTTGCCATGTGTGTGCAGCACACATGTTCACAATAAGTACTCGATTTAGATCCCGAATTGATATGATTGGCTCCCAAAATTCAGATATACAGACCAGACCATATTGACTTTGAATATCTTTGAAGCCGTGTTCACTGAATTAAAATTTTGTCCTAAACTAATTGGGTATGAGTGTGTAATATAGCTTTCTGGTATGGCGTTTGTCTCCAATACTGTAGAGCCTCAATATGAATCCAAACAGCGATAACAATGAAAAAGACAGAAATTTTTATTTTTAATGTTAACAAAATTATGAAAAATAATTTAAAAGGAAGAAAAATGGAAAGTTTCTTTTTTTTTTCAACATTCATTTTAGTTACAAAATTCATTAGGAAAAAATGGAAAGTTTTGATTTCTCAATTTTAATCAGTTTATAAAATAATTTAAAACAATGTTTGCAGTTTATGTAGGACTTTAATATTTAATGCCACACATATGCATTATTTTAATGATCGTGATATAAAAGAATTCATGCATTTTTTTTTTTTTTACTGCTTCATGACAATTTTTTATAACTGCGAAGAATTTACACATGACAAAATAAAAACTGTACAAAAATTACAAATCCTGACCCAAACAATACTAACATTATTAAAAGTGAACATCGGATGAAAATTGTCCAGAATCTCCCTTAAATTGTATTATAATTAATTTATGCCTGTTAAAAATAGCAGTATGCAGTCGTTAGCAGTATGTAGTCGATCATCACCTCTAAAGACATACTCAATATGGTCTGAATCTTGCGAACCAATCAGAAAGGCTCGGAATCTGAACCGAGTAGGTATTGTAATATGCGTGCAGCACTTCTGTTAAACTGTACCATATGCAGCGGTGATTCGTTTCGAGATTTGGTTTTTTTTAAATGAGATTTTGCAGTAAAAATTTCAGGTTTATTTAAGAATATTATTAGGGGCCCGGGCAACGCCAGGTGGATCAGCTGTGTGAAATATTACTATTGATACATTTAGTGATTTATCCCTTGCTTTAGGATAAAAAAAAATGAACTTGAAAACTTGATTAAATGAATTTAAAATTTTATCCTTTTTTATTCTTTTCTTTCTCTTTTTATCAAATTTTCATATCATGACTTACAGGAGAAAGAAGCAGATGTGATTGTAAAAGTTGTGAGTTACATATATGTTTCTTTGTGATTTTTATTTTCCTTTTGTCGTCAAATAATGTGATTTTAAGCCAAAAATGCATATGTGTGGCATTAAATTGTTGATGATTACAATAGGTTTTTTTTCAAATTATTATCATTTTTGGAAAACATTTTAATATTCAATTTAAATCATGTAGGTATGAGTTATTCGAATCAAATATTTAAATGGTATGAATTTCTGCCACACATACATATTGGGGTACACGACATTTCAGTCCCGCCATTTCGGTCCCGCCGTTTCGGTCCCGCCGTTTCGGTCCTGAGACATTTCGGTCCCTGGCCATTTCGGTCCCGAGACATTTCGGTCCCGAGACATTTCGGTCCCTGGCCATTTCGGTCCCGAGACATTTCGGTCCCTGGCCATTTCGGTCCTTAGTCATTTCGGTCCCTTGCCATTTCGCTCCCTTGTTATTTCTTTACCGGCCACCTTATAACTTCGTTTCTGATTGATGAAGGCCCACTAAACGCTGTAAGCTCAACATTGTTCGGGCTTTTATTAATATATTTATTCTCCTGCCCCCCCCCCCCCCCTCCCTCAAATTTTATACAAAGCTGAGTATAATAGTCCAATAAGTTTAATCTACTGTAACTCGTGATAATAAAATAACAGCGAGTTGAAAATCCGATTAAATAATGTTATAAAATTTTAAACTGTCTTTATTATTATTATTTAACAGAAGAATATTTTAAGTTTTATCATATATTCTTTATATTAGGTATTTTATCTATACTATGAACTAAAATACATATTTTATTGAATGTTTTCGCACACTTTCTTAGAATCTTTAAATTAGGGATTTCGTAACTAGGCGTGCTACGAAAATTTTTTGTTTAAAAAAATAAAAATGCTCCAATGATCTTTTTTTTTATGTAATAATTATTGGTTGCAATTTTTTTTTCTTTTTTACAGTTTTCTCACTTTATGAAGACAATTTTTGTGAGTTAATTTTATTGAAAGTGGGCCTATTTCTTTGTAATAAAATGATTATTTTTTAATTTTATATAATAATGTAACTATAATCTTAAATTTATTTTCAATTTTTAACTGAAGCGACAATTAACAATTTTTAACAAAGCGTTTTTAATTTATCGTTTATTTATTTATTTATTTATTTGCATTACCTTTTCGCTCCCACTTTCACAGAGAAAAAAATTGATAATTCTTATTTTAATTTTATTATTAATTGAATTAATAGTTTTAAATTTCAGTAATTTTAAATATAAAATAAATAAACAGGTAAACAATAAGTTTCAGTTTATAACTACTACAAGACATAATGATAAATAGAATATAAAACAGATTATTTATTGAGTTTATTTAAAGTAAAATTCGAAATGCATATTAATAATTTCACCAATTTAATTAAATAAAGATTCATTAAATTAAAAATATATGTATGTAATAAAATATTAATTTAATTTTCATTTTAAAATCCCTAACTGTTTTGAGATTTAATTTATAGCAATTATTCATCACCATAAGTTCTTATTCAAAAATTGTTAATTATTTCAAAAAAGGAAATTATTATTATTATTATTATTATTATTTTGAAAAATCAGTTAGTAACGTAACGTAATAATTAATTTATCCAGATTCAGATTTAAATTTTCTGAAACAAAGTTATAATTTACAGTTCGCAAAAAGCAATCATATATTAATTAATTACGTTTAAAGAGTAAGAAAAATATTATAGACTAACCAATAAATGAATAAATAACATATTTATTTTGAGAATCCTTATCATTTTTATACATCCTAATGAACTTAATAACATTGTAGTAGCTGAAGTTTAAAAAATATGTTTTCTCATTTTTGCTATAATAACTTCTATATAGTTCTTGTACTAGATTTTAAACAGGTAATTGATAAATAAGTCACTTAAACAATTAATAGTTAGAACAATTTTGAATTCTTATTAATAAATATGTTTGATAAAAATAATTTAATTTTTTAGAGTTTTTTAATTTAACAACATAATTATTAATGCTTTCAAATTTTGTAAGATGATGTTAATAAAATTAATAAAATAAATTATTTAATAAAATAATGTATAACATTAAGTAAATAACAAATCAAAACCGTGTGCAGGGAATTTTTAAATACTTATAATTTTTTTATGTTGGTGTTCCTATAAAATTTTAAAATAATGCATATAAGTACCAGCTAAGTACTACTATTAACCTCTTTTAAGCAAAAATTCTGCATTTCAATCAATGAGGAATTTGCACACATCGGGAAATCAATCAGCTACATATTTTTCTGATAATTACAGACTCATACTTTCCAAAAATTTCACCAAAAATGTAAAATAATGGGTCAATAGTTTTTAAATTAAGCTTAACGTTAACAGAAAAGCATGCGACTGGGAAACGCTGCGTGATTGGCTGTGACGTCATAGTTCACGATACGCCAATGTTTACGTTTTGTTAGCAGGCGTTTTAGAAGCAAGCAAGCAGATTTGATTCTATAAGCCTGTGTTTAGGAAGCATTTAAAATTTTTCTTTCATCCAAATTTATTTATTCTCGTTGATCTTTATTAGATTTCATCCATCTACCGTATTAATGGGAATAAAATGGAATTATTTCCAGTATTAAGGAAAAGTTTCGATTAAAAAAGAAATCAGTTATGTCTGTTACTATATTATTAGTTGTCTGTTTCTTATTATATAGTCTGTTTATATTAGTCTGTTTCTTTTTAACAACTTAATACATAAATTCTCCTTGAAAAATAAAAGTTAAAGATTTTTTAATGTTTCAGTTAGAAAAAATTACACACACACACACACATATATGTATAACAATAATAAGCAAAACTGTTGTCTTAAATCTGCACCAACGCAATGTGCATTTTTGAGAAGACCTATCATATTTTTAAAAATATAAAAGATTTTGTTGCCGTGCATAAATTGCTTTAAAACATTCAATTCTCATGATTGCCACAAATGACATTTTTTATTTATTTTGGTTACATTACCTACCTGTTTTAAAACAACCTGGATGGTGAATTGCTTGAAATACTTGAAAGGTTATTGTTTGGAAATAGTTGTCAATAAAGAAACATTTAATTTCTAAACCCTGATCTCTATGTATGGCTTTGTAAATAATTTTTTCTTTCTTTTTTAATTGTATGTTTACTATACATTGAATATTGAGCTCAAGAATATACGTATATTAATTTTTTTTTTCTTAACTGGTTTGATTTCCATATTTCCTACCGAGTGAAATTTTAAAACAAACTCAATTACTTAAATGTAGATTTATATACAAAATGACCTCACTTCAGGGTCAGACAAGCTTGAATATCAAATCAAAGAATATTAAAAAATAGGCAGAAGTAAGCAAAATCAGAGCACAGACACTGGATTCAACATTGAGTTTGGAATCCATTGTGCACAGACCACACTCTTAACAAGAAATAATAATAATAAAAATAATTAAAAAGAAAAAAATCGCCTTTTCTTGCATTCCATTATGTTATTCTATTTTTTTGATTGCAATACGTTTATATTAGCATATTTATTTGTGCTATTCAACTTTACTAATAGAAAATTGGCAAAAGTTTACTGTTTAGTATTTTTAAATATAAAAGTGACTGATAATTTAAAGCAATTGCACAATTTTGAAACTGTTACAACTGACAATTGGCCAGTAATGAAATTTCCCAGTTTTGCCCTTTATTAAGGCTGTTTTCTTTAACAAATTGATTTTTTAACGGAAAAATATAAAATTGGTAAGCTTGAGTATGGTAGCGATTTGGAATCAAAATATGTTTTCCCCTTTGTGATTTAAAAAAAAATATATATTATTGAGTTGTTGAGTGATTTCGATCATGTGACAAACACGCTGCTTTTCATCCCTGTTTGAGTGGTTATACTTCTTTCTAGCACAAATTCGGTTCAAAATGCCCAGTTTGACACTGTTTTCTGAAGGATATAGTGTGTTTGACGAGAAAAAAATAGAGAAAATGAATGCGATTATATAGTTTCTGAACAACACCTGCTAATTTCATGAATTTCCGAACAGAAATAAATTTAAACTTATGTAATAAAGGAATTTGTCTCCAGTATCGGTACAGCTTCTTATAAACTTGCTAAATATCTTGTTTCCATATTTTCTCCTCTCTCAAGCACTAATTCTTTCACTGTTAAGAATTCTTTTGAATTTGTTAAGAAACTTCACAGTTTTAAGCCACAAGGCCACATGATGGTTTCTTTTGATGTTTCATCATTATTTACTAATGTTTCAGTTCTAGCTCGCTGAGTTTTTTGCACTGAAGAAGAATCTCGATAGTAGATTCGAAACAGCTGTTTGCTCCCTTTCCATTCTTTATTTGTGCATTTATAATCGCTGGTTTTCTATCTTTTAACATTTTTGCATAAAGGCTTTATTTGCTATTTTAATTTTTATGCAATAAAGTTGCCCTTCTGAATTTAAGAGCCTCTATGGGTTTAAAGAACAAAACCCAGGGAAGTACAAGATTTCATATCAAATGCGCCAGTAGTCTAAAAGCTGTGTGTGCAGATTTTTTTTTTTTTTTTTTTTTTCTTTAATAAAAATGATCTTGAAAAGATATTTTTTCCTAACAATAAAGCGGAATTTTCACTCATTTTTCAATCTAAAAATACATCAGTTTCAGGCATGATTATCAAAGCGAATTATAGCTGAAGAATTTTTTATTTTTCTTTAAATTATTTATTTAAATCTTGATCTATAAGTAATTGTTGTTTCATTAGAGCAGTTTTTTTTTCTTCTCCTGTCTTATAACGTCTGGGATATTCGTTTTTAAACATTGACTTAACTGCATTTTCTGCTTTGACCCCCCCCCCCTCTCAAAGAAAAAGAAACGTAACACACACCGCTACTGTATTACCTCCATTTTTTTAAAAAAATGCCTTATATATTCTGTTTATCAAAAAATAAGCTTTAATATATACTCTGTAAAGTATAATTCTCTGCTAAAAAAAATGCATTTTTTTAAGTACACTCCTTTTTTTTACTACTAAACCACTGTATATAAAATTGCGTTAGTATCATTGTGATAACAGATAAAGGAATAATTCCGGATTTAGAATAATTAAATATCATATTCCGCAAATTAAATCATTGCATCTGTTTCAAATAAGAAACTCAGACAAAATGTCTTAATTTGCATACCTGTACTAATAATTAGATAAAATATAGAACTGTTAACAAAAATACATGGTTATAATGAGGATGTAATGTCAGTCATAATAAATAATGTAGTACACAAGGATTTTATAACGAGAGAAAAAGAAAGTCCATATATCACAGTCACTCCGAACGCGTGTCAACAGAGTTGTTGTCATGAACGATGACATCACAACTCACAGCGTAGGAAAAGTATCGTTTTCGCGGCACGGTAAATAGTGCTATATAAAAACCGTTATAAATCGATAATTACAGCTCAAAATCAAAAACAATTTTCACTGCCCGTCATGTCTGTTAGTTTTCTATTGTTTTTAAATAAAATTAAAAAATGTGAAAATTCCTCATTGTCAACGCCCATCTGAACAAATGGTCATCTTTATACAAGATAGCTAGAAGAGCTAAGTAGTTATCTTTATTCTACTTATCTTGATCTTTGTACACTTGTCAGATAAAATCCCTCATTCTATTTTCTATACAATGTTCTTTTCACTCTGGAGTTCAAATGCAGACGAACCTCCGACATAGTCGCTCGCATTTTTTAGAAGAAATATGAATGTTTCGAAAAGAACAACATTTTTCGGTGTTTTTTATTCCTCTCGCTGTTATCTTCATTTCAAACGTTTTTAGTATCAATGAAACCAGTATAAAAAGTAGAATGGAGTATTTTTTATCCTGATTAGTACAGCTTATGAATGACATTGAAATACTAAAAACTTATAAGATAACTAAATAACATTGATAGATAAGATATTTACCCCCTAGAAATAATATTTTAAGTTGCTTTTTAATTTAACTTACTTTGGCAGAAGGCTTTTTTTTCATATTTTTTATGCGAGTTTTTATATTTTAATGTTAAAAATAATTATTTTATATAATAATATCAGCTTTAAATGAAATGGCAAATTTCAATACGCATTACATTAATTATTTTGTAATTAGTTTCATTAAGCTGGTTTTAGAAAATATAACAGAAGTATGCTAAACACATATGGTCTCTAAATGACAAGATTTCTTTATTAAAATAAAATTATAATTTTTCTCCATTTTAAATGGAATTTTACGTAAAAATGATTCACTACACATTAATATTTTGAGATTCTATATTATTTATTATATTTTAATTTTAGCTTTTTATTTATCATATTAAAACAGGTAGGATATTTAAATTTTACGTATTTAAGTCAAATAAAGAATAAGGGAATATTTGAAATATAGAATTTTAAAAGCGAAAAGAACAGTTTATGTTTATTAGAAATTTTAACTTTTGTATCCCAATTTAAGAGGCTAATTCAGTGAAGTTTAAAGACCCTTTCGCAAATGTTAATCCTATGGAAGAAATTTATAAAGATTTCTTGGTTGCTTTCAATATTTTTAAACAATTCTTTTTGCATTGAATAGCTGAGATCGATTTGTATGCCGACCGTTTTTTACTTTTTAACTTTGATTGCAGGTTATTTTTGTGGGGATGTTTTCATTTTCGAAACCAGTTCCGAGAATAAAAGTGTCTTCATTAAAGATATCGGGAAAAAAATAAAAAAATAGTATTTGTACAAATTTATTTTAGCTATACATTGAAAAAAAAATCATTCCAAAATATTGAAATGCAGCAAATTTACCTTCAAAGATTTCTACCAAAGGATTAGCGGGCCTTTTAGTTTGACTGAAGTAGCCTCTTTACAGATAAGTCATTTGTTTAACACTAAATCTAGTGGCGTCAAATGATACTTTTTTTTTTTTTTTTTTAAAGATTTGACTTGTGTTTATTTCGCTCTTAGTTTTTGAATGTAATAAGCATAAAAAGTCTTTAGTGTATTAAAAATGATTTGTAATACCTGCATTGTTATATGTAAAAAAGTTGTTACACGTAAAAAGTTATTTCGTAGCAATAATTGTTATCTGTAAAAAGATTAACGCAAACTTTTAAATAGTTTTTTAATAGCGAAATAAAATAATTATTTAAAAAATAAAAAAGTTTTAGTCAGTCCCTATGCAGAATTTAAAAAATAATGTGGCTTTATCACAATTCCATGTTAAAATCCCTAAAAAAAAAAAAAAAAAATTTCATGATAAAGGAACTTTTATATAAATCCACAGGACACTACTTTTGCCGTATGAAATTTGCATGGCGTTTGGATCCGCTGCAATATGTTTGAGTTTGGATCCGAGTTATACGTGTAAGCGGTTTTTCGGTACTTGTTACTTCTAATTAATCGCATTACACTAAAATTTTATGTGGCTTTCAGTTAAAAAACCAGTGTTGAATTCAGACACTTTTCTTCGGGAGAGACTTCTGTGGCTCCGAGGGGGAGAATTACACTTTTTTACCACTGAAAGCACAAAATCTCAAAATTTCCGGGGGGGGGGAGATTTGATAGCTCCGGGGGGAATGACCCGCCCCTGAATTCAACACTCTAAAATGTTCCCTATAAAATTATGTCAGATATTTCCCGTGCACAAAATTTCAGTTTGCTGGAGAAGGGACGGAAATGTCTGAGGACCGAAAAATCCAGGGACCGAAATGTCTCGGGACCGAAATGTCTCGGGACCGAAACGTCTCGGGACCGAAATGGCCAGGGACCGAAATGTCTTGGGACCGAAACGTCTCGGGACCGAAATGTCTCGGGACCGAAACGGCGGGACCGAAATGGCGGGACCGAAACGTCCTGCTTCCTACATATTGTACATTAATGTTATACTTTTTAAAATCTTTTTCATCATAATTTTGAAATATGATTAACAAATACAACCTTTTTTTTAAACAAATATTTTTTATTGTTTATTTAATTTTTCTAAATTGCCAGACTTTCCTTCATTCTAAAAAAATCCATTTTTTCTGGTTTTGCTCCCCCCCCCCCTCTCGGCCATTACAAATGTATTCAAATATTTAGAACTCTTAATTTTTTGAAAATTTTCTACCCTATTTATTATTTTGCAGTAACAATTATAATAATCTTAATTATCTTTTCTTAAATTTATATATCACTCACCTCCTTTTCCTAAATTTACAATCAATGAAATTCTTTCATTTTTTCTACTCCATATTTGTTATTTTGAAGTAGATTTGTTCTGTAAACAATCAAAACTTATTTGGGTTCAAAAATCTTCTAAATATTCTTGAATTTTCTTTTTAAAATTTTTATTACATACTTAGAATTATAGAATAAAGAAATATTGAATTCAAATTATTTACATACTATGTACAAAATGTATAATATGTACAAAATATAAATGCTTTTACCTTGATAATTTTTGATCATCATACTAAAAACTGGAAAGATGATCCTTTATGCATTTCTGCGTGCCTTTTCATAAAATTAACATAATTCTTCAATAAAACTCAAGACACGCACGACAAACAAAAAATATAAACATTCTCTCTAAAAAAATTCTTTTTCCCATTCCATCAAAAATTGATGCCAACTTTTTTATCTAAACTTTTAACTCATCTCGTAAGATAAAAAATATAAAAAGCAAAGCAGACGAAAAAACAGCTTCGCTTCCATAGCAACGAGTCGCGTCTTATAAATAAATTAAATATCACAATTGCAAATATGCAAACGATTTTCTGTGAATAAACTGGGATAACTTAATTTATCAATTCCTAACATACTCCCACCTTTAATTTAGGCGGAAGCCAAATTAAACTTAAGATCACTTTTGATCAAATTAAGCCCTAATTCAAAATAAAAAATATGCAAATAAATAAAGATAATAACTAAACAATAATAAAATAATAATGAAACATTTAGAGTTCTAGAAAAGTCAATTCAGGGTTTTAGAAAAGTCATTTCAGAGTTCTAGAAAAAGTCATTTCAGAAGTCTCTGTACTACTCTACCACTTCTAGTTTTACTGTTACTCACAGTCTGGATTACAGGGTCATCAGGACTTGATATCTCTAATGAGTACAGCTTACGAAGTGGACGCACCAAGGTCCCTGAACTTGTTTTAACTTCAGCCACTCTAGCTGCTCCATCTCGACTTGGGAAAATCTTTACAATTTTTCCTATAGGCCAATAAAGTCTCTTTTGGTTTAGTTCTATCAAGACTACTTCACCTAGTCTGACAGCTTGTCCTTTCTGTTTTGATTTTTGGACCAATTCAGCTAAATATTCTTTTCTAAATCTATTTCTAAGTTGTTGCCGAATATTTTGACAGTGTTTATATCTAGATTGAAGTTTCTTTGAATCTATTGCATCTAAATCAGGAACACCTATTTCTTCAATGTCTTGCAAAAATGATGATGGAGTCAAAGGTATAAATTTATCTGTTTCTTCAAAAATATAGGTTAGAGGCCTTTTATTTACTGTTGCTTCGACATCACATAGAACAGTCATGAGTTCTTCAAAAGTTAAAGTTGAAGTGCCGAGTGTTCTGATCAAGGGAATTTTAACACATCTAATCAGACGCTCCCACCATCCACCCCACCAAGCTGCTGCTGGAGGGATGAACTTCCATTTAATAGGAGACAGTTCTTTTGAAGAAACTATTGCATTCCAATCCAATGATTTTAAAAGGTTATTGGTTCCTCTAAAATTTGAGCCATTATCAGAGTATATAGTAGTCGGCCTTCCTCTCCTGCATATAAATCTTCGAAGTGACTGAATGAATCCTTCCGCTGAGAGACTGGATACAAGTTCCAAATGTATTGCCCTATATACTGCACATGTAAAAAGTACAACCCAAACTTTGGATCTTTGCTTTACGAAAAGAGGGCCAAAAAGATCAGCTCCAACAACTTCAAAAACTTTGGAATCTCTGACTCGATCTAGAGGTAGGTGGATTGGAGGTGTAGTATATGGCTTTGTAGAGTATCTTTTGCATCTGTAACACTTAGACAATTGACTTCTAATAATGCGTCTAGAAGAAATTATCCAATATTTTTCTCTCAAAATGGATCCAACTGTTTGAAGTCCAGCATGACAATTCTTTAAATGACATTCTTGAATCAGACAATTCACTACATGATGTTTCGATGGTAATAAAATTGGATATCTGAAAGAAAACTCGTCATCTCGCTCTAATATCTTTGTTTTTACTCTTAACAAACCTTCTTGATCTTTCATAACCTTTAATCCTTTTATTGCATCAGTAGTATTACCAAAACTTTCAGATTGTATTATTGACCAGAGCGACCTTTCCGCATCTTCTTTTTCTTCAATTGACAATTCTGATGGAAAACATATATTTCGATTTCTGCACTTCATTATGAATCTCTTCACCCAACATACGACATTAATAAATCTACCAAATTTTGAAATTCTACTATATATCATAAATTCATGTGAATTAGAACATAAAAGAGTAGGTACTGCAGTTTTCTTCTTTTCCATCATTACTAATTCTTCGTTGGGGCTTGTTTCTGAATGTGGCCAATTTTCTTCTGATAACTTCAACCATTCTGGTCCCTCCCACCATCTCATCTTCAGCAGCTGTTTAGGACTACATCCGCGAGAAGGTAGATCAGCAGGGTTGAGATGACCAGGTACGAAGTTCCATTGTTGAGATTCGGAAAATTTACAAATTTCTCTAACTCTATTGCCTACAAACGTTCCCCATTGATCATTTCTTCGAATCCAAGCGAGAACAGTCGAAGAGTCGGTCCAATACTTTACTGGTATGGAAATACAATTAAAGGCTTTCAAAACAAATTTAGTCAACCTTATTCCTAAAATACAAGCAAGAAGCTCTAAACGTGGTATGGTTACATTTTTCTTTGGTGCAAGACGAGACTTAGCTCCTAAAAGTTGTACAAAGACTGCGTCTTTATCTTCACAACGTAAGAAAACTGCTGTTGCATAAGCTCTGGTACTTGCATCACAAAATGTATGAATAGACCATTTTTCTTTACAACCATAGCCTACACGTCTATTTATCTTCACGTCATTTAAATACTTGAGTTCGCTATACCATTTTTGAAAATTATTCCGGATTTCTTCTGGAAGTGGAGCATCCCAATCTAATTTCGTCGACCAGGCGTCTTGAATTATCAGTTTGGCTGGCAACAGTGCTGGGGCTAAAAATCCTATTGGATCAAAGATCCCCTGGATTACAGCTAATATCTTTCTTTTCGACAGATTTTCTATCTCATCACTAAATTTATGAGCTATCTTCAAACTATCTTCCATTGTGTCCCACTTCAACCCTAAAACCGGAACTATCGTTGTTACATTTTTTCTGAGCACCTTCTTTTCGTTAAGGAAACTGCTGTCTTCACTTTTAATTGGTCCGAATTCCCACATTCTTAATTCCATTTTCGCATCAGCCATGATTTCTGTAGATTTTGAAATAAAATTTTCTAGTTCAGGCACATTGTCGACTGAAGTAACGCAGTTATCTATATAGTATGATTTCATAAGCTTCTCAGCTATCTGTTTGTTTTCTTCATCAACATTACTCAAATGATATCTTATAACTGCACCTAGCAAAAATGGGCTACAAGTTGCTCCAAAAACTACTCTATTGTGTTGATAAACTTGAAATTCGTCAGGACTCTTCCACCATAAAAATCGCAAGAAATGCCGATCTGATTCTTTGACTTCAATTTGAAGAAATGCTCTTCTTATATCGGCTACTACCCCAATAGCTTTCTCACGAAATCTTATTAACACTGCAGGAATTTGCTCGATGACGTTTGGTCCTTTAAAGAGACAATCATTTAAAGAAGGAGACCTCCCTACCTTACACGATGCATCAAAAACTGGTCGAACACTTGTAGTAAGACTATCTGGTTTGATGACGGGATGATGAGGTAAAAAATGTCCTGGAATCTTGAGTGTTTCATCTGGTACTTTACTGATAACGCCTTCTTCTTCCCATTCACAAAAAACTTTAGCATATTCTTCAAACATTTTCATTGATTTTAATTTCTTTGTTGAATTTATCAATCTTCGTTCAGCTATTTGCCTATTTGAGGGAATCTCACGTTCGCCGTTAATCCAAGGAAGACCTACAATATAGCGACCTTCTATATTTCTATCAACTTCTTTTATAAAATTATCATGAGCGAGTTCTTCTTCTTCTGCTTTAGAAAAAGTTTGACAGGGATCTGTTATACCGATTGTCTCTAATTTCCATAATTCTGGAATCTTCATATCTTTTAAAGCTAGGCTCGTGATAAACATATTTCCATAATTTAGACAAGACTGTGATGTACTTTCTAAACGACCACAAAGTGTCCATCCAAACTTCGTCTCTATTGCTGTAAGACCGCTCTTCAACTGTTTTACTCGACCTGTAAGAAGTTGTCCGTAGTAATCGCTACCAATCAAAATTTCAATTTTTGGACTTCCTGTTCCTAAATCTGTGATCCATAGCTTATTTTGTTTAATCTCTTTAATTACTGATTCTTTCGGTATCCGAAGAATATTATTACAAATTATATCTTGATCTAAAAGTTCTAAGACTTCTTTCGTTTGTTTCTGTCTATCAGAAGAACTTAACTCAACTTGGAATTTATTGTGAGATTTAGCTTCTGTTTGCGTACCACCAAACAAAGTGTGTACAATAGCTTCAGAAGAAATGGGATGTAAACCTAGCTCTTCAGCTGTACTTTTTAAAATATAGCTCTTTTGCGACCCACAATCAAGTAACGCTCGTACGTTCTTTGTTATTCGACCTTTAATAACTATTTCCAAAGTCATAAGAGCTACTTCAGCAGAACACTGCTTATTTGCTATAGTGCTTTGAATTACTTCTGGGGTCTTAGATGTATTTTCTGGTTCTTTACACATTGAAATTTCAGGGCATAATAACTCGGTATGGGGTTTAGAACAAACGTGGCAACGAATAAAAACTTTGCAAACTTTAGCGTGGTGACCAAAACGAAGACATTTTAAACAGCAATTTTTATTCTTAATTTTGGCCTTCCGTTCATTAAAGGAAAGAGATCTAGCCCTAACACAGTCCTTGCTTTCATGAGATTTACTGCAAAATAAACAAAGGCGTTCTTTTGCGCTAAATAGCCCTGCCGCAGTAGGTATTTTACTTTCTGCTTTTCTTAACTTTTCTTTAGGTTTGTCTTTAAAGCCCAGCTCTATAAAACTCGATTTGGCTAATTTGAATCTTTCCTCGTTTGCAACTTCTTGTTTCAGAAATTCCATCAAACTTACTATATTTGCTTTTGTTGACAATGCATTATTATTACTAACAGTGTTTGATGTGATTGAAATATTATATCGCTGCCATGCTTTTAATACATCTTCCGATAAGCTAGATTCTATCATGGGATAGAGCCACGCCGAATTGCTTTCTAAACTTAAACCCATTGATTCTAACGATCTTAAATATGCCTCGACTTTCGTGAATAAATCTGATAAGGGAAGTTTATCTTTGCCGTGCGCCTGTACATTAGCTACAATCAATTTTAGGAATTCTCTAACGTACACTTCTATTAGTAAATCTTTATTTCCAAAACGCTCTTGAAATGCCTCGACAGCTTTGGAGTAATTAACTGCGGTCATTGGATAGCTCTCTAACAAACGCCTGGCACTGGTTCCAGGTTCTACCGATTGGATAAGATACTGAAATTTGTCACTATTATCCAAATCTATGTCTTCATGAATTTTCTGAAACTGGGACCAAAATGAAAGATAATTTATTAACTGCGAATCGAATGGCTTAATATTCAATTTAGGTAATTTATAATGCTTTGATTTGGAATAACCGTAATCTGTGCTTTTTTCACTATTATCTTGATTACGTTTATTTTTATCCAATACTTCACTAACTTTACGCTTAATGGTAATAAATTGATCTGAATAACTTTCATTTTCCACTACTTCATTTTCAATAGCCTCTTCATCGCATTTATCATCATCTAACATGAGTTCAATTATAGCTTCATCAATAGCTTTAATTTCATGAATCAAATTTTCTAATTTACTAAAACCGTCTAAAATTTTGTCCTTATCTAATGACTCGCTGTTAATTTCTTCATTCAAAACATTTAAAGTTCTGGTAAATGACGAACGTAGTGGTGTACGCTTTTTCTTTAGCTTATTCATCTTAGAAAAATTAAGTAGTAATGCACAGCTTATGAAAACACTATACGCTATAAAAACAATTCAATATCTCAACAGTATTATTCAAATGTCCGTGCTCGGGGCGCCAGATTTGTTCTGTAAACAATCAAAACTTATTTGGGTTCAAAAATCTTCTAAATATTCTTGAATTTTCTTTTTAAAATTTTTATTACATACTTAGAATTATAGAATAAAGAAATATTGAATTCAAATTATTTACATACTATGTACAAAATGTATAATATGTACAAAATATAAATGCTTTTACCTTGATAATTTTTGATCATCATACTAAAAACTGGAAAGATGATCCTTTATGCATTTCTGCGTGCCTTTTCATAAAATTAACATAATTCTTTAATAAAACTCAAGACACGCACGACAAACAAAAAATATAAACATTCTCTCTAAAAAAATTCTTTTTCCCATTCCATCAAAAATTGATGCCAACTTTTTTATCTAAACTTTTAACTCATCTCGTAAGATAAAAAATATAAAAAGCAAAGCAGACGAAAAAACAGCTTCGCTTCCATAGCAACGAGTCGCGTCTTATAAATAAATTAAATATCACAATTGCAAATATGCAAACGATTTTCTGTGAATAAACTGGGATAACTTAATTTATCAATTCCTAACAGATATAAATAGATAATCAGTTTCCTAAATTTCTACTACCAAATCATCAAGTAAAGGGTATTTTTCCCCTTTCTTGAATGTTTAAACATTGTATTTATAAATATGAAACCTTTTATTCAAAAATTCGTGTAATAATTCATCTGTTTATTCAATTTGTAGATCCTTATCATTTTTCCATATTGATCTTTGAAATTTCTTGATTTTTATTTAAGGAAAAATATATGAATCCTATATTTGTAATATGCAGACTAAATGAATTTTGTAAATGGAAGTTGTTTCCTTACAGTATGTTTTGATTTGCCAGAAATTGAAAAAAGTTCAGTTTAAATCAGGTATGGTACGGTAAAATGTATTGTATGGATATGGATTCTATTTCATTAACTATAAAATAAGATAAAAGTATTAATCAATGTTGATATAAAAGTTTTATCTTACATGATTGACAGCATCAGGATAATTCTGTGTTTCCAGACAGAATGCTCCATGTTTCTTGTAAATTTTTCCATCTTTTCCAATTAATGAATTATCTTCAGGCAGAAAATTTGCCGTATAAAACTGAACACCAGGCTGTGTACTGAAAACTTCCATAATACGTCCACTCAAAGGATGTTCAACTCTAAGAAAGAAAGCATATACAAAGAATGACTAAATGAAACATCAAAATGAATTGAGTCATTGAAAACCAGAGTGGTCTAACCCACATTTTAGTGAAAAATGAGTTTAAAGTATCAAATCATTGTATGTCATGCTTTGATACTTGAAATTCAAATCCATTATACATCTATTAACTGTATAATAGATTTTGTTAATTTCGAAACTTTTTCAGCTAGTCAGATTAATAAATGGTCCAACATAACTTGGGTGTCAAGTTGACTGCCAGTTTTAATACCAAATACTAAAAACTTTGAGAGAAAATGTGGCTTGGTCCATTCTAATTTTTTGAAAACTACTGCTTATAACAAAAATAATCATTTATTTATTTTATTAAAAATCAATCATATGTAGCTTTTTAAAGTAAAACCCAAGTAATATAAATATGATTTTTTATAACTCTGAGGTGAAAAAAATAATAAATGGAGCAAAATATAAGATTGATGATTATGATTGTAAAGTTTGCATTAACTTTAATACTTCTGAAGTGCACATGTTGGCACTTTCCAAACGTTAGACTCTCGCCAAGACAGAACTTTTTAAATTGAAAAAGAACGAGTGAGAGTGGAGATCGTGGTGTGTGGAAGATTCTAAGATAACTCTGGGTGCATCATCCGGATTTGTATAGCAGAAATGCGATACATTATTTTTGTGAATTAGCCAAGAAAAGTGTGACGTTGTTTGTATCACCAGTATTCTTAAGATTTCGAAGGTATCAAGGAAATCAGTCTTTACTAAAAGTGGTGTGCATTATTTATTTCCAGTATTCTTAAGATTTCAAGGGTGTCAAGGGAATCAGCCTTTATTAATAATGGTGTGCATTATTAATCATCAAATTCTCTGGCACTGCCAACTTAATCATTATATGCTAGCAGAGAAAATCCTCCTCCGGCAATATCAAGTTTTAATTTTTCTTTTTTACAAACATAGAATAAACTCTTACATAATAAATAAGCTTCGAAAAGGTAAATTGTCCTTGAAAAATTTTTGAAATACAGTCGCTGATGTTGCATAGTTCTACTCAATTCATCATCTTTTTCATAAAGATTTGGCTACTGATTTTCATTTGATTTAAAACATAGAAAATCACTTCAACCATTTTTTTTGCACCACAAGGCTGACATCAAGTCATTGCTTCTGAAGGGAAAAATGCTTTAAAGGCATCCAGATGATATTGTAGGATTCCATTTAAAAAAAGATTACTTGTTAAAAATTGAAAAATAAACATGGAAGAGGATAAAATGCAGTAGCTGAAAATTTTACATCTACTCTAGAGAATCAGAATTTATTTGTAGTATCTTACAAATATAGACACACAGATGTATGTGTTTGTCAAAAATTTAGATCTAAAGAAAAGACAATTACAGTGCTGGAAAAAAGTTTAAGACCACATGTTAATTTTGTTCTTTGGAATAAAATTCTGAAGAGAGTTATATATCTTGAATTTTGATACAAATATGTGATATAATATGTAAATTTAATTCAATTGTAAAAGTTAAAAAGTATTTTTTTTCTACAAGTGTTAAAATCTTGTAATATTAACAAATGGAAATAAGTTTAGGTATTTAGTATTAAGTATTTTCTTTAAATCTAGCATAATGAGAGGATGTCATGAATGTAGTATTTTATGCAGGATTGATGTGTGATGATGTTTATAAGTTAATAGAAGCCATACTTGAAGTTTTGGGATATGTAATGCTGCTTTAAGAGAAATTTGCAGAAAATCCTTTACTGAAAAAGAAAAGAATAAAATAAGGGCTTTTTCAGATTGTATAGTTGAATACTTACAATCAGTTATGTAGAAAATTGAAATCATTTAAAATTTAAACATTTTTAGTAAAAGCTATGTCTTATGTTCATAAACAAAATGCTCAACATAGTAAAACATTGATACCTTGAAAATCTTAATAAAAAATCTTTTGATTACTAGTATTATATATAAATATGTAATGTAATTTAATAAATATAATACACTTTCACATGGCTATTTAAAATAATTTCCCCAAATTTTCTGGCGAGATCTAAATAGTAAGTTTGCTGTGCAATAGCAGATTTAAATATATCTTATTACATATTTTAGTTAAAAGTGCTTCACTAGCAACTAATTTTTTCAATGTTTTCTTATTCAACTTTATATCTTGAGTTTCTTTTTTTATTCTTAAGGGTGTATTTCAATCCAAACTGCTTATTTTCTGATTTATTTTTAAACTCACTTTTGCTGTCAAACACACCAAACTGGCTAATTTTCTTATTCAGAAACTACTCAAGATGCTGTGTTTGTCAATTTTTTGATAAGTGCAGAAAATATTGCAAAAAATGCTGTTAAAAATGGCATTTTGAACCTAATTTTCTGAAGCGTGAGATCTGGGAATGAAAAAAAGGCTCATGCTGAGAAAGTAATTCTTTATAAATCAAATTCTAATGAACTGAGCATAACAGGAAATCACATGGCATCTTGTATGTCTCTTTAAAAATCATCTCAGCAAGTTTCGTGTCTTTACCTTTAAAAATGAGTTTGAAAATGTATCAAAAAATTTCAAGCTGTTGAGGGTGAAAAACTATTTTTTCGAATACACCCTTAAAAGATAATACCCCCATTCAAGAAAATTTTCTTTTACAGAGTGAAAATTATTTGAGCGAAATTTTAAAGGTCACTTTATGTTATTTATTGTAAATCTGCATTTTCTCAATGGAAAATATTTTATTTTAAATATTGAACATTATTATATTAGTCCTATATTATATTAGTCCAAGTCATGAGACTGTCTTAAACAACTAAGAACTGACTCCATCGCTTTTCATATGCAAGATTTCTATTGGGATTGAAAAATAAATTATTTTCTTGAATAAAACTACATAAAAATTGCCATGATGGGAAAGAATTATTGATACTTTTATGTTAGCCAGATACAAATCTCACCAATAGCATTTTTTAACTTGCCAGCTTGCATTTTTTTCAATGTGGTAAATTAAAAGAATGCTTTGAATCTGAAAATAAGTATCATGGTTTGTGGCATTATTTAAACTTTTTCTTTTCTTTTCGTTTAAAGAAAAAAAGATGTGAAAGGTGTAAATTTGAGATGTTTCAGTTTTCTATGAAAACAGTGCATTTTTAAATGAACTGAGTAAAAGCAATATATTTTTAATGAAAAAAAAATGTGGTTAGAACAATGTTTGGCACTTTATCACCTGCGTCCTGCCAACATAAAAATAAAGAGCCCTTAATTTCTCTCTCAGAATCTTCCAGTTTGGCGAAAGTTGAGCAAGTAAATTGAATTATGAATGTACATGATATATTACTTAGCATATGTTTAAGGAGACCAAATTAGCTGCTAAGGGTGGCTAGTGAAATAATAATCACCTACCTAGCAACTTTTTTCTCCAAATTTTCTTCCCCATTGATACAAAAATTATGATCCATTCCATTAGTAATTTCTGATATAATAGATGACATTGTTTTTGGCTGTCTTAAGTCATAGGGAGTTGAATCCACTTTTAAAATTTCTCCTATTATAGATAGTTATAAAGTAAGAAAAACAAAAATACACATATTATTTTTAAAACATGCACATTGATTATTTAAATTGAGAATTCTAAGAAAAAATTACAATTTTACAATAATGACATAATAGCATACTATTAACAACAACTAAAACAAAAGAGAGGGTGAGCAGAACATGTGTCCTGGCCACCAACAGAATATTTACTCTGTTATTCATTTTATACAAAAAAAAACAAATAACAGAACTTGGGTAAAAAAAAAAAAAAAATCATGCAATAGAAATTAGAAATATTTCCTTTTGTTAATTTCGTATTATCTACTTTGAACAGGGCCATATTTTGCCATTGAATGACTGACCATCTAGGAGTAGCACAACAAAGAGCATTTGCACATAAGACAAAACGACCATTTGTTCATAATTGATGTTAAAAATACAAATTATAGAAAAACTTTTTGGTTTTTTTTAAGGCAATTTAAATTCTGCTTTGTTAATTTATTTTATTTTATTATATTTGGTTATGTACTTGTATGTAATGACATATATTTAAAACTCTTACAAACATTAATAAAATAAATATAAAAGTAAAAATATTTAAAAAAAATATTCTATAAGCATTTAATTATTGTCTTAAAAAGCTTGGCTAATTTCCTGACTCTATTTCATGTTGTTTAAAAATATTTCTGTTAAAATGCATTAATTTGACATGACCCCTGTTTATAATAAATTCATTGCTTTGATTTATTCTTGGTAGAAAGCTAGAATTAGTAAATTATCAAAAAACATATAATTTTTGCAATATCTTTTTTTAAGATAAGACCAAAAACTAAAAAAAGCATTATTTAAACTGTCTATTCAGGATTCTTAAATTGCTTTTTCAACGTATAATCATAATTTAATTTAATTAACATTAAACTATTAATTGATCTAAAAGTATATTTAAAAATATGTTTTGCACTCCATCTTTTATTCATATTTTATTTTCAACTTTTTAGTGTTTAAAATATTTCATTGCTTTGATTTCACAATGAGTTGACATATGTTAGTGAGTGTAGTTTGGTGCATAATTAACTCTGTTGTTGTGCAGTTGTAATCATAAATAATACTTGGTGATTTAAATTTAAAAAGCCTTAAAATTTATATGTGAATATGGAGAGAAGTAAAACACACCTTGAAAAAGAACTGCAGGCTTGACTGAAAAGTGTAAACAATATATTGAATATAGAAACTATGTACAGATTAGAACTATTTACAGTAAAATAAAGCAACATCTTTGAAATGCTTACTAAATAAGCATCAGGTGGGCATTTTAATTACATATTTGTTCATCTTCATTTCATCCTGTCGACTATTCCCTTCTTCTGAACTACTGTTACTTTATCTGTAACTGATGTGAGACAGGCAGCAATTAAAAAAAAAAAAAACCTATTAAACTCTGATGCTGCCATCCATTGAAAGGACTGTAAACTCACTAGAGGTAGAAGATATCTACAACTTGGTCATCCTGATGTTCAACTGGTCTCGGGTAAACATTGGCAAGAGCAACTGGAATTTAGGACTGATAACTTGGAAAAGTACTAAAACTGTCAGCAAAAAAAGTTTTATTTTCCTTTTTTTTTTTTTTTAACAATACAATCATTCTGTTGAACATTATTTCTTTTTCAGGAGATAATGATGACTATATGTGTTTACATAACACAAAATTAATCTTTGAATAAAATCTTTAAAATACACTGTTTGTTTCAAACATAAGAGATTATTATTATTATTATTTTAACAACACAAACATACTGTTGAACATTATTTCTTTTTCAGGAAATACTGATGACTATATGAGTTTACATAATGCAAATTGATCTTTGAGTAAAATCTTAAAGTACACTGTTAAGAGACATGAGAGATTAATCTTCATGAACATCTTCAAAATAAACAGTTTAAGTGTTTGTGTCTTTCTATTAGCTCTTGAAAAAGCCACATAAATTGTCAAAAAGTTAAGAGTTCATTTCTAAAAGTCCTAAATTCATCCGTTTTGCTATATGATGACAACAACAGATTTTTTCATTTGTTAAAATATTATCTGATCTTTGTGGGTTTTTAAATATCTTTCTTTCTTTTTAATTTTTTTTTTTTTTTTTTTTTTTTTTTTTTTTTAAGCATTTGATAATAACAAATAATTAAGATCCTCTCATTTTTTTGTGTGTCACAGCTTTTTTGATACAAAAGCCTAAGGGAATTCAATTGGCTCATGGAGGGAATTCAATTGGGATGGTCTCTTAATAGAGGTAAAATTAGCACTGAATTAGTGCGGAATAAATTTCATCCCATGAAAAAATTGCAGTTCAGAGAGGGTTAATTTCTTGAAGAGGGTATTATTTGCTGTACTGCATTTTGATGAAAAATAGCAGATTCAGAAATTTTAAGTGTGCACCAGGGAAGTAGTTGCCAATTTAACTTTAAAAAAATACACCTTTTCTCTTCTAAACTTTTCAAAATTTTTATAGATTATAAGTACAATGTTTCTGAAGTTAGCATATATTTTTCATGCAACAATATTGATGTATGACATTAGTACCAATAATTAAGTCAGAATCAATGGAATTGTCTTTAATAACAAAAATAGAGGTTTCAAATTTGGAATCACTGGAGTTATCAGTTGGTCTGAAAAATTTCTTTCCTAATTCAGTTAAACACATATTTGTTGATTCTAATTTTTCACAGTTTTTAATTTCATTAAAATTACTTTTCTTTAAAATTCTACATTGCATTATCTATATTTATTGATAAAACTAAATTTAGTGAGAGGAGTTAAATTTATTTGTACCATATTTACTTGTGAATGTATCTATTAGAAAATTTTATATATTTTGGATTATTATATTCAAATGACTCATGATCATATCAATTGCAACAGAAACAGAGGGTTTTTATCTTTATTATTACAATTTATACTTTTATGATTATTACCTCCACAGTTATAATTATGTACGGTTATCAGACTTTACTGGTTTAGTTTTAGGTTTACATTCTACTTTGTTTTGGATTTTTTCACGTTACTACAATCAATCCTCATATTTTCATTAAGTTTTGCCTAAATTTATCAATGGTTAAATAGCCATATAAAAAGCATTTCTTAAATACAAAATCAGATCATTAATGACATACTAAATGAACATCTTTGGGATGAACAGCCAGTATACATGCTGGCTTCAATGGCACTCTCAACACAACCTGTACAACAGATATACATGCTGGTGTTGTTGACGTTCACATTTTGAGCGACTGGTATTTGTGCTACAAACTCAGAACGCTTTATTTAAAAAAGTATAACATACAAAAAAAATTTCTTAATCACAAATATTTCTGAACTAACATATAAGGTCAAAAACATTTTTGACCATTAAAAGTTTTGAAAAAAAAAAAAAAAAAAAAAAAAGGAAGGAATAATAATAATAAAATGAAATTTCAGAATCATAAACGGAAAGAGCTTTTTTAAAATAATGAAAAATCATGAATATCAGGTGATTGCTATGTATAAATGCATTCAAATTAAATTCATTGAAAATTAACTTTCTTAAATAACAACAACAAAACATGAAAATCAGCTTATCAGCTCACATTTCTGTGTAACCATACATAACAAGTAATCTAATTAAGCTAACTTTTTTTTTGCTAAACCCAGTTAACAATAATAATATAAAATAGACAGAAATAAAAGCAGAATATAGACCTGTAGGAATTTGGTTTTCATCAACTGGAGTATAATAATCTGCATAGATAGCTATTAAGTGATCATGTATTGATCCATAATCCTAAAAAGGATATATATTTTTATGATTTGTAGAGAAAACAAAATAAAAAGATCATACAGTTATAATGTAATTATATTATAATGTAAATACTAAACATATGTTTTTAAGCATAATACATAAATTTCTTTCTCCCAAAACATACAAAAAAATTTGTTTTAGGATAAATTTTTGTTGATTTTCAAAATAAAAAACGGTGACGTGCAAGTATTACTCACACTCGAAGGGTTCTGTACAATAAACATATGTATTAGTAACTCCTTGGGGACGAGACTGGTATACTTGCCATTTAAAATTGTCAGAATCCTTCATCTTAGAATTTTCAAAAATCATTATCAACAATGCATTTATACTTCAGTTACGACTGGTACCTCCAATGCTCCTCAACACTTTTGCTCAGTGCCCAGAAATTGAAGCTTGTATGTAACAGAAAAATGTGATTTTCTCAAAATATATGTGATCTAGAGTAATCTCTATAGTTTTCCTGCAAGGTTTAAAGTAACATCTATAACCTCTAATTTTTTTCATAATTTTAGTTTCGGTAGATTCGGAATTAGATGGTGGGAAGGGAACATATTTTTGCTCTATATTTTCAACGATATCTCTGAAAATATAATACCTAAAATTAAGATAAATATATTTTTGAATTCAGTGTAACAAAAGCTTTCACAAGATACCCCACACAATATACAAAGAAAATATTTTTTTTCTTCAAGTAGCTTAATTAGCTCCCTTCTTTCTTCCTAAATATATTTGTAAATGTTTAATAATCTGTAAATATGTAGGTCAATAGTCTTTGTTACTTTGCCAATTTAAGCTTTTCATGTTTCATAGTTTCTGAGTAAAATGGCTGTGACAGACGGACAGACAGACACGGGAGTGATCTTATAATGGTTCCGTTTTCACTTTATAAGTACAACCCCCCCCTCCCCCCCCCCAAAAAAAAAAAAAAAAAACTGGAACTTTTTATAGATAAAAAAGATAACTCTAATGACATATTCATTACATTGCAGTATTCTTTTCAACCATAGAAAGTAAGAAAAAAAAAAAAAAAAAACACTGTAAATGAGGTATCAGGATCATTATGAGATATTTCCAGGCCTTCAGCCAAAAAGAGATGATTGTTTCACAAGCCTTCTTTTATGTTATTCAATATTTCTTTATTTTCTATAAAGCAAAAACATATCGCTCATTTATGTGAAACACAAAATTTATAGTAGATACAGTAAACTCCCTCAAATCCACACATATATTATGGATGTAAACAATGAAACATTCAATTCAGATATGGGGACAAAATTTGACTTTTTTAGTTTTATGGCAATTCCATCTGTATTTTAATTTGTAATTTTTGTTAATATTACTGAATTCATGCTTTTTCATGAAGGAAGAATAAATTTATTTCTGAAAAAAAAATCAAGATATTGTTGATATCACTAGTAATCACAATCTTTTTACCAAAAAGATTTATGTATTAATTAAGCCTTTTTGGTTATTAAGTCTGGCTAAACCTGAAATAAAACTTCCCTTTTTTATGATTTTGATGTGCAGTAGTAATGTACTTTTATGAGGCAAGTTTCATTGAATATTTAATCATATGTTATTGATCATTAACTTGACCTTTGCTTTTAATATTTAATCATTTAAAAAATTATCTAAATTTTTAATATTTTAGTTTATTACTTATTTAAATATTTTATTATATTGTAAGCTTTCATTATAGTTTTTATTCCATTATGAATTACATTCAAATTACTGTTTAAAAATGTAAACAAAGCAATGACCAGAAATCCGCAAAACCTCCGGCCCCAAGCTGTGTGGATTTGACCGAGTCTACTGTATCGCAACATGTATAACTATGAAGAAATTCATATATTCAAATAAAAGAGATTGTTTTAATAGTATTTATTTGGTTGTTTTAAAAATGGCAAAAAATTTAATTACTAATGACAACAATCATGGTAATTAATGATGTTAAAAAAATATTTTTATCATTAATTGCACTAATTCAACAAAGACAATTTATGTTAAACTATCTTACCCGATGATAATAACCTTAAATCGAGGGGTTCGACAAACTAGTTTTTGGTGTACCAGATTTATAAATCAAGTTGATTTACCTGATTTCTGATTGATTGATGAGTGTACGCAGATTTACTGATTTATTGGTGATTTAATGCAATTTGTTTGTGATTTACAGATTTATTTGTGATTTACACTCCTCATTATAGCGGTTAGCATTGATCTGATTGGCTCTTCAGATCATGTGATGCAATGATATTGTATATCTCATAGTATTGTAAAAATAACGACAAAAGGAATACCCATTTAATATCATTATTTTTGGACTTGCTACATGCAAGAAAGTATTCGTCATTAATTTCTTTCCTTACAGTTCAGAAATAAGGTACAGAACCATTGTACGTACTATAAAATTTCACAAACAGTACAGAGGAGTATAGTCTTTAAAACAATTACCATCTGTCATGTGCTGCCATCTGTAGCTAAAATATACATTTAATAGAATTTCTAAGTTTAACTTTAAAAATGCAAATTCATTGGCAAAATGATATAAATTATTTTTACAATCAAGTTTACTTATTAATTTTACACTAAAATTAATTATGGTACTACTTGGTTATCCCATTGACCAAAAATTTACCCAAATTATAAGATTAAATGCCAATAATGGAGGATCGTGAATGACACATTCAATGACATTAAATACAAAAAGCATGTTTAAAATGTCATTAAGTGATTTTTATTTCGACTTTTTATTTATATATATATTTTTTTTTTTTTTTTTGTTCTACTAATATGTTTTATCGTTATTTTAAAAAAATGATGCCAATGTGTATAATTTGGCGAAATTGGTCGACGGGATAACCAAGTAGTACCTTAATTATGTATTGTGAAAATTTTATTTCTATAATAATTTTAAAATATTAAAAAAAAGTTTAATTTATTACATGATCATTCTATCAAATAAGATTGTACTTTAATCATATTATTATTTCTGAAATTTTTTATTCGTATTTAAAAATACTTTTTTTAAAGTATGAAATTGCAAAACATAATTACAAAAATATTTTTACAAGCAACAAAAGACAAATAAATAAATAAACTTTATCATAAAAACAATCTTACAAGCAATCTAAAAATTTGTTTTTATCCTAAAAATATTTTTTTTCAAATATATACAAAGGGAAAAATTATAGAAAAAAAAAATGTACTGAAAACAAACCTGTAAATATTTAATTGCTTGAAAATTTTCAAAACGTTTAAAAGAAATGTGTTTTGTTTTAGACTTTAACATCTTAAAAACAGTATACACCACTCGCATTATTCAGAATTCTTTGATTTCTGTTTTAAAATATTTCTTTTTCCATTCTTTTATTTTTAATGAAGGTGGCCTTTCAGAGAATATGTAACCTGATATTGCAAAATCTCTTTCAGATGATACTGATTAAGACATCATTGATAGATACTTTTTGTTAAATCCGCAAGCTCTGGGAAACTGTCGTATGATATATGATCAATGGTGGATTTAATTGTGAGGTCACGGAGGTCATGACTCCCCCCTCCTCCCTAACCAGGAGCGTGTGAAAAGAAAATTGTGCCCGGGGCAAAATTTTCCGCCCCCCCCCCCCAATTTTTTCTTGTGATAGACTAAAAGTGACCTTGGTAAAATAAATTTGGCACCCTCTAAATTTTCGTGCCTGGAGCACCCCCCCCCCCTTTCGCACGGAACTGCTCCGAATTGCAGAAATATTCTAAAAGTTACTTTAAAAATCTAAAAGTTACTTAAATCCTTACTTCCCCCCCCCCCCCCCCCCCCCCAATAATGCAAATGTTTCTTATTCTGTAAAGGTCTACTGAAATCAAAATTGGATAATTTCTGACACATTTATGAAAGCATTTTTAATCTCGAGAAATTTGCAAGTGTACTTATTCGGAAACTATGTGATTAATGGAGATTATGGTGTTTTCCATTTTTAAATAAAAGCGAACTTTTAAAAAAAGCTTTCAAAAAATTTTATGAGATTCAACATTTTAAATTAAATTTACGGACGCGACTGCTAATTGTTCCCTCATGACAACATTTTTGTGGCTGTCAAGTCCTAAAAATCATCGTAAAATGTTAACTTAACAACATTTCAAAATCATTTTTTGCATTTATGAGAAAATGAGAAATATTTCAAATTCTTCATATCTAAATGAAATCTGTGTAAATTTTATATTTTTAGAAATACTAATGCATTTTTTTTCTTTTTGTATTTATAAATGAAAGTGAATTAGCGAAAGTATCAGTAAAATCGTCACTTTAAATTTAAGAGTAACCTTCAACTTAATAATTGATCATGAAGTGATGTGATCCCCCCCCCCCTTCCCAAAGAAAACATAGCCCTCCCCCTCTAAATTGAGGATTGAATCTGCCTTTGCATCACTAACAATGCTTTATCAATAAATGTTTTTTTTTCTTTTTTTAATTTATTGTTGAAACTTTTTTAATTGAATACTTGCTTGGCATAAAAATAAATCACAGTTTGCTTTCAGAAAAGTATATCCACAGTTTACTTCTTTTTCTTTCCATAAAAAAAAAGAAATAAATGAAATCAACAAGCTTAGTTCCTGAGATAGAGCTATTGTGATAATTATGAATAATTCTGCATGGCAGTGCCACCCCTCGGGCGATTTACACCAAAATGTAATCAGAGCTCTATTATATCAAGGATTAAACCACTCTACCAGAGAGCCAACCAAGAAATGGCTAAGGCATGAAACCCTGGCAGAATATCCCTGTCCGCCATCCAACAATGCTACCACAAGCAAACAGAACTGGAAAATCAACGACAATTATTAAAAGAAAAAAAAAATATCAAGGACTAACAGAATCTGAGGTTTTATGAAAATCCGTTCATTGGTTTTTGAGATACAGCTATAGTGGAAATCGTGAAAAAGGCAGCATACAGCGCCAGCTATTAGGCGATATACACCAAAAACTAATCAGATCTAGTTTATATACATAGGTCTAACTGAATATAAGATTTTGTTAAATTCTGTGCATTAGTTCTTGAAATAGAGCACCCACAAAATTTATGTTTGCATAAACATGTTTTTTGGAATCTCTGACCCCTAAAAAGTGTAAATCTATCGAAAACCGGAGTCTGAAAATTTTCATGAATCCAATACTTTCTAATATGAGATTTATTGATTTTATATTGATTTATTACAGGATTTGCAATTTAAATTTTGATTTAATGATCTTAATTTGATTTATAACAGGATTCATTGATTTGTTATAGGATATATTGATTTTACATGGTTTATTGATTTATTACAGGATTTACAATTTATATCTTGATTTAGTGATTGTAGCTTAAATTATTAAAGGATTTACTGATTTACTATCAGATTTATTCATTGTAACTTGATTTACTATCGGATTTATTGAATTTACATTGATTTATTACAGGGTTTATTATTTAAATCTTGATTTACTGATTTAACTTGATTTACACAGCGGTAAATCTGCTGTGTACCAGATTTACAGCGTTGTTGGACCCCTCGCCTTAAATATACCTAAAATCAGTGCTAATGATAAATTATAAAATACTTCCAATCACATTTTTTTTTAAGGATTAATTTGATACTTTTAAAAACTGGTGGTGATATTTTGATAGTGAATGCAGCCTGATTCAGCAGGTATGTATTGTTTTTGCATATTTTCATTTCCGAAACCATTTCAGAATGACAAAGTGTATGGTAAAAACAAAGTTGCAAGAATAACTTTCTAGAATAAAGTTTTTATTTAATATTCATTTTTATTTAATATTGATATTTATTATTCTCTAAAATCTGCACACAATTTACAAATGTAAACAATGACTCTTTCAGGTCAAAATTAAGGGACAAAATTTGACTTTTTTATGTCAATTCTATGTACAATTTCAATCTAATTTTTATTAATATTACCGAATTCATGCTTTTTCATGAAGGAAGAATAAATTTATTTCAGAAATAATTCAAAATATTGCTGATACCACTAGTTGTCAGAATTCTTTTGCAAAATGTATTTATGCATTAAATAAAGCTGTTTTTTAATTATTATTTAGCCTGCCTAAAAATTAAATAAAACTTTCTTGTTTTATTATTTTAAAGCAAATTAATTGTGCACCTTTATGAGGCGAATTTCATTGAATAATTTAGAAAAAAATGCATCGCATTTTTAAAATGAATATTTAATTATACATTATTGATTACTTACTTGACCGTTGCTTTTAATATTTTCATCATTTTAAAAAATTCATCTAAATTTTTATTATTTTAGTCTATTATTTAATTATTTTAATATTTTACTATATTCTAAGCATTTGTTATATTTTTGATTGCATTATAAATTACATTCAAATTACTGTTTAAAAAATGTAAATAAAGCAATGACCTGAAATCTATAAAATTCTAAAATCTGCACAACTTCTGGTCCCATACTGTGCCAATTTGAAGGAGTCTACTTTATTTGCTGTACTGCATTTTGATAGAAAACAGCAGATTCAGAAACTTAAATTTTGCAGAAAAAGGGGGTGGGGCAGGGGAGTGATTGCCAATTTAATTAAAACTTTAGAGCATTAGTACAAAAATAAGTTTATTTAAGAGTTTGTAATGTTAATCTTACGAGGATTTTTTTTTTTTTTTTTTTTTTAAGCTTTCAAATTAGTTATCTCCTTCTTAAATCTTATAATTTTTTAATCACATTTATACTCAGTCACTAGCTAAAAGTTATAAGGTATTAAAATTTCAGAGCAAATGTATAAAATTAAATGTATTTTGTAATTAAAATGTGTATAATGTTAATCTCATGGGCAGAAAATGGAAAAAACAAAATTCACCAAAAGTGACTTCCAGAAACTAAATATAGGAAGGAGGCATTTATTTTTTTAAAAATGAAAGTATAAGATTTAATCTTATCAATATTTTGAATGAAGAGGTCTTTTTTTAGGATCGTATAGTGGAAAATTTAATAAAAGGAGAAGTAGCTGCATTATAATTTTGAATAAGAAAGAATAATTGATATTTAATAAGTTATCTTTAATAATTAAAGGATAAATCAAAATTAATTAGAATTCATATGCATACACATGCACTAAAAAAGGACATACATAAAATAATGAAACAAATATATTATTGAAATCATTGCATATTTATTAATTAAATATATGAAAGAAAAACACTCAAAATAAAATTATATATATAATCACAAAAATTTGCTGCAGCAAAATTAGAAGGATTATCTAGATTGATTATGAATATTTGTTGGGAACATGATTGTGAAAAAGCACCTGGGGTATTTGTGCCTATATATTTTCAGACCTCATTAGCATACTTCACATTGGACCTAAAAAGCATGTGCTATTGGAGTGTAGCAGAAAATTTAATTCTTAATTGATCCTTGTATTTTACCAATCAATTCGGCTGATTAAAAGCTTAAGAACTTTTACATATCACTATTATTCAAGTAACACTCATATTTCTTTGATCATATTTCCACCTGCACATTACTAGTGCAATTATGGCCTTTATCACAATCTTTCAGCAATTTCATTTTCTTTTAAAGATAATTAGAAAACACACGAATTATGAAGAAACCGTCGGTCATCACTAAACTTGGTCTTCTTTGATTCCAATTTAATATACAGATCTATGCGCCTTCGATCCTTTTATCGATGAATACATTAGAATTGAAGCGAAGAGGAACTCTTTCACAAGTCTGATGATTCATGAACTTCCTTCGGCATCTTTTAGCTTGTAGAAATCATATTGGTAGTAGAACATTGATGCAAAAGATCAACATTTACTAAATAAAACTCACTAAAAAAATATATAAAAATACATCACTAGCCCACGCTACAGAAAAGGCTTTTTTACGACCCAATCTGCAGTGTGGTCTTCTCGCGTCTCTTCGTTGCTTGCCACCTTTTTTACCACTGATGCCAAAACGTTTGAAAGGACAAAGGGAGAAAAAGTGGTTTTCCTCCGTGGCTGCTTCTTGTCTCTCCCTTCGCACACTGGAGTGGAATACAAGTGTTTTCTCCCTCTTGCGTATTGCATACTGCCTGTGGGAGAAATGAAGTCTTGTTTACTTTTGAAAGGCGTTTGCTCTGCAGATTGATTTCGTGAGTTTTTTTATGTAAAAAGGTGTACTGGCAGTTCACTGTTTATTTTGAGTTTTTAAACACTTGTTTATTAATAAGTAGAGACTTTTTCTCTACACTAAACTTTATCAAAGTGTTAATATTTGTACTTATTTTAATAATCTGAATCATTTGGAAAAAAATGGACATACACACAATTCGTTTTTTTTTTTTTTTTTTTTTTTTTTAAATTTGAGCCGATGCATAATTTTGAAATATGTTAAAAAAGGGAAAGTCTTTGGGTACAGAAAATATATTTAAAAAATAATTATTATTGTCTCAACTTTTCAGAATTTTTATTTTTTAAATAATTTAGTTATTCTATTTCACACAATGTGGTGCTAGCAGAATAAGAGAAAGTTAAGTTTAATTTGTCTTACCTATTTAATTTGTTTATGATTGTCATATGAGAAAATATGAAAAAGAATTTAAAAATATAGTAGTTATAGTGCCAACAACATAAAATTATGTTGATATTTACTGAAGTAAGTGGTGAGTGGACAAAAAGGCAAAGTTTAGGACTGGATCATTAATCAATATATCGTCAATTATTGATATATTTTAATTATCGCAATAACAATATCCAAGCTCTGATTCTAAGAACATATTCCAATACTGATATCTAAGCTCTTACTGTAACCAATACATCAACATCCCAAGAACAGTTTTTTACAGCCCCGTCACTTCAAACACCAGAAAACAGTACCGAATATTCAGTGCCAATGTTAAAATTTCTTTGTTACCAATGGTTTCATCTTTTCCACCAATGTCCTGATTCATACAAACTACAATATATTCCAGTGATCTGTCTTTAATTAATATTCCTATACTTCCTAATACATTCTCTACATTTTTTTTAACTGCAAATTTCACTGTCTTGTCTGTTTTTTACTGTATATGCTGATTATTGTGGATCCTGTAGTATTACTTATTATATCTAAGCCACTGAAAAGTCTGGCTCTAGAGCAACCAATCACTGTCAACTCATGGTTAAGTTTCTCTTTCTGCTTTTTTTGTTAAATTGGCAAAGTCTCTCCATTCATTTATTGACTGCTTTTGAGTTAAGCTTCTTAGCTACTGAAATTTACACCTAGTGATCATTCGTATTATATTTATCTTATCTGTAGTATTATCGGTAAAATGAAGGTTTCTAGAGTGAATTTATTATACCCTGTCTTGATATTTTAAATGAAAATAATGCTAAAAATGAATATTTATATATAATAAAAATAATAATTAGTATAAAACTATTTTTAAATATAATTTGAATACTCATATTTCAAAAATTTGATTTAACTATATTTATTTAACAATTTGATTGAACTATAACAATTATTCAACAAACTTTTTATCAATTTAAAAACTTTAATTTCAAGATTATTTTCTTCTCAAATATAATACACTGAACATGGATTTCTTTAGCGTAAAATTTAATGATGAAAAAGTTCTGGTCAACAAAATAGAAACATTCATGTTAATAAAGTTAATTTTTTTTTCTTTAAACACTAGACTTTTGAAATGTAACAGTAACTATTATCAACCAGCTGAGTAATCAGTATTTAGCTGAATAATTACTATTCATGAATCAATTTTTTTTAATCAATCAAAATTGCTTTTTGATGTATCCTTATCTATATGTTTTTCTTCAATAAATTACTTATGATTCAAATTATTTTAAAACTTTAATTAACTATTGTATATCAATAAAAAATAAAATGTTGCTGCATAAACCTTCTAAATAAAATTACCTATAACATAATACATTATTGCTCATGAAAATGAGCTACAATAGTATTTTATGCATTAAAATGAAATATACTTACATGACCTCCAAGATTAAAATAGGAATGATTGGTCAAATTTATTGGAGTTTTGTCAGTAGTTGTTGCATTATAATTTATGATGACATCATTATTATCAGTAAGTTCATATGTTACTGAACAATTCAATTCACCAGGATAATTTTCTTCTAAAGCAGGACTTGTGTAAGAGAAAACCACTTTATTATTAACAATGGCACTATCCCATAAAACCTGCAATAATTTAATAAAAATAATATTCATTAGTTGAAACTTTAATACTTATTAATTTATAGTATGTTGTGGGAAAACATTAACATTATATTTTAAAAAGTTGTCTATTGAAAGTTCCTCATTAAGACAACTTTTTATATAAGTTGATCACAATTTCCTCAGTGTTTTTCCCTTCTAAATTTCTATTAACTCTACTTTTTTTTCAGAATTTTTATTTAAAAAAAAAAAAAAAAAAAAAAAAAAAAATTATTATTATTCTTAGCAGTAAAAGTGCTTGTAAGAAGACTTTTTCATTTAAATAACAGGATTTCTTCACCTTTCGTTACAAAATGTAAATTTTCACAAAAAATATAACAAATTTCATTATCTATAACTTTCCAAATACTTAAAGATTTAGGTATGTTACATAAAATAGTGTCCACTGACAGTGTAGAAAAAAAAGTGTCTTATATTTACAGGTAAAACAATTCTAAATAACTGCAATGGGAAAGGGGGATTAGGGGTGATTTAACATTTAAAAAGATACATTTTGTCCAAACCATGTGTATAATTTTCATGCTAAGATATTGATGTTGTGTTGTAAAAATAAATTGTGCACATAAAAAAAAAAAAAAAAAAAAAAAAAATTTGAATTCTAATTAAACACATATGCAGATACCACAAACTTGCAATTCACAGAAATTCGGACTTGACAATTTAAAGTTAACCTACATTTCTCATGTAATGGAAGAAATGAACAGACAGTTTTCATTTCAAACTCGAACTTTAAAATATAAATGCATAGAAGCTTGTTCTTTTAAAGAAAATACCAAAGATTTTTGTTTTGACTATGAATCTATTAAATAAAAGAATTTTGTTCAGATGTGGATATTGATGATGCCATCACCAATTTATGCATTATTCAAGCAAGTAGTTTAAAATGAAAACATGTCAGACATTGTATTTTTTTTTAATTAACTAACCATAACTATGTATTTTCAATAATTTACAAAGTTATGAATGTTGTTGTTGAACTGTCTGACACAAGTTTACCTTGTAAAAATAGATTCAAATCCTAAATTTCAATAAATTTTAAATTCAGAAATTCCTTTAAGGACTTGTGACATTTGGTGAAAGATGGAAAATAGTGATTGTATAAAAGCCTGATTTTCTTCCTTTTTTAAATTAAAAAAACCTTTTTGATAATTATTCTGAGTTATTGATTAAATTGCTTCAATGTTACTTCATCATGTCTGTATTACTTTAAATAGCATGTAAAATAACAGTGGATTTTAAAGATGATTTTTTTTTCTCATTCTCCTCTACAAAAAATTGAATTTCAAGCCCTGTAAAAAAAAAAGCCATCTAAAGTTCATAAATATACATGTTGCATGCAAGAGAAAATTCAATAAATAAAAATAAACATGATTCAAAAACATACCTTATTGAAGCCTTTGATACCCCCATGCAAATGATTCGGGCCATTATTAATTGATAATGAATACTCTTTTCCTAGTAGACAAAACTTTCCTTTAGCAATTCTATTTGCGAATCGTCCAACAGTGCATCCTAAATAGAATGTATCATCTACGTAGGCTAAAGGTAAATAATAAACATTATTATTTACACTTGTAAGAAGGGTAGTAATTTAAGTATAAAGCTAAGTATAGTTAGCTATAACATAGTTTAAGTATAATTAGCTCAAGTATAAAGTACATGACATAGTAGCAGCTATGTTTAAAATAACTTAACAGCTTACAAGAAATAGTGTCATATCCCAGAACAATGTCATCAAATTTACTTCTGGCATTAATTTTCAATGAAGTAATCGTAGCCCCATAATTTATAACTTGCAATTTTACAGTATCATTTTGCAGTGTAAATCGTTTAACGGCAACTTTCCCCTTATCATTATTGATTACGTATCCGAAATTGTCTTCAGTAATCATAACAGTCGTTTCTGAACAGATGTTACAGACACTACAATCGACTAACAAAACAATAGCAATTTTTTTTTTTTTTTTTTTTTTTTTTTTACATGAGCTCACCTTTGTATCCTTTATTTAGATGTCACTGATAAAGACAGATAGCTCAGCAAAGCAAACGACAGCAGTTAAGCATCATCATGTGACTCACACAAACAAAATTTGTTTGTTTGTTTGGAGGGGGGGTTTTTTGAGACTTATAGCGGCTGAGCTGTTGTCTCGAATGATCCAATTTCAGAAAAACATCAACCAAGATCGAGAAAGAGATTAAAAGCGATCAATACTATGTAGAAATTTAAGAGTTGATCTCCGAAAAGATTCAGAATTGCAAAACTCCTTAGAGAACTCAATAAAAGAACGAAAACAAGCTCCACTCAGAGTGGAAGGATCCCAACACAGAGAACGATGTGAATGATATTTTAGACAGGAAAAAAGAATATGCTCCAGGGAGTCAGAAACATGGCACCTGCTACATCTATCATCATTCATCAGGCCGAAACGAGAAAGGATGGCAGGGGTGACCAACATCTTGCTTAAAAGACGCGAAATCAGGACATCATCTCTACGATTCGACGCCCAAGCGTACGTCTGCTTGACCAGGGGGATGTTACCATGAGAGCTAATATATTTGCTCGATCTGTACTGTTGATTGAGGGTACGATAGATTTCTTTTTTTCTATAATGGATGAGATCCTCAGGAGAAATCCAATTCAGCAAAACATCAGCGTCACTTACGCCTTTAGCCAGATTATCGGCTTTTTCGTTGAGGTGAATTCCACGATGACCCGGCACCCAGCATACCCAGATGCTCGGGGAATGCGAAGCAATCCTTTGAATCTTATTAAAAAGCCACAAAATGACTCTAGGTGACTTGATCGAAACAGACTGAAGGGCGGTGAGTACCGAAAGGCTGTCAGTAAGTAGCAGAATGGGGCGACCCAAGGAGGCCAGTTCGTCTAAAGCAGTGCCAATAGCTAGAGCCTCAGCTGTGAAGACGGAGTTGATTGTGGGGATTCTGTAACAGAACTGAGAGGTTTCCGAGCACCCTGCAATGGAGGTATTAGAGGAAACTTTAGACGCGTCAGTAGCAATGACCTGCCATCCGCTGGTGAAATTTTGCATGAAATCCTGGAAGAGCGGGACGATGATGCTACCATCAAGGTCCTTATTCTGGAAAGGGAGGTCGTCTAAGTGAAGTTGCACAACTTCCTGGCTGTTCGGCAAGGGCATCTGGAAGGGAATCAAATGTTCTAGTCGACCATCAATTTCTTCTAGGATGGTAGCAATACCGGGAATGCTTTCCACCAAGCAAAACATGTTGCCCTCTTGAAAATCCCAGAAAGGAGACTTGCTGCCTAAAGAGCACTGCTTTATCCAGAAGCCAAACGCCAACGAATTGATTCTATCAGCCAGCAAGGGAGAGCCGGCGTGCTGTCGAAGAATAATATTTGGCACCCATTTCGGGAGGCCGAGAGCCGTCCTGAGAGCAGTAGTCTGCAACACTTCAAGCTTCAAGAGGATGGAATCACATGCCGATAACAGGGTGGCCGCGCCATATTCTATAATACTCCGGATGGAGGAGTTGGCCAAAGTGAGAAGATGATAAGATCGGGCACCGTAACGAGTATTGCAGAGGGCCTTTAGGATATTGATACGGTTAAAAACTTTCTTCCGGATGTAATCTGAGTGTTTGCGAAAACCCCCGCGCCTTGTAATATAAAAACCTAGAAACTTTAGTTCGTCGCACCACTCAATCAGACCTCCATTGATGCTAAAATCGAATTCACAGTCTCCACGTCTTCTAGAGAGGTTGATAGCGTGACATTTATCTGGACGAAGAGACATCTTCCAATATCGGCACCATTGAGCAATTAAACGGAGGGCTTCTTGGAGTTTAGCTTGGCATAAGAGCAAAGAAGTCGCTGCACAATAAATGAAGATGTCATCTGCGTATAGCAAGTACTTGACTCCAAGTCCATCCAAAACTTCAAAGAAATCGTGCATGAAGATGGAGAACAAGATAGGACTTAGAACTGCCCCCTGGGGCACCCCTCTTCCAAGGCTGCGATTTGAAGAAAAAATTCCTCTCCAAAACACCTTGATACTTCTATTTTGCAGAAAACGGTGAAGCCAGCGAAGGATCCGTCCTGTAATGCCGATTTGTGCGCACTTCAAGATGAGGCCGTCCACATAAACTGAATCATACGCAGCCTGCACGTCTAACGATATCCCCAAAATAAAATTCTTATCCTTCTTTGCACGAACGGTGTCAAGATGTAACATCTGCAGAGCGGTCTGGCTGTCCCGGAAAGGCTGGAAGCCTAAGTGCCTATGGTGGAGGATATTATTTTGAAGTAAGTAGTTGCTGATGCGATTTGCAATCATGCGTTCGCAGATCTTACACATTACAGATGTCAGAGCAATCGGGCGATATGAGGCAACATCTTTTTTAGATTTTCCAGGCTTCAAAATAGGGATAATTACAGCAGATGTCCAATTTAGAGGAATTTCCCCAGAGTGCCAGATTTCGTTGTAAATATGAAGTAGGTGCATCATAGACTGCTCGTTCAACCCCTTAAAGAAGGCAGCAGTGATCTTGTCTTCACCTGGGGATGAGGATTTGGTGCGGCGAATAGCATCCTTTAGTTCGATGATCTCAAAGGGACGATTTAATTGAGTACATCCTTCTCCACCATAATCCAACGGGATTGGCTCATGGCTAACGTCTTCGCTAAAGTGATCAGCCAAGATTTCAGCCTGAGATACAGCATCGGAGATCAGGGTCTCATCCTGGGTGAGGCAGAAGTGAGCATCAGGGGGAGAACAAGAGCGAATTTTGATCTTCTTAAAAACTTTGTATAAGATGCGAGGATCATGTGCCTTCTTGCAAGCCGAATCCCAAAAATGATGCTTGGCATCCTTGATGACTTTACGGAGTTTCGCAGCCACCTTCTTATACCTCATCCAGTAGTCCATGGACACGAGTTGACGAGCTTTCCGCAGCAAAAAATTTTTTTGTTTGTAAAGGTTGTTGCACCTTGCTGACCACCAGGCAGGAGTGCTTTTAGGATGCGGAGTATTAGATATTTTATGTTTTCTCATGAGGTTCTGTACCAAACTAATGAAGGAAGTGTAGTCAGCACTTGGCTGGGAGGCGAGAGTGGTATTAGCTTCTTGACAGATGCGGTGCCATCTAAAACGAGAAGTCTGAGGATGAACAGGAGGCGAAAGAGTTACAGTGATGGAGACGGGAAGATGATCACTGTCAAACGGATCATCTACAACATGGATAGAAGAGCAGGCTAAAAGGTCAGCAGAGCATAACGACAAGTCAAGGAGGGAACAGACTCCACCAGGAGAGATATGGGTTGGCGACGAAGTATTTAGAAGGCAGAAAGAACTATCTGCCAGCCAATGGACAAAATCTTCACTGACACTAGAGCAATAAGGAGCACCCCAAAGAGGGTGGTGCAAGTTAAAGTCCCCCAAGATGAAGGAGGGACCCGTAACAGCCTGACACACCTTGACCAAATCATTAACTACCCTGCCTGAGCTAGAATAGATGTTAATAAGATTAATGGATGAGCCGCCTTGAAGAATACAAACACCCATGATTTCATTGGTAAAATTAAGAGAAGTGAAGTCGAGAAGAAAAGAGGATAATGTTGAATTGACAGCAATAATTAAGCCACCACCTCGGCGGTCAGTTCTGTCTAAACGGTAAACTATTTTGCCAGGAATGTTGAAAGTCTTGTCAGAAGTGAGGTAAGTCTCTTGGAGGACCAACACGTCAGCGGTGGTGAACGGGGAACAATTTAGCCAGGCTGTTTTATTACTGACAGACCTGCAATTCCAATGGAGCAAATTTAGACCCATAGGGAAAAAACACAAAAAAGATGAACACAGATGAAAATATACAGTGAAAATAAGCCCAACCCAGGTGAAATACAGTTCGTATCCACCAATAAAAAAGAATAAAAACCTTGTAAAAGCAGGAAAGTTTCATCATCTTGAACTTCCACCCTGGTTCGGGCGTTTCCGTCTATCTGGCGAACTGTCGCTTAACTTGGCTAAGACGTTCATGATCATGGTGGATAAGGTGGTAATAGACTCGATTATTTTTTCTGTTTGCTGATTGGACTGATTTATTATGATTTTAAGCAAGGAGTTTGTGCGGTTTTCAAATATTTTTTGAATTTGATCTAAGTCTGTTTTTTGTGAGCTTGCTGTTCTAGCGTATGAATTTGGTTCAGTTTTTTGTTTGAATTGACGTCTCGCGTCAATGAATGAAAGGAAGTTTCGACATTTAAACTTAAGCAGTTCGACCTCCTTGAGGCGATGGGAGCATTGAAGATAGTCCGCGCGATGTTCTTGGCCGCAATTGCAGCACTTCATGGGCTCTTGACATTGCCCCGTATGCTGAAAACCACATGTTACACATAGTTGTTCGGAAGGACATTTCGTAGTAGCATGGTTGAACTTAAAGCACTTTGTGCATTGTCTTGGCCGATCAACAAATTGATTTATTTTCTTTATAGTCATCCACATTTTAATTTCGGAGGGGAGAGTGGTTCCCAAAATCGTAACAAGTACAGGAGAGACTAAATTTTTGCTATCTTTGCGAATGAATCTTCGTAGTTCAAAAACATGAACGTTATTTGAATCCATTATTTCTTGTCCAATCTCTGAAAGTGGAATGTCAACAGGGACATTGAATAGTAAGAAACGATTGGTTATATTTTCAAAAATAATTCTAGAGGAGACGTCAGCTCCCAAAAAAGATGACACCTGACAGATATCGATAGCACAAGACACATCTTTAGTGCTAAAAATAATACTGCCAGTACGGGTGTATCGAACATTATCGATATTTTTGAAGTGTTCAATTTTGGTCATAATTTCAGTTTGAACAGCACGGGGATCGCGCTTAGGAACAGCATTAGTCGAATTACTAGCTAAGAAAATATTGAAATTGTTTCCTCCATTTTTTGCTGCCATTTGCAGAAGAAAATCATTCGGTGCTAATAACCGAGCCACATTTTGATTATTTTTGTCAAATTCCAGAATGCTATCTTGGGTGTCTAGCATTTCAACATTGACGGGCGTTGCCTCAGCAATATTATCTTGAACAACTTTTAATATAGTATGCGACATGATAGCAAGCAGGCTGACAACTCAGCACTATGTTTCCAATGTCAAAGTCACAATAAACACAACTCGAACAATTCGAAAAATTACAGCAAAGAAAAGAAAAAATCGCTTACCTCAAAGCGAAAAAAAAACAAAACAAATTCAGAAAATGGAAAACAAACCACCAGAAACCTTGAAAAACCAACACTCTATCCACTAACTCAAAAACCGCCCCTCACACGTCCAAACATTTCACACCCACAAACAAAATAATACAATTTACACCATACAAATTGTTATTTGTTTGTTTGATTGGTTGGTTGATAGTTGATATGCAATGAGACCTTGACCTTGACCTTTGGGGGGATGGTAGAAGTTTTTTGGGTCGGTACTAGCTCCATGGTTGTGCGTAGCAAGTTTTTTGTTTAAAAAGTGTAATAATATTTAAATATTGATTTAGAAACATTAAAATTGAAATTTAACATCTTTATTTCTGTTCAAGATATCTAAAATTAAAAATAGACCCCCCCCCCTGCTTACAGTGGCGGAATCACACTTTGTGAGAATTTCACTGTTAAATTCCTTTAATGTGACTACTGTGATCTTGCTGTGATCTTACTAATCGGCCTGTTTTCGTTTTTGCCGGCCTATACGAGATTTTCATCAGAGATGTTGTTATTTTTCTCGGATTTCCAGTAATCAGTGAGAAATAAAGTTGAAAATTTATAATTCAGTATCGGTTCACCAGTAAAATCTATATTGGAATAACATTTATTGCTATAATGGGTGCCAAAGTCTCAAGAACTGACTTTGAATGGGTGTATACAGATGAACCTCACGCAACTCGCCGTAAAGAAATCTTAAGTAATTGTCATGCCATATTTTATTTAATATGTATATAGCATTTACATTGTACTATGTATTTATTTATTGTCTTCTAATATTCATCTATGGTAGATGTGCCCATAATGGACACCCTTAAGATTTTTTTTTTAAATTGTTTTTTAATTAATAGGGTAAAGTTGCTCACCTTGGGTCATCTTTTTTTATCTTAAGTAATTGTCATGCCATATTTTATTTAATATGTATATAGCATTTACATTGTACTATGTATTTATTTATTGTCTTCTAATATTCATCTATGGTAGATGTGCCCATAATGGACACCCTTAAGATTTTTTTTTTTTAAATTGTTTTTTAATTAATAGGGTAAAGTTGCTCACCTTGGGTCATCTTTTTTTTTCTTTTTAACTGGTAAACTGTCAAAACTTTACCTTGTGTTTATTATTTTAACCTTTGCTTACATTATTGAATAGCTTTGGATCTTCTATCCAATATAGAAAAATAAAAAAAAAATACATATTTATTAGACTTGCACTTTGCACCTGTGGACAGTTGAAAATAGATGAGAAAAGTTCAATAATTGAATTACAATATAGTTAAATCTCACTATCCCGACACCCAGTTTTCACGTTACTCTGCTTATCACGTCAGTTTTTCAAAGTCTTGATTTTCTGAATCCTATTTTAATGTAAATAAACTCCATATTTTCCGTTGTTGAATAATTTTCAACCTCAGATATCCCAATGGTTTAGGAAAAATATCCATTTTTCATTATCCGTCTTACAAGCAGAGAAATTAATTAGCAAGAAATTTCTTGTCCAAATTTTTCACAAAAATGTCTAAAAATACTCATTGACACAAAGGAGAAACTTTATTTCAATCGTTTATGTGAATAAAAACCACACACTCTATGAATGGCAGAATCAATGGACGAGATATTTCTTCCTGCACATCCTCTATCCTTCAATCCATGGTTACTCGCTCACTGTGTTTCACACTGAGAGTGCAATATGTATTCACTGAGGAAATGTTAAACATTTCATTTCCACACTTTTTTCATAATGTTTTAAACTTTACAGCAAAGTGGCTAGAAAGTTGAAGACAGTTCATAACTGTTTCAAACAAATTGGTTTCATCCAATTTCATCAAATCTCGAGTTTATAAAAGGTAATGAAGAAGATATCCCTCATTCAATATTGTTTAAAGAGTTGTTAGATCGTGAAATAGATGTAACGGGAGTTGTCCATATGTATATCAATTTTGATAAAGATGTCACCACATCACCAGATGCAATGATCTCTGCAATTGTAATAGAGATAAAGACAGTTTTTTTAAGTGTTGGGGATTAAAAATAATACGGAGCTAAACCAAACAAGCCTCCAACTACAACCAAAGCATTGCATTGAAACAGTCGGAAATTATCTATAATAGGGATGGGACGAATAGTGATTTGGCCGAATAGCCGAATACCGAATATTCGGCCAAATTTTAGGCCGAATACCGAATATTCGGCAGCCGAATACTAACTTTTTTTCCCAATAAAGAGAAAAAATTTTGATTATATATAATTTAAAAATTGGCACTCATTAATAATTATTACTCTTAAATGTGCTTTTAAATGTATTCTGAAATTTAAAACACTTATTTTAACACAAAAAAAATTATGAAATTGCATTATATTCTTTTATCTTTTATTTATGTACATCAAATTGATTTTCAGTAACTCAGGATGGTAAAATATTTCCATTAAAATATGAACAATGTATTTCACTTTTACTATCAAATGATACTTTTATCTTTTCTTGCATACAAAATTAATAATATTCTTAATCTTTCTCTCTCAGAATTCGCAAAGAAATATTTTCTGAAGTAACCTTTAATGAAGTAAATTTAATTATTAAGAGTTTGTGTCCCTAATAATAAGCAAATTCGTAAGAATGAGACTGTTTGGAAATCAGTTGTCAAAATGTGTAAAATAGAATGCATATGTTAACAAAATCTTTGACATTTGAATCGGTGCATACAATATTCCACTTATTCAACAAGCATTAAAAGGATAAACAGACATTGATAACAACATGAATGAAGGAAGATGTAAATTAAAAATATATACATAATAATGTTACATATTTAAGCCAGTAATTATGCAAATAATTATTTAAAAGTGAAAACTGTAGAATAAACAAATTATTTTGTTCAGCATTTAGAATTTATGTTTAAATATTTATAAAACCATCTTCATAAAGCAAGTTGTGTCATCTAATGTGTATCTAATTCGACACCAGTTCTGTTTTCAGGTGTATCGTTGTATTTGGAATAGTAATATTTGATATTTAATTTTGAAACTAAATGTTTGTTAATACACTTGATGAATGAATTTTTTCATTTCTCACTTCATAGAAAATAAGTTATGAATTTCATAAGAACCTTTTTTACATGTGCATGGAATTTGCAGACATTAATAAATATTCGAGTGTTTGAAAATAAGGTATCTCCAAATTGGGCAGCATTTTCTAAAATATCACCAACCTTTATAGGAAATACAGAAGGGCTATATATTTTTTAGTATCTGAATATCTGTATGTTTTGCAAGTAAGAATGAGAATGACTTCATAAATGAAATAACTAATTTGGATTAGAGGAAAAAAAGTTGCAAGAAATGAAATTCTTCAAATCCTAAATTTATTTGGCAAGATATCTTTCACTATTCGGCGAGATTTCAGCAATATTCGGCGAGAAATCTCTAAATATTCGGCTATAGGTATTCGGCCGAAGTATTCGGTCAACAAGCCTTCAATATTCGGCAAAAGGGCCGAATAGGCCGAATACCGAATAGTGGCCGAATATTCGTCCCATCCCTAATCTATAATCCATTTCTGAAACCACAGATATTGTTCAAAATTCATTGCATAATATAGAAAAATAATTGTAGGAAGCACATCTAGGAAAATCTTAATTCATCAATATTTCTTGTAATGCTAAAAAAGACTATTGATGAATTAAGTCATCAAAAATCAGATTTTTATCCTTTTTACTTTTTGTGTTTATTTTGTTTAATAATAATGTTTTATTGCTTTAAAAGTGCAAGAACTGTTGGAAATTTAAAATTGTTTTAAATAAATTAATAATCAGCTTTTTATAAATGTATTTTTCTCAAACTCCGGTTTCCATGACATTTGTTTCTGGTCCTGAGAGTGTCGGGATAATGAGGTTTGACTGTACATGGAATTTGGTATTCTTTTTCGGCTTTGTTTTTCATCTTCCCAATTTGAAGGAATGTTCTTTTTGTTTCTTGTAGGCTGAAGCATATTCATAAGTAGAGCCGTACTGAGTACTCTATATTTACCCGGTATTTGGCATATTCAACTAATTTGCCAAGTACTCTCTTTTTGACTAAATTGTGGGCTGATTGAGTACAATATCGAGTAGTTATATAAGAATTTCATTTTTTAAGGATTACTATCATTATTGAAGACAAAAAAATTATAATTGAATGGTTATTTGAATATAAATGTATGTGGGCTGTTCGTTTAGAAACAAGAAAAAAAATTGTAAAAAAATACAGAATATCTTTAATCGTCATCATTAACATGACTTTTTTTTTAATCAACTACTGTGGCACATAATGCATTTATCTGAACATTCTATCCACTTCTTAAAAACATGTAAAAATCTGTTTTTTGAGAACTTTTTCAAAACTACCTCCGCAGCCTTAACACATGCTTTGTTGATTGCAAAATGGATGCCTCGTAATGATTTCTTAAGTTGAGGAAATAGACAGAAATCGTATGGAGCGAGATCAAAGTTTTATAGAGGGTGTGGTAAAATCTTTATGTTACTCTGCAGCAGAACATGATGGACGTTGATGGTCATTCCTCACAGTCAATATCTTTTACATTTTACCTTCCTTTATGCCTGCAAAAAATACTTCTCCTTGACATTGCTTCATCATTGAAGGCTTCATGTATGATGTCACAAGTCTCCGATGCTGATTTTTGCAAACAAACACAAAACTTAATCTCATAACATTGTTCAATTGACACTTCCATTTCGACAATGTGCTGCTCTTCTAGGTACCTGCAAACAGGCTTACAGTTCAATCACGTAATACTCAGGAACATGAGCCTCTACACTTCATATGTTGGTAGCTTTTGTTAATACAGACAACAAATTTTTTTTATGCCACAGAAATTAACATTCCAATGAGTGGTTTCTCGGCAGTAAAATTAGTCTTATTACTTATTGAACTGCCTATGTATAATGCAAGCAGTTGTTCATTAGAACTATTTAAGGGGAGAGTGGGGTGGAGTGAGATATTGGAGGGGGGGAATAGGAAAGTAGGTTTTTCTCTTTAACGTTCTAAACATTTCATCAATCACATAGCGGATGAAACAATTGTAGTCCAATCTACAGTTGAAAAAAAAAAGTGATCTGTACAAGCTTGGAATTGTATATATATATTTTAAGATTATTATATCAAGATTAATTCATGATTATTTATTATCAGGATTATTTCAAGAATCAAAGTAAATTTCCTTCATTTTGGCACCAGAATAGCCAGAATTTTTTTTTTCAAAATTATATATATATATATAAATTTAAGACCCCAGTCAGAGAATTGGTGCACTGCACGTTGCGGACTCTTGAAAAGATTTGCACACTATTTTTCAACTGGAGAGAAATAAAGTGTTTGCTAGAAATTATTTGCCCTATAGTCAGGGTTGCAAAAAAGCCGGCTAAAATTAAAAAAAGCCAGGCCGGTTGGCTTTAATTGATTTTAGCCGGCTTTTTTTGGCCAAAATTGGCCTTTTTTGGCCATAATTGGCTTTTATACAGTGAAGCCTTTTTATTATAAGCAGCACATTTTTAAGTGTCTTTTAACTAGTTTTAATGATGTTTAATTTACTTTGAGTTTAATAAATTTATTTATTAATATGAAAAATTGGGATTTTAATTACGATTCATTATGAGAAATTGGGTTATAGCCTAAATTTTCAATGATGAAGACCATTAATACTAGAATAGCACATTGATGGAAGTTGCTAATGGTTTATAGTCAGAATTGCATATATGTCAGCTAAATTATAAAATGGCCATACCAAGTGCTTTTTCTGATTTACATTGACCTTTAATCCTACTTTTGTTTTTCCATCTTTACTGCTTTATAAAATTAAAGGTTACGTAGTTACATGTTTTATTACTTAGCTAATTTTAAGAGTTATTGAAATGTCATGTTTCATTCGCTATAAACATTTAAAAAAAACCATTTCTTGCTATTGAAAATAGTATTTCGAATTATGCAGATTTCATAATATATTGTATTTCACAATTTATTTCAGTATTCTCAATTAGCATAAGCATGAATATATTCATTCATGCAAGTGGGCATATATGCACTTTTAAATAACAAAGAGTTATTCAAAATTTTAATTCAACAAATTTTATTATAACATTTTTTGTTGTTTAATTTTATGTAATTATGTATTAAACTTTCCTCAAACATTGAATCCTTCCTAATTTATCTTTCAGCATTGTTCATTTTATGACTTAATCTTTACATATTGACCTGTAACAATGTTTCCATGAATGCTTTGATCTTTGATGTATTTCATTTTGTTAGTGTTCATTCTAGGCCATTTTTGAAGGGTGCAGCACCCTGCCCTTTTTAAAAATAGTAAAATGCACTTCTGATTTTACCCAGAGATTTTTGATAGTATTTTTTTGTTTTCCGTAGTATTTCTAAATTTGTGTGCCCAAAAATGATAGAATTTTTTCATTTCTTTACGAAAAAGAACATGAAACTATTCAATCATGTTTTAATTTAATTGTATTTCTAATTTTTATATCATAAAATCATTCGAAATTAATGTTACTTGATTTATCATATTTAAAAATTATGTATTTTGTTGCTTTCTTTTTTCTCTTTTTAAAGGCAATAACAATTTTTTTTCTTGCAAAAGTGCCCTTTTATGATGCAGTAGTGCCGTTTTTAGTGAATAGCACCATGCCCTTTTTATATCTATAGGGAACACTAATTTTGTCATAATTCCATTAAATATAATTATTAAGTTTAAAACACATTTTTTGAGTATATTTTCTTTTTTCCAAGATATACATTTTTCAGACATAATGCCTTCATAGTTGACTCCTAGAAGTTATAAAGACTTATTTATTTGAAAAATTAAATAGAAATTTATAACTTTTTTAGTAGTAAATTATTAAAAATGTATTAAAAATAAATCAATCCAAATTTAATATGGATTCAGTACAAATTAACACTTTAAAAATAAAAGCCGGCTTTTTTTAAATGGATAAAACCAAAAAAAAAGCCGGCCGGCTTTTTTTGGCCCGGCTAAAAGCCGGCAACCCTGCCTATAGTATGGTATAATATATTTTGGAATAACCGCCGTGGCATTGAAACTCAAAAATATTGTAAGTGTGAAGCTGGAATGGCAGGTACATTGTTTTTTTTTTTCCCCTACAAGAGCCGGTAGCAGAAACAGTGCAACACCACAACTGGTGCTGCAGATTATTTTAGTCTTTACAGCAACTAAACGTGAAAGACTGGCAATTAAAAATATGGAAAGTACTGACCGAATGCAGGATTTTACAAAAGAGATTTTGTCAAAGAATCGGGGAAAAAAACTGCGAATTTCGTCAAAAAATTGCAAATTTTCCCTGAAATTTTGTGAAAAAATCACAGAAAAAATGTAAATATCATCAATAGAATGCAGAAAAACACAAATTTCATCAATAGATCACAGGAAAAATGCGAATTTCTTGTAAGGATCGTGAAAAAACACTAATATCATCAATGAATAGTAAAAAAAAATGCAAATATCATCAAAGAAACATGAAAAAATATAAATATCATTAAAGAATCATGAAAAAAACTTGAATATTGTTAAAAAATTGCGAAAAAACTCATTTTGTAAAACAAACAAGGGAAAAAAAAATTTGTTAAAATAAACTGCAAATTTTGTCAGATTAAGAAAAAAGTGTGAATTTTGTCTTAGATCTTAGAATGGTAAAAAAAAAAAAGTGTTTTGTCAAAAAAAAAAACAAGAATTTCATCAGAAATTTTTTAAAAATGAACATGGAATCTCATCAAATATCATGAAAACAAATGCAAAAAACATAAAATTTGTCAAAAAAAAGTGAGTTTTGTCAGGATTGTGAAAAAGTGCAATCTTTTACAAAGAACCATAGGGAAAAACCCAAGTATTTTGTCAAAAATTATGAAAACAAATGCAGATTGTTCAAAAGTCGCTAAAAAAACTCTCATTAAGTCAAAGGATCATGGGAAAAACGTATAATTAGTATCAGGAGGGGATTCTCCCTCTTTTTTTTAATCACACCTGCTAGTTCATGGATAAACATGTCTAATTTTTATGTATTTTTTTTTCTTTTGTCAGATCTTAATTCTAGTCAAATTATAAAAAAAAAGAAGGGAAGAGTTTACTTATGTCTTTAGCTGTACAAGAACCTAAACACAGTTGGACTTAAGTAGCTAATTACATAAGCAAATTGCATATAACTTTGCTTTGAACTTAATTTAAAATAAATTGGAAATTAGTATCTCAAGTTTATTCCAAGCAATATGAATTAAAATATTACAAGCAAAAGTCATCCTTTGTTTGGATTCGCGAAGCATTATTTCATTAGATAATTATTTGAAAGTAACAATATTTTTCTTATATTATTTGGTATTTGATTATCCTGTCGATTAAAAAAAAAGGTACAAAAAAGCTAAAAGATTAAATGCCAATGATAATGATAAAAAATGTCACATTCAGTGTTCTCGCTAGCATTTGACCAACATTAGTAATTTGGCTAATTAAAAATAAACATTCGCCAAGTGAAAAAATTATTAGCAAAATAAATTCGCCGTGTAGCACAAAAAAAAAAAATCTTTAATCCTTTAATGTACCCCCCCCCTTTTTTTTTCAATATGTTCAAAAATAAACAAAGTTTTTACTGCGACAACGATTGTTATTAATCTGATTTCAACTATCCTCTAGAAATATATTAAAAATATGCATATGTATGAAAAACGAAAAAGTAAAGAAAGAAAAAGCAAAAATTGAGCACTAGCAAGTTGGCGAATATAGTCGCTTGTTTACTCGCCAATTGAAGAGTTTAGTCGCATTTTGGCGCGATGGCGAGCGACAGCGAGAACACTGGTCACATTCATGTAACATTAAACTCGTATCACGTGTTCGTTACGCCATCAGGTAATTTTTAATATGAAGTTTCATTTGTATTCTTATTAATGTTTTATTAATTTATTTGTTCTTTCGTTATTAAAAATAAAATTACGTCAATGTGTTTAATTAGGCTAATAGTTTGGCGATTTGTATAATTTGGCGAAATTGGTTGACGAGATAACCAATTAGTACCTTTATCTTTAAATCTTATTTAAGTAAAAATGCTATTTTATGTTTTCGTGCATTTTAGTTTCAGAAATGTAAATTTAGCCAAATAACTAAAAATTTTCTTGGAATTTTTTTATTTAGACATTAGACTGGTATAAATACATATATTTTTGAAGCAAAAATTGACTTTTTTTTTTTTAAATGTTCGACTAAAAGCTCTTTTTCAAAGATTTTTTTACATTTTCCGTCTTGTCTTCTAACAATAATGGGTGCTACTACTTGGTTATCTCGTCGACCAATTTCGTCAGATAATACAAATCGCCAAACTGTACAAATTGAAGCATTTTTTTTAAATAACAAAAAAACAAATTAGTGAAACATTAATAAAAATACAAATAAAAAGTAAAATTAAAAATCACTTGATGACATAATAAACACGTGTTTTGTGTTTAATGTCAAGTAGACATTTACATGTTTTGCATTTATTGGCATTTAATCCTGAAATTTGGCGTGAGATTTTTGGTCGACCGGATAACCAAGTAGTACCCAAAAATGTACTTTGATGTAGTATCTCTATGGAATGAGGTAATGAAGTACAAAATTTTGTAATATATTGATGAAAATTAATAATTTGCCCACCGTATTCTAGCTGTGACCACCTTTAATGCGATAAACAGTAATTATTCGATGAACTTGGGCAGTTACTTTCTCAAGTTAAGCTCTTCAATATTTAGGGATGTGGACCAAGATCCATATTATTAGCTACTGAAAAAATATTAAGTTCATTATCATTATTTACTATGCAATTATGACAAGTCTTACAAGATCCATCAGATTGAATATGCATGCCAAATCAACGACGATGACAAATTTTACAAAAATACAATTTAAAATTTCTTGTGCATTTTCGAAATTTAAAGTATTTTTCTGAGTGCATGCATTTTCTGTCAGAAGAGATTCGTCATTTTGATACAGATGTCATATACGCACCACATTGGCGCTATTTTATTTCAGACGCCCATGTCATATGCACCAGGGTACTTAACTGGCGATAAAGTGTCCTTATTTTGCTTGACATGATAACCCTGATGTTGTTTATTTGCTTTTATTTTCTTTTTTAAAATTATATAAATTGTTTTGTTCTATAGATATTAATTAAACTTTCGGAACAGATGTCAGTCATATACGCATCACATTGGTGAGATTTTTTTTTTCTAAAGCTATTTTGGCGAAAACTTCGTTTTCAAATACTAGTTACATATATATAATTTGTTTATTAGGTGCATTCGTAATTATATAAATACGTAGAGCCTATAGTTGTCGTTCAGTCCGTCTGTCCATCTGCATATAACAACGCAAAAACTACCCAACTGAATAGTTCGAAATTTAAAATATTTAATCATTACATAATTTTGTCAAGGTATTTAAAATTTTATGAAAATCGGATGCATAGATCAATTACAGGGACAATCAAAAGTACTCCATTACATTGCAGTCAATGAGGAAAAAAGTTTCAAATGCATTTTAATTGTTTGAAATTTAAAATGCATAATTATTACATAATTTTGTCGAGTTATTTCAAATTTGATCAAAATTGGATGCATAGTTCAATTACAGGACAATCAAAAGTATTCCGTTACATTACGGTCAATAGGGAAAAATGTTTCAAATGCATTTTAATAGTGTTACACTCATTCGTTCGTAATAAAATTGTTATGTGTCTATAAAGTACATATTATAATATACATTTTGCATAATCACTGGTGCAAACAGGGTTCGATTTAAGCGGTATCGCATCGCAATTTGCAATTCAAATTTAACTGAAATGCGATCCAAGAAATGCATTAAATCGCAATCATTGCGATGCATATTTCCCACACCCTTTGTTATGTCATGTACACTTAAAGTTAAAATTTAAAGATGTTTTTACACGACATAGATTGTGTTTTCACTCTTCCCAAATGTTTATTTACAATGGAAGTACAGCGAGACGCCATTCCTGGGCGCAGGTTTCCCAGTAAACACATGATTTGTTCTCGCCCTGATGCTGTGATTGATTACTAAATCGCTGTTACGAGCTAATCATGGCGTTTGCTCATAGAAGTTTTTGACGTTTCATTTATGCTTTTGGTTAAATATTGCTTAAAAAAAAAAAAATTGTAAATTTTCAAGATTTAAAAGTTACGTTAGCTATTTTTTACTTGCTATACAAAAGTGTCTAACTGCTATTCAAAACTGACTTTGTATAGCAGTTACTGCTATGCAACTTTCTTTTTCTAAATCGACCCCTGGGTGCAAAGAACATTTGTTATTGATTTACAAGGCCACACAAAAGTATTCTACTACATAATGGTATAGGGAGAACATTGTTTTTGTGTGCATTTTAATTGTAATTAACTATTTGCAATTTCATGATATTGATATATGAGAGTGATATTTTTAAAACTTTGTTATTGTATAAACGCACCTCATTTGCTATGCTTCACATGCAATTTCCAAGTAGTTTTCTATTATTTTAAAAAAGAAAGAATAATAAATTTTAAAAAAAGTTTAACTAGTAATTATAGCGCAAAACAATTTATATCATTTTAAAAAAGGTATTAAAACTAAATAAACAGTTTATTTTAATAATCGGGTTAATAGCCGCATTACCATGTGAGGCATAAATTGACCTTTTTTTTTTTTTGCAATCGGGCCAATGTGATGCGTATATGACACTCTTTGTCTGTTCCCTTTTTAAAAATACATACGGTAATTAGTAGGTATTCGAAAACGAGGTTTTTGCAAAATTGACTTCCGAAAAAATCACGAAAATATGGTGTGCATATGACATCTGTGTCGTCATATTTTACGCTGATATCTAGCCTCTTGCATTAAAGCTATATCATATTTGTGTTCTTTTCAGACAGTGAATGTACATTTTTTTGGCATTTTTTATAATAGAACTAATACATTCTATAAATTGCTTTTAAACGGCAAACTATTTAAAAATGATACTAAATACAGTAGACTCCCTCAAATCCGCACAGCTTGGGACCAGAGGTTTTGCAGATTTTAGAATTTTACGGATTTCTGATCATTCCTTTGTTTACATTTAAAAAAAATAATTTGAATGTAATTAATAATGAAATTAAAAGTATAATGAATGCATACAATATACTAAAATATTAAAAAAAGGAATAAACTAAAATAATAAAAATTTCGATATTTTTTAAAATGATTAAAATAATATTAAAAGAAAAGGTAAAGTGAATAATCAATAATGTACAATTAAATATTCAATATAGAAGAGGAAATGTGTTTTTCCTAAATTATTCAATGAAACTTGCCTCATAAAGGTTACTAATTTACACCAGGATCATAAAATAATGAAACTTTATATCAGATTTAGCCAGACTTAATAACTAAAAAAGCTTGATTAATACATAAATATATTTGGTAAGTTTGTGATTGATTACCAATGATATTAGCAATATCTTTATTTTTTCAGAAATAAATTATTCTTCATGAAAAAATATGAATTCAATAACCTTAACAAAAATTATAAATTAAAAAATGTATGGAATTGATATAAAACTGAAAAAATCCATTTTTGCACCTACATCTGAACTGAATGTTTCATTGTTTACATCCGTAAAATATGTGCAGTTTTTAGAAAGTTGTGGATTTTAGGAGTGCGGATTTGAGGGAGTCTACTGTATAGCAAAATAGTAATATATATGTTTCATTTGGTTTAATTTTCAACCTTCAAATTCAAATAACTCTTTATATAATGAATTTTAACAATTTTTTTGTTGCCACTTTATGAAAAAAATAAAATAAAATAAAATACAGTATAATTCTTTTAATATGCGTTAGTGTCATCAGCGTAAATGATTTTGTTGGAATAAAGAAAATATACTTTATTTAATTAATCATTTCTGTCTATAATTGTTTACGCCGTGATTTATTTATTCTTCTGAAAATATGTGTTTCATTTCTTATTTCTAAAAATGCATCCGTAATGGAAAAACGTGTAAAATAAATTAATTAAAATAATAGTTTTTTTTAAAGGTTATCCTGTAAAAAAATTATATTGTGCAAATCCACAGATCATAATTTATTTTTGTGTTTAATTCCAAGTCAAAATATTGAATAGTTTTTTTTGTAAAGTGTATGACAAAATGTAATTTGAGTGGCCTAGTAGAGGATTCGCTTCGCTCATCCTAATTATTTAGTTCATATATTTCTTATTTACTCTGAATTCATATATATTTCGTAATTAAATATTCAGTGAAATAAATGTATTCACTGGCTACTAAAGAAAATATTCTCTCTAGCCAATATCTGGCTACTAAACAAAATTCCTTATTTTCATCTTTACTTTGCAGATAAATTTAACAGATTAAAAATGGATTTTGTGTTAAAAAACATATGCTACATTACATGTTGATCTGTTTTAAATAAATAATAATTGTGTTATAAATTATCTAATATAATTTTGTATGCAGCATTTTCTGCAGTTCCATTAATTAACCTTCTATTTATTCTTTTGAGCTGATCTAAAGTATCAGACCAGATTGTGTGATCATTGAGGTTATTTAGGTGAATTAGTCCGCCAGTATTAATCCGGTATGGCTCAGTTGGCAGAGCATTGGCCGGCTTCAGCCAATATATGCCTCATTCAAATTCTGATCCAGACTTTTTTTACCCTCATTAAAAATGTCCATCTTTTACAATACTTTCTTCTATTGATGATAGAAGTAGATGTGATCGCAGAAGTAGAATGAGAAAATAAGATTCTAGCTATTAGCTCTCCTACTTTGCAGAAATTTATTATACTTGTCATGCTTTTTTGTTATCAAAGAATGAATAATTTGATTACTTAAAGGAAATTATGACATCACAAATTAAATTTAAATATAATGTTCAAATAAAATGTTTACAAATTTACTGGTGCTTAATGTTTTACTATTCTCATGAATTAAGTTTAGAAACAATTATTTAAAGCTTTTTTTTCCCCATTTATTCATAAGGCAAAATAATTATAGGAAAATTCCAAATTAATGTTACATTTGAATACTTTTATGTCATTTTAAACATTTAAATTTTTTTTTTATTTTAATCAATGAATTTTGTAAAAAAAAAAATCAGTTGATTAAAATTTATTTTTTTCACGATTTAATTCAACTGATTGATTAACCCGGGAGAACTCGCTGTGAGAATTTCTCTCACGGTGCCCAATTCTTTTCTTTTACTTTACTGTCACTTAATATCAAATTTTTTGTTTGGCTTAGTACTTTTATTCAAAAAAGAGGTAAAGTAATCAAAATTACATTTTGAAATTTTATTAAAATGAAAAATAGTCTTAAAAAGGGTACAATGGAGAAAGAAAATCTCACGCGAGAGTTCTCGCAGGTTAAAATTATTGACACCCTATTTGATAATAAAATCAGAAATGACTGAGAATTGTCTCACATTTCAGTTTTGACCAATAATTACTCTGGATAACCCTACTTTATTAAAAACTACAATTAATTAAAATGTGGTGAACAATGTGGTTGCAGTTAACTTTATAGTTAATGCTCAAACGGTTTGCTGACAATTGAAATCACTAAATATGACAATAAAAAAAAGAGTATATGATGAGAAAAACATTGTCCAGGAATTACCACAGTGACCAAGATTTACCCCAGATACATGGGTCAATATTTGACCAACTTCTCTAAATTATTTAAAATAGTATAAGAAATTTCAAGACTATTTTTTAATAGCTAAAGTGGATTATAATGGATCCAAAATAAGTGAAAAGAAAAATATTTTACATTTAAATTGTAACAAAGATCTTCTGCCATAACTAAGACCAGTGTTATTTTACAAAAACTTAGCAAACAATTTCAAAACTTTTTTTTTTTTTTTTCAAACTAGATAAATAGTAAACCATTACAATTAAATGATAATTTCTGAAGAGGATAGTTTAGAGTATCTCTAATTTTTTTCATTTTGGTGTGAACATTTTCAAGTGCTGAAATTTACCGTGACCAAGAATTACCATAGAAAATTAGGCTTAGATGCAGTTAAAGGGCAAAATTAGCACTAGCCACCGGCCACAGGGCCAGTAAATGATAAATAGTGGCCAGTGAAAAATTGTCTATCAGCGGCCACCTTATGGCCACTTTTTTACAAGGAGATAATATATTTTACTTACATTTTATCAACAATTCTACTTTTTTGGGTTCCAATATATTTATATTAACATATTTATTTGTGCTATTCAGTCTTACATTAATACTTATAGAAATTTTAACTGCTTAGTACTTTTAAATAAAAAAGTGGCCACTAGTTTAAACATCATGGCCATTTGAAAAATTAGTCTTACTGGCCAGTGGCCGCTAAAGAAATTTCCCAATTTTGCCCTATGCAGTATCTTCCCACGAGCCGCCATTTTGTTTCCTTGTGATTTCTCATACATTATTATTTTACCTAAAACTACAAAATGCAACTGAAATGATTATTTAATGATTGAATCATACATTTCAAAAAATATGAAATTAAACAAGACAATTTACTTTGGAAATTCAAAGATTGAAAGATCAAATTTTTAATAGCAAAAATTATTTGATTTACTTATTTATTTATTATGTAAAACATTCAAGTAAAGTGAAAATAAATTTTTTAGTATGCCTTAACAATATTTATTTTATGTTTCCTCAAAAAAATAATTGCAAAATAATGATAATAATAGCAATTTGTGATAAATAATAGAGAAACAAAATGGCAGCTAGCAGGAAGATACTGCATCTGTTCCGAAAGTTGTTGACCAGAAATTACCCCAGGTGACCCTACAATATTTATTTATTTATTTTCTGCCAAGAATTTTATGTATTTTTCACTCTTATTTGATAATTTTTAATTTTATTTCAGAGAAATATCCAGAAATCAAAAACCTGATGGGTTATGATCCAAATTTTAAGTGGGTTGTTACAGCCATGGTCATCACTCAATGTATTTCCTTCTGGCTCCTAAAAGATGCTTCCTTCATGACATTGTTTCTTGCAGCTTATTGCTTTGGAGGTGTCATCAATCATTCTCTTGGATTAGCTGTGCATGAAATTTCACACAATTTAGCTTTTGGCCATGGTAGACCTATGTATAATCGTATATTTGGAATGTTTGCTAATTTACCGATTGGTATTCCCATGTCCATATCCTTTAAGAAGTATCACCTAGAACATCATAGATATCAAGTAAGCATTTTAAATATTCTTTTCCTTTTTATATTATTGTTCTTCATAAATACTTTTTAATTGTTTATCCATAAACCAATCATCCAGAATATTTCTAATTGATTGATTTTAGAATCTTACCTGAACAAAAAGACAAAATTTTGGTAATGAATTATTATTTCGAGCAGTCATAGCTTTGTGTTTTGTTTCAGGAGGGTTATAAAAAATTTATTTTTTTATTTTTTTCCCATGTGTATAGATGTTTTTACAATAAATTCTTTAAAATCAGAATTATTATGCCCTTTTTAAAAATATCTTGTGCATATTAACTAACTTTAGAATCTTCTCTGCATAATGTAAGTGATAGATGTATTTATGTACTATTTCTTATTAACTGAATTTTATGATCTGTTTTTCTATACTTAGATGCTAAATTCAGTAAAATTAAAACTTACTTTTGTATAATTTTTAATATTTCTTTATTTTTATATTTTTGTCTGTTAATATTCTGAAAATGTCGTTATTGAAACTCATCTTAATTTACAAAACTACGAGAAAATTTTGTTTTGAAATAGGGTAACATCCCCAGTAATTGGCATGCACCAGTGATTGGCACATCCTACAAACATGTCCTAAAATAAGATTTATATCCAGTCTTTTAAAAATGCAAGACCATGTACTAGTTATATGCTCATTTAGGTTAAATATTATAACTTTGATTTATGCTACTAGATGACAATAGTGCCTAGGAAAGAGAAACAATTATGGTATCAAATTAGCCATTTTTGTTGCAAATGCTTATTCTTTGGCTTAAGGAAGGCATGTTTTTCAATTCATTATTATCTGATTTATAATAGATTTTAAATTTTAATTGACAACAGTTTTGTTTAGTTAAAAAGGGTTACTTTAATTGTATAAAAGTATTTTCAACACAAATAGTTGGATTTCTGAATTGATGATAGATGCCAATTAATGGTGCTTCAATTTTGCTAATTCCGAGTAATTGGCACCAATTCCAATTACAAGGAATTCGCAAGGAATTTGAAACTAAACCACTTATTTTGGAAGTACTTTTAAAGTTATAGACTAATTTTGTTTATCATTTGTTTTTATTTGAAAATATGAAATATTATCAGTAATTGGAATCCATTAAAGCTTCATATGACAATTACTGGGGACAGCATGCCAATTACTGGGTATTAATATAAGTATATTTTATTGTTTTAAAGTGCTTGCATTTCAGACTAATATACTGATTTCTTACTCTCAAAAAACTGAAATATGGCATCTTCATCTACAGTAAATTCATTTAAAGCGATTAAACCTAATGCAAAATTTAAAGTTTTTTTTAAATATAAACATGTGCCAATTACTGGATCACAAGGTGTCATACATTGGTGCTCTAGGTGCCAATTACTGGTGATTTCAGCAACTTCTTATAAATATATTTTTATAAAAATACTTTTTCAATTTTTTTTTTTTTTTTTTTTTTTTTTTTTTTTTTTGCTTTTAGTGGGCAAAATAGCTGCACAGATATGCATTCTTTGATTTAAAAATATTTCCAAGTAAATATTTTATTTCTTTGTAAGGAAAATTGAAGTATGTTTAAAGACAAATTCTTAATGTGCCAATTACTGGGGATGTTACCCTATGACAATCACTTTCAGAACTTTAAAACAGTGACTTTTTTAAAGTGCTGTTTATCCCGGGAGCAGAATTGGCACAATGCTGCGACACACGTCACAGACTCTTGAGAAGGTCTGCAGACTATTTTTCAACTGTTAAAAATTTAGCAAAAATTAAATTTCAGTCTTAATTCCAATAATTTGGGCATTAAATGTATTGCGAATTTCGACAAATAGTCTTCGAAAAGAAATCAATTTCGTCATAGATCACGGAAAACCCACGAATTTCGTCCTAAGATTGCAAAAAATTTGCAAATTTCGTCAAAAGTACGAATAGACAGCAAATTTCTTCAAAAAACCATGAAAAAAATGGCAAGTTTCTACAAAACATTGCAAAAAAAGGCAAATTTCTTCAAAAGATAACAAAAAAAAAACGACAGTTTTCGTTAAAAAAAAAATCACGAAAAAACAGCAAATTTTCTCAATAAAGTGCAAAAAAAGTTAGTTTTTGTCAAAAAAATCACGTAAAACGACAAATTTCTTCAAAAGATCGGCAAAAAAATGGCAGTTTTTGTGAAAAGATTGTGAGAAAATGGCTGTTTTCGTAAAAAGATCATGAAACAACAGTGAATTTCTTCAAAAAATCGCAAAAAAACAGCAAATTTCATTTTAAAAAATCACAAAAAACGGCAAATTGTTTTCAAAAGACTGCAAAAAGTGGCAAATTTCTTCATAAAATCCTGAAAAAACTGCAAAATTCTTCAAAAAATCACGAAAAAACTAAATTTCTTTAAAAAATCATGAAAAAACGGCAAATTTCTTCAAAAGTTCATGAAAAAAACAAAAATTTGTGAAAAAATGACTAATTTCTTCAAGAGATCATGAAAAAATGACAAATTTCTTCAAAAGCTCGCAAGAAAACAACAGCTTTCGTCAAAAGATCACGATAAATTGGCAAATTTCTTCAAAAGATCCCGAAAAAATGGCAAACTTATTCAAAAGATCGTGAAAAAACAGCAGTTTACATCAAAAGATCGAAAAAACATCAAATTTTGTCAATAAAATGCAGAAAAAAATGCAAATTTCATGAAAAGATTGTGAAAAATGACATCCCGTAAAAAGATCGTGAAAAACCCACAAATTTTGTCAAAGGCGATCCCCCGCTTTTTTTTTCGCACAATGTATGAGGTATTAAAAATTCTGAGAATAAAGACAACTTTTTAAAAGTATGCTTTTCTTTTATGTCTATCACAAATACTTGGGAGGCTTGAGCGATATAATGTAATGCGAGGGATTGGTCTGCACTCTGCAGATTGTTTTTTATCTTATAGAAAATTACATTTTGTGAAAAAAAAAAAAAAAAAAAAAAAAAGGCTAAGATGTCTTATTGTTCTGCAAAAGTTCCAAATTATTTAAAAGATCATTTAGAGTTTTAAAAAATGGATCATTAATTTAGTTCTTGCTTTTCAAGTGTGTTCAGTCAATAGTTGCACTTCAAATAATGCCAGTTAAAAGAAGAATTTGAGAATTATGTCTGGTGCATGGTTAATATAAAAACACTGCATGATAATGAAGAGGAAACTGCAATAAAGTTGTTTCATGGCTGAAAAATTACATAAATTTTTTTTTTTGCAATTTGGCTTCTACAAACATTCTATAGTAAATCTAATTTTATTGAAAAGTTATTTATAATATCATGCCTACAGTTTAAATTAATTGCATTTTATTTCATTATTTTAATTCTTCATTTGTTTTTGTTTTGTATGTGTTGGTAGTCCCAAATTCGTATTGTTTTGCTGTTTCATTGCTAATACGTTAGATGAAACCACACACTTCATTTGTAGTTCCAAAGTATTTGGGACCTGAAGATTCTGCTTTGGTTCTACACCATTTGTATTTGTAGTAATTTTTTATTCTTTCCTTCCATGTTCAATGTGCTATAAGTTATTAAATTCAATGGTTCATATAGAGTTTCCCCCAGAGGGTTTCAGGGGGGCCCGCCCCTCCTGCCCTTTAGTTAAAAAAATAGTGCCCCTCTTGTCATTCATTCATTCATTCAAAAAAAAAATAAAATAGCGCCCTTCTTGCCCCACATGTGAAAAAACAGTCCTCCATCTGAACACGCTATAGCGCATAAAATACGCAAGAAATCGGCGACGGAACGCAAAAAATAGCCTCATGCGCATCCCGTGAGACGGGTAATTTCATCAAAAAATTGCAAGTTTCGTTAAAAATCACGAAATAATGACTAATTTCCAGCAAGATTCACAAAAAAAAAAAGGCTAGTTTCGTCTTAAAATTTCACAAAACAGCAGATTTTCTCAAAAAACCACGGAAAAACGACAAATTTCTTCCAAAAATCTCGATAAAACAGAAAATTTTGTCAAACGAGTCGCAAAAAACGGCAACTTTCATCAAAAAATAGCAATAAAACGGCATATTTCGTCGAAAGATTTGCGAAAAAACGACAAATTTCATCCAAAAATCGCAATAAAGTGGAAAATTCTGTGAAAAGTTCCGTTTTTCCCTATATTTGTCATTTTTTCGCGATTTTTTAGCAAAATATGCCGTATTTTACGATCTTTTAGCAAAAACTGTTTTTGCGATCTATTAATTAAATTTGATGTTTTTTTTGGCAATATTTTCACAAAATTTGACGTTTTTCCCAATTTTTTAGCAAAATATGCTGTTATTTGCGATCTTTTATCAAAATATGCCGCTATTCGCGATCTTTTAACAAAATCTTGCCATTTTTTTCAATTTTCTAATGAAATTTCTGTTTTTTCACGACTTTTTGAACCGCTAGTTTCAACTCTATAAAAGTGTCCTTAAAAATGAAAAAGTGCCCTGAAAAATTTAAAAAGTGCCCTTTTTAGAACAGTAGCGCCCTGCCCTTATTTAAACATAGGGGAAACTATGATTCATATATAGGGTGTCTATAAAAGAACTCCGGGGTTTTAAAAATTAATATCTCACTAACTATAAAAGATAGCAAAATTTAGTCGATTTCTCTGAAAAGAGTAGCTCAAAAAGTTTTACTCATACGAATTGGGAATGTTTGCATCACCTGTTGGCGGCGCTGCAGGGCGTTGACCTTGAAATGATGGCGACTCCACAACAAAAGGCTCAATGTGTTATTTGGCTCATAGAAACGAAGTCTGTAGTTACCGTACAAAGAAACTTTCGACGTAACTATGGTGTTAACCCGCCTTCTGACAAAACCATTCGTCAATGGTTCAGTGCATTTAAGGAAACAGGAAGTGTTTTGAAGCAAAAGTCACCGGGTAGGCCAAGTGTGTCTCAAGAGAAAGTGAACAGAATCCGAGCTTCATGCCTTCGAAGCCCTAAGAAATCGTTGACAAGACAACTGTCGGTAAGGTACTTCATAAAAGACTACGTTTAACTGCTTACATGCTGCTAACCCCCAGACATGCTCGCCAGGACATGGGGAGAGGTAGAATACCGTTTAGACGTCTGCCGTGCCACTAACGGGGCTCCTATAGAACTTTACTAAGTGTTAAAAAAAGACTTGAAAATGTAAGCTTTTCAGTCATGTATAAAACATGTATGTATGTTTTTTATTTCATTAAAATATTTTGCCTCAAAACCCCAGAGTTCTTTTATAGACACCCTGTATTGTAATAGTATTAATGGTTATATATATATTAGGGATGCACCGAATAGTGATTTTGGCCGAATACCGAATGCCGAATATTCGGCCGACAGCTGAACCGAATACCGAATATTCGGCAAGCCGAATAGTAATTGTTGGGCCGAATACCGAATATTCGGCCAGCCGAATAGTAACTATTCGGCCGAATACCGAATATTCGGCTTTCCAAATACTTTTTATATTTCAAAGTTTAAAGTTATTAAAATGTTACTTTTTAAAACAATTTTACATAATATTTAATAAGAGAAACTTATATTTTGATAAACAAGAGCTTTTTATAAGAACATTTAGCATTGAAAAAATTCTGCTATTTTTTAAGTAGCACAATTATGAAACTTTTTTAATTAATAAAATTTTAAATTTCAAGATTTCTTCTACGAGTTAAAATAAACATTTTAAAATCAAAGAGGAATAATAAAAAAATGGTTGAAGAAAAATTGTACAGTCTCATAATTGTTCTTTTTAAATAATTCAAGGCAAATTTTTTTCAATATAAAATATGTATACTTTCAATTTAATTATGAATAAAGGAATGTCTAGCTCATAGTTCTTTTCTTATGAATAGTGGCATTTTCAATCCTTCCCATCATATCATATTTTACAGAAATCAAAGCATGTGAGTTAAAAATCTAGTTATGATATCTTATTTATTGTTAATGCAAGAAACGAAAACACAAGTTTGACCTAGATTGAGATAAAATACAATGTACTTATCAGAGTTC